>VWZG01003595.1:0-16439 GCA_013396735.1 Grallaria varia
GCAAAGCCTAGCCATGATGATTATTTTAGATAAGTCACTATTCTGATTTATTGATGTGCATGGTCACTTTTCTCTTCCTGATTATATGACATCAAATTCTCCAGTTCCTACTGAGTTCCTGCCTGAAATATACTGAATATTGGCTATGAGTATGGTAAATAGATTGAAAACAACAGAAGAAACCAACAGTCAAAGTTTCTTATATAGGCCTTATGTAAATCATGACATTTAACACGCAAAAGAGAGAAGAGGGATGAGGGGTAACACTAACAGAGTATTTTATAACAGTAAAACAGGGATAGTGCAATGTACGTTGATTGAATGCATCCATTAAGGTGTGCATATGGATACTTTGTGCTAGATCAACTTTGTTTACAGGCCTTCAAGAACCAACAAAGCAAGACAGGCGTAGCCATACTTGAATATATAGATTCTTTGCATTTTTTCATTATCTGTTGAAATGACATATATGGAAATCAAAACCTATATCTGAGTGAGATTTAATTTTGTTCAGACTGGGAAACAGAAGGCTCCAGGAAGACCTTTCTGCAGCCTTTCAGTACCTAAAGGGGGCTAAAAGAAAGCTGGAGAGGGACTTTTTATGAGGGCATTTAGTGATACAACAAGGGGTAATGGTCATAGACTGAAAAAAAGAATAGGTTTAGATTAGATATTAGGAATAAATTTCTGTGAGGGTGGTGAGACACTAGAACAAGTTGCCCAGAGAAGTTGTGCATACCTCCTCCCTGAAATTGTTTAAGGCCAGGCTGCATCAGCTTTGAGCAACCCGGTCTAGCTGTCCCTGCCCATGGCAGGAGGGACATGAAACTAAATGATCTTCAAGGTCCCTTGGAATGCAAGCCGTTCTATGATTTTATTATACTTATTGTGAAAGTTAAATAGTTAGAAAGGAGTGAAATTAGGATATGCAATATTTATCCCAAAAACCCAAGCAGAGTTCGGTGGGAAATTGGCATTTCCTCATCTTCTGTTTTGCCTTTGAGATTAACAGCTCATAATGGTGCAAGAGTCAGTAGACATCCAAAACAGCCAATGTCTTAGTTCCAGAGTAACAGCCTGTGTGAATCAGGACCTGATCAGCTGCCCAGTTTCTGAGCAGAAACAGAATTAAGATATTAATCATATAAACAAATATATAACTGTATAATGTACTCAGAGTTAATTTACTTATATTGTATAATTAATACTGTATTTTCACCACAGTAGCAAACAGAAGCCTTGTTTATACAGTGCAACTTTTACACAAGTCTTGAAGGTTTATATAGTGCAGCAATTCCACAGTCAGGTAAACACTTGGAAGAAAGAGTGAGTAATTCATTTATTTGGTGTTTATATGAATAAAACTGTGAATTAGTGACAAATAAAATAGTCAACTAGCAAATTATCTTTTCCTGAGCATAAATTATTTCCTAAAATGTAAATTTATATGGCAATTACAATCCAACAATTACCAAAAGTGTTAGACTATTTTAAACTAATAAACTAATTTTTTGTTTACTTTTTATATTTTCATTTCCAAATAATGGAATTTTGCAAATCTAGACTTTTAAATTTTATACATTAATTTTTATTTATTTCATAATTAATAAAATAATTATATTTACACATTAACTAACTGATAACCTGTAAAGGTAATTAAGCATATTATATACTGGTAAGTAGAAAAAAATACACTGTGTTAAGCTGGAAGACCACTTAGACAAATGGCTGGTAGCATACATGTTTGAAAAGCCTGTGAATAAGATTCAAGATATATCCAACTATGGTTCAGGTTATTTTTTCTTAAATCACTTTAGTTATACTCTGAACTTAATTCCAAGTCCTTATGTTGCTTTCTTAATTTAAATTACATTAATTTAGCAGTATTTTAACAAAGTCCTGCTCTGTGCAGGGGTAGAATCAAATTATACAGAAAGGCATATTTAGAAGGAGTACTATTAATCCTTCTTTCACAAGTAGTAATATTAAATCATTATATATAATTTTGTTATTCTGAAAGTTAGTCTTTAACTAGAGTCATTCTACAACCAGAGATTGCATGTTCACCTCAGGAGCAGAGTAAGGAAATTTGAGAACACTGGAAGAAAAATACTATATAGACAAGCATAAATACTGTATCCTTTACTTACTTGTCAGTCATTTCCTCTATTAATGAAACATCTATCAAACATTTTTTCATTTAGATAGCTCTGGCCTGGATACTTCAAGAAACATTACAGTATATGCCAGTATGGAAATCCTGAGGGATTTCCAGCTTTTGGAAATTTATTCAATAGCACACCTGGCATTCCAGATGTACAAGGAATGTAATTTATTCCCTTTGGTCCACTCTTCCACATTGCCTTGCATTGGTCCTCACCTCAAATAACAGTACTTCATCCTGCCCTCAGAAAGAAAAAGGTATTCAAATGATCTTTACAGAAAAGGAGCAACATATGAAAACTTTGAATGCTAAGTAGAGGGACATCTACTTTCAGTGTTTCTCTGTAGGAACATAAGAATCATAACGGTTATTATGACCTATATATATTTGAGGAGCACAAAATTTCTTTTCCTCTCTCTCTGCGGGGACCAAGCTTTCTTCACTTCTATTAGCTGAAAAGGTATTCTTCCTATCATGTTCTATTGTTAAATAAGATGAACATTAAGGCAGGAATTTTAAGTGATGTGAAATGTTATAGTCACTTAAATGCACCTGAAGATCACATAAAATCTCACTGAAATCTCTTTGCTAAACATACCAGGCTTTTCAAAAATAGCATTTAATAATTGTTTCTTAAACAAAAGCCCTTCCTAAATTTTTTCCTCTTTTAGTCCATTTAGAAAGGGTGTAGTTCTTGCTTCAAGGAAGAGAGAAGTCTGAATAAACAAAATGAAAGTCCTTCTATTAGCAACCCTGGTGATGTCTGATCTACGTCACCTAAGGTTTTGGGATTTTATGTGGGTTTTAATCCACTGATTCAAATGGTATGGTGTGAAATATGTGGAAGATTTCAAAGTCTTTCTTAAACCTTCCTTCTACAGTTTCATAAAGACATGATGAAGAGAAGAAAGAAAAGAAAAGAAAAGAAAAGAAAAGAAAAGAAAAGAAAAGAAAAGAAAAGAAAAGAAAAGAAAAGAAAAGAAAAGAAAAGAAAAGAAAAGAAAAGAAAAGAAAAGAAAAGAAAAGAAAAGAAAGAAAGAAAGAAAGAAAGAAAGAAAGAAAGAAAGAAAGAAAGAAAGAAAGAAAGAAAGAAAGAAAGAAAGAAAGAAAGAAAGAAAGAAAGAAAAAAAGAAAGAAAGAAAGAAAGAAAGAAAGAACCAAATAAAACAAACAAACAAACCCCAGACAACATGCATTATTGCAGTTCAAAAAGAGAAGGAAGAAACATTGTTATTCTTTTTATGAATAAAATTCTAGTTTGTATGCAAGAAGAAAGGCATCTAAGGCAGCAGTATTATTCTTATAATTTATTTACTCTTCTTGTTCTTGCAAACAATATTCTTTAACTGAAGAATATTTATTTTTCCCAGTAAACTACTAAATAAGTTTCTCTTGAGCTTTCTGAAGTGTGCCTGCTCCCCACCTTTAAAGTACTTGGTTTAATTACAGCATGACCTGCACAACAGGGAAGAGACAAAAACTTTGCCAATAAATGATGACACTTCAAAGAAATAAAAGAGGTTATTTGATATGGAATTCTATGAGCTCCACCATGCACAGGGGGCCTCCAAGGCATTTGAATTCAGTTCAAGCCATTATAGATACACAGTATACTTGAATGTGTCTCAGTTTTGTTGAACACTTTTGAATACATTAGCTGAAACCGAACTGCTATTCACTTATAATAGAGCTGCATCTGCATTAGTGATGAGAGAACTTCAAAAGGTTCAGAGTTCAGATTAATTTTGGTTCTTCAGTAAGAAATATCCACACGGGTGGCACTGTAGCCTTTTGAACTTGCAGCCTAATTTTCCTTTGTTTTCCTTTTTGCTCTCTCAGAGATTCTTTCAAAATTTTTTCCAATATATTTTTTTCTTCCTTTTTATTCATGTAGGTAGGAAACTACTTTCTCGATTATTTTGAATAGCTGCTTTAGGTCTTTAGTTCTTCATGGTATTGAGGCTGATATTCTGAAATGACAACTTTCTTCTGGATTCAAGAATGCCTGGAAATGAAACAATTAGGAAAATTCTCATGAGCTGAACCACAACTCTGTAAATCCCTCCCAAGACTGAATAGTGCTTTTGAAATTTTAACATGTCATTGTAATTTATAGCATGCACTGAAGTCTATGCCCTGCAATATGACATGAATCCAAATACTCCTTTCCTCCCATCGAAGATTTCCCAACCCTGGAGGAATATAAATACTTCAAGAGAATCTACCCCAGCAAAACAAACAGAGATAAACATGGTGTCCCCTCTCTGCCCACTATCCACAAGAGAAAGCAGTTGAATGGATGTATTGTTACTATGGGAATATTAAATTTAAAATAACAAATAAATAAATAATGAGGTAGGGTGCTGAGTCCTGCATTTCTGTCACAACAGCCTCATGCGACACTACAGACTTGAGGCAGAATGTCTGGAAAGCAGCCTGACAGAAAAGGACATGGGTTGTTTTGTTTTGACGCCTGGCTGAATATGAGCCAGCAGTGTGGACAAGAAGGCCAATGGCATCCCGGCTTGTATCAAAAATAGCATGGCCAACAGGGCCAGGGAAGTGATTGCTCTCCTGTACTCAGTGTTGGTGAGTCCACACCTGAAATGCTGAGTTCAGTTCTGAGCCCCTCACTACAACAAAGATATGCGTTGGAGTGTGTGCACAGAAGGGCAGTGAAGCTGGTGTAGGGCCTTAGAGCATGAGTCTTGTGGGTGGCTGAATGACCTGGGGATGTTTAGCTTGGAAAAAAAGGAGGCTCAGGAGACACCTTATTGCACTCTACAACTACCTGAAAGGAGGTTGTTTTGAGGTGAGGGTTGTTCTTTTCTCCCAGGTAACAAGTGACAGAATGAGAAGAAATGGCCTCGAATTGTGTCAGGGGAGGTCCATATTGGATATTAGGATTTTTTCCCCTAAAGCATTGTGAAGCATTTAAACCAGGGAAGTGGTGGAGTCACCATTCCTGGAAGTTTTTAAAAAACAAGTGGATATGGCACTTAAGGGCATGGTTTAGTGGAGAACAAGGTGGTGGTGCTGGGTTGATGGCTGTACTTGATGATCTTGAAGGTCATTTCCAACATTAATACTTCTATGATTCTTATTTCTTTCAAAAG
This sequence comes from Grallaria varia, assembly GCA_013396735.1. Taxonomy (NCBI): domain Eukaryota; kingdom Metazoa; phylum Chordata; class Aves; order Passeriformes; family Formicariidae; genus Grallaria; species Grallaria varia. Next base: position 5,281 of record VWZG01003595.1, read on the forward strand.
CCACTAGGTCCACAGCAGGGGAATATTGCATTGCACTTTATTTGTCTTCATGAATAAATGCCTGTAACGAGGGCTAGAAACAGAGTGACTATGGCAGCGAATACCTGTCAGAATTGCAGATCTCTAGCTGTAAGTAATACCTAGGAAAATAAGCACAACAGTTCTTTATGCCTGCTTCTGGAATTCCCTATATTTTTCTGCCACACTTATGTGCAGATCAGTGGCAGAATGGAAGTTCACTTACTAATGGACTCACCCTGAAGGTAAAATACTTACAGATAAAAATTTTTCTGGAGTTTTGAGGAAGTCAGCTACAATGAATCACTGACTATTTCCTTTGAATCTCTTTTTTTCCCCCCTCCTGTTTATGAATTAGGGAAAACGCTAGCTAGATTAGGGATAACAACTAGAATAAAATACGCTCAAAAAATACATAACATGCCTAAGTTACAATTAGATAGAAAATAAAGCCAAGACGCAAGGCAAGAATAAGAAGGAAAACAGCAAGTATAAGCTCCCTGGGAAGCTACTTCCAAGATATAAAGCCAAATAAACAGTGTGATTTTTATCCTGGAGAAATTAGGACTAAAGACCTGTATTTCAGATACATCTATACACCTAGATTTTCTATTACATGAGAACAAATTAACTGAAACCAGAAAACAAATTTCAAATGTTACATGTCATCAGCAAGAGAGCCAAGCTGCTGCTCACTAGCTAGGCTGACACTTTTTTTTTCCCTTTGGCTTTTATTCACATTCCTATCACAAAATCTCTGAAGTGTACATTATATAACTTGTTTGCAGTCTTAATAGCCCCTTTTCAACACATGTGCTTCTGGTGCCATCCACAGGAGTTCAATAAATCTGTTCTAGCCACCCATGTATGTTTGAGATCTCAGCGCTGTATTGCTGTATTACTGTATCTTAGTGAAACAAGTGATTCTTGTTTTACTAATAGCAAAACAACAAAGGGAATTATTTACATGGGACCCATCTGTGGAAGAGATGGTGAAGGTATTCTTGAGAACTAATTGCAGATCAGTCCTTGAGCTATAAGGAAAAAAATGGACCAAATTCTTGACAATAAATTTGTTGGAATAAAAAGAGCAACATTTTAAAATGAAATCAAAAGAGGGGAACCCTTTGGTAAAACCGGTGAAAACATACTTTCAGTGAGTCAGTTGCATGGGCAGCTTAATGTATGTCCCTGCAATGAGAAGTGTGTCTCAGTCCTTCATTCTCAGCCGTGGTTACTGAACATGTAATCATTAGAACAAATGTGGTATTTGAAACAACTACTCAGTCTATTGGAATATGTACAAAAGGATCTGAACAGCTATTTTCAACAGGAATTTTCAGCTATGAAAACAGGAAGTATCCGTATGGTAAACCACTACACTCTGTAAAAACAATCTTTGATGGGTACATAAACAAAGGAAAAAAGAGGATATTTAGTCCAAATAACTTAATAGACAGAATTCTACCAAGTATTATTGTCTGAATCTCACTTCTTTCCATGTGTGGAATGCTGACAAGTTAAATCATCTGTGAAGCATTGACCATCACCAAGGAAAGAATTTTCACAGCTGCAGAACATTGGCTATTGCAAATTATAGGAGCTTAAATGTAAAAACATAAATGAAAGCTGTGATGACTGATATAGCAATCACTACAAGGAAGATTATATTTTGTGGAGGAAGCAAACTACTAGAGACTCAATAACAATTACAACTCAAAATAACACAAAATATCTGGCATTTTCCACTGTTTCTTCCTGTAATGTATGCAATAGAAAAATATTTGTAGAATGCATATAAAATGTGTGTGCACACACACAGATGGGGGGCATAAAACACCTACTGTTACAGTGATGTTAAAAAAAAAATCACCATCATAAATTAGGCAGAATTAAAATTATATGGATCCTATTAATTCTTTCTGGTTTTGCTGGGTTCCAGCTTGGGCAGTCCTGTGGTAGTTATACCAAATAGATATGCATTTTTTTCATTAGAATTCAAGAGTCATTGAAAAAATTGTTTGTAAAAGCACAGAAATCCCAAACTCTGATAACCATTTCTTGTAGTATTCATACTCACAGTTTTCTTGGGTTCCGAAAAAAAAAGGTTAATGGATATAAAGATATTTCCATAAGATAAAGCTTTTGAAAAACAATTTTACCTCAATGATCATCTTTTGCAGATCCAATTATACTCCTAATACATTTGGGGGTACCTTATCTATGTATCAAATTGTACTTACATCATTTGTGTCTCTGTATCAACCAAGGATCACAAATACCTTACAGTAACAGATTCCATCATGCTAAAATAGCCCCGCCTCACAGACATTTTGCCAAGATACCATTGTTACCCAGTTTAGGCACCCTTCAATCCAATAAATTAGCACACCCTGGAGTTTGATTGCCTTACTATCCAATCAACAAAAAAGAAATGCCTTCTTACTCATGCAAGACAATTTATTCCTGCTCTCACTTCAATTTTTGTCTACCAGCAAGGCCTCTCAGTACCCCAGGGCCCTATGACTTCAGCAATAGCAGCTGACGTAATGGTCAGCAGAACGGGTGGATATTTGAAAAGCTAGATTTAACCTATGTAATTATAGAAATTACCACAGAAACAACCCATAATCATTTTTATAAAAGCCAAGAAGGATTTGTCTTCAAGACAAAATGTGTGGTATCCACCACATTTCAAAGTACTAATTTTTTTTTATTTTAAGTGATGGAAGCCTACAATAAAAAATAATCATGTCTTGTAACCGTTCCTTCTCTAGTTTTAACTAACATTTCGTTCATTTTAATTTGGTAATTCTCTCCTCAATTTTAACTTTGCAGAAGTGGGTGCTGCAGGTAAATGCAACTATTTTGGATAGAAAAAGAACATTCTCAGTGATGCCATGTTAAGGCTGAGTGATGCTTGTTTTGGTGCTCTCACTGCATTATCCACAGCTATGATTCAGCAAATTTGAAAAGAATATTTCTTTACTGCATTTCCTTCCATTGTTCTTTCCTCTCTAACCTCTATACTCTGTTCACAAATTGGACAGTTTGCAAAAGCTTTCTGCAAACAGAAAACCAATCTCACTTATGTTCATACTTTGAGAGGTATCAGAGAAAGATGAGAAGTTACACATCTCATGCCCTGTTTTCTCTTCAGATACTAATATCCCAGGTCCTGAAATGATGAATCTGCCTTTTACAGGCTGACATTTTCTACTGAGTGCTGGGGATTTATCTGTGAGCCCTAACATGAAAGATACTCTGAATCATGGATATTTGTCAGTGCACTGATTTTAGCTATCAGCTGCATATGCTTCTTGACAGGTGGGCTTCATAAAATCTCTAGAAAATTAGTCATAAAAGCAAAAAGCTACACTGTCATCCGTAATAGAAGAAAACTCTGTCAAAAACATATGTGATTAGAAAGCAAAAATTGTGAACAATCTTCTTAGTAAAAAATTACATATATATGCAGTATAAAATGTGCATTTCAGAGCTGTTATGTACAGTACATACACAAATCTGTGCTACTGAGAAGTAATTAAGATTACTGTAATGTGTGTGTGTGCACACATCATCACACATCATCTTTGTGAGGTCAGGGGGAGGAATTATTCTCCCTTAAAGGTAGAAACAGAGGTATATAGTGATTAATCTGAAAGATAGAGAGAGAGAAAAATGTTGAAAATCCGGTTTGAAGCACTGGGAATGATAAGGATTTCTCCAAATCAGGTTACACCAAACTAGGTGCTGAAACAAACCTGTGGGGTATATGGTGAACCCCTTATGGTTTGCATAATGTGTTTATGCTATGGGAAAGCATTGCTAAAGGTAAGTAATAATTCTCTTTTTCATGGGAAGAAAATGACAGTTTTTAACAATGAAATCAATCTCTCTATTCTAAGTTCTATTCTATTCTATTCTATTCCATCCTCTACAAATGAGGATGGCATCTTACAGACGAGATTCACCTTCAGAAGTCTCCCACACTGGGTGGATTTGCTGATACAGCTATACAGGTTAGCGTTTTCTAATCTAGACAAAGCATTCAGCCACAGTGTGCCCTGCCTGTTGATGCACTGCATCTGGGAGAGCAGGGAGAGAATACTTACTTTCTCTAACTGAATATAGGAAGAAATAGCCAAAACCAGAAAAATCTGCAGAGAAAATTTCTGTTTATTATTTGAATGGTTTCATGTTTGCAGGCTAATATCTGAACGTTTTCATGACTACAGGTTTAAACAAAGTATCTTAATCTTATTACGTTGCAGGTATTTTATGTCTTTCAGATACAGGAGTGCATGTGAAAAAAACAGTCCAAGGAATTCTCCGCAATGCAGTTTTACATAAGGGCCTGTAGGAGCAGGCAGAATGTTATTAGACCATAAAAGCCCATCAGGCTGATTTATAGTTTCTGATCAAGGTTTCTGTGAAAATTGCTCTGCATCAACAGCTCAAGGTGACTGCTACCATTAATGTGTGGAAAATAAATGAGGTGGGGAGACTGATATCAGAGGAAGTAAAAGGAAGCGCTGAGCCGGTTTATATAGCACAGGCTTCCCATTTTGTTTTACAGTGCATAGAAGGCTGTCATCAAAATGATTGCTTTGGGGCAGAAAAAGCAATTCCTGATAATTAGATCTTATGGCAGGCTTTCTTACATCCGGTATATAAGAACCATCAGGTATAATACCATCCTGCTATACGTCATCACCTCCTCTGTCCTGTAAACATTTTTAGGATGTAGAAAATTAATAAAGTGTCTTTTTTCTCTGAAATTATTTTCTAGAAGAGATAAAATTCTACACATGTTTTTACAGGAGTCTTAGTGACTAGGACTATTTTACTCATGGTCTGATAGCAATTTGCATTTTGACCAGCATTACAGTAAAAACCCGAGTTCTTTACCACAGTTCAGTGTCCTTGTGTTGTATGTTGTTTGTTTATTTATTAGTGCTGGATTTTTTTATTCTGTTTTTAATTTTACTAAAAAAATAAAGCTATATTGCCTATTTAAATACAAATGCATAATGCATTTTTTAAAATATAATTTATTGTACCTCTTCTAATGCACCACACATTCTTTACATATATATTATTTTATTAAATATACACACATCTCTATAGTGTCACTTTATTTTTTCTGTAGTTATTTTTTATAGTTTATTATTATTATTGTTATTATTATTATTATTTCTGCACAATATTCAAGATATGAAAAGAAAATAACAATGAGATTGGCTTCCTCCATGGTACATATTTTAGCGAAAGTACTAAACTGCGAGCCATGGAAAATAATCCGGTGTATTTTCTGCTTCAATATAATTTTTAAAACCATTCTCTAATATTTTATTTCTAGATTCTAAAATGTTGTATGCAGATATGCAGCATCATTTTACCCATTTGCAGAACATCAGGGCTACTCCCACAGCTGGCTATAGAAAGTGATCTTATGAGTATACAGGGCATGTTTTCAAAGAATTGTATAGAACAAAGACAACCATATCTTGGGGAAGGGTGGGGTCAGGATTTTGATTTTTATGCTGTGAAAACATACTGACTGCATATACTTTCAAATTACCATCACAATAACATGTGGTACATTTTTTTTTTTAAATGCATAACGCTAATTTATTTCTAGATTTTAAACAGGCGGTTTGCTATTACTGTCAGAAGGTTATAAGCTTAAAAAAAACCAACTATTTTAACTATTTGTATTCTTCAGATATACCCTGAGAGAAAAAGGAGTCCTGTTTATGTGCAAGGGTGATTAGCTTGTACTGTTAATAGGATGGATTTCCTGGTACTTAATTGAAAGCAGGTGGATAATTAAAACCAATGTGTAGCTAATCAAAAGCCAGATATCAGGTGATTATGAGGCCATGCCTGATTCTGTTCAGGATAAAAACATAACTTTCAAGCCTGTTTGCTTTAGTCTAATGTGAAAAGGGTGAGAAATGCTGGTTTCTAGCGAGAATGAAATTAAAGTATAATTTTTCAGGTGCTAAAAATTACTGGTACAAGCTGACGCTACTGGAAACTGTGATGCTTAGTAATATCTTGTGAATTTATTTTATGAGGTTTGCCAGTCGGTGTTAAGGATGCTTTGTCTTGAGATAAGCATTAAGAGAAATCTGAATTTGTCTTTTGCCTGCCCTTGTGGTTCTCAAATGTGCACTGTTAATGTTCACACATTACAGAATCTTAGTATAAATCTGCAGAGTTGTGATAGTTTAATTAAACATGATGTTGGTCTTCAAATAACTTTCTATACCATCTGTACCAAAATCTTGATCACCTCTGAAACTCCCCTAGGAATGTATGGTCAGGCAGAGAGGAGAAAGGATAGCTCTGTACCATAGTGTGTAAGCAAAAGCTAGTTTTAGAGTATTTCCAGTGCTAGAATTCAAGTTGCGTTTTGCGTTTGACAGGGTGATAGTGCAGAGCAGTACCTAGATTGGGATGGTGAGTAGGACCTGTTGTGCATCAGCTATTTTCTTCTTCCAAGCCTTTATGTTGGGGAGAGGATGCGCCAATTTTGTCTCTGCTACAAAAATTTAGAGATGTGCACTGGGGATCATATTTCTCTTTCACATTTACTTGTTTCTCTGATCCACTTCTCTGTTATTTCTCAGCTGATATTATGACCCTTTAACTTGCATGTGTTGTTGCTGACAAAACTGTTTCATTTAAAGGTATTATGTATTGCAAATTACTGAGTACTGAAATGTCAGTTTAACTAACCCTTTTTACCCTTGTGTTCTCAGAATATATTTTTGTATAACTAGGTATGTAAAAAGAAAAGCACTGAGAATATGTAGTCTGTTTTACGATGCTGCCAATTGCTTTAAATTTTGTTGATGTTTTTCAACTTTTTTACTGAACAAATCTAGCTTGATAGTATTTATTTTTTGTTCTCTTGCAAGTTCAGTATAAAGTTGGCTGTGATGGAAAAATAATGTAAGAATACCTCTTATTAATTAAAAAAAAAGTTTGTACATATATTGAGTTTTAGATACTGGTGTTAAACACAGAAATTATGACATGAGACATTTGTTAAATTCCTTCTTATGGTTTAATGTGGAATAACTTTATTTAGATATTATAGTTGCTTTCCTTGTAGGTTTTCCTGGTTTTACATATGGTTGGAAAAATCCTATTAAATATGTCTTATTACTTCTAATATGTAATCTCTTCCCTTCACAATGTCTCAGGGAAAAAATTAATTCTGAAAGATAAGAAGTAGATGGCAAAATACACAAGTGGAAAGGGAGAAGTTTAGAAAGCCAGTGAAAACTGTGCCAACTGTTTTTATCTTATTTTAAAGCAGTAAAGAAGGTTAAATTTCTCAACAGCCTTGCATCAATGTTAGGAAAGATGAAAATTGTTCTCTCTCTTTGTTTACATGAGTGTCAAGAGTTTTAAAATCCTGTGAAGTTTAATTATGTCTTTCCAACTTCTCTTGGTATACATATGTATGCAACATCTACATTAATGTACGTACAAATTGGTTTTACAGTCACTAACTCCCAAAGGAAGCCTTTAACTATTAATAGGTTCTGTCTTTCAGTAACAAATATATGTATGGGAATGATTTAGACAAGTGGGTCTTCTAAGTAACAGTGGGGCTCTGCAAGCCTTTTCTACAGGGTGCGGAAATTGGCTGCAGGGGCTTGATCCTTGGCTTTTCACTGTATGGTGTTGGAACGGTAACTTTTGCAGTATCTCATTTGTATTAATTAATCTTGACTACATTCTTGGCAGTTCTCTTCGATAAAGGCTTAATTGAACTTGGCACAATTCTTCTATAGAAAACTTTGAGGGCAAAGGAAAGTAATTCTAAGAAACATTCTGAGGTACCCAGGCTGAGTTTTGATTCTATACCTAGCTCAGTCAGTGACTTGAAATGACTGTACTTTTTTCTATACTGACTTACAGGTTGAGATAGTATTTTAAGGAGGAGGAGATCAGAAGGCAAATAATGAAATAAAAATAAATTATGATCTTGCTTAAGGGAGGGTGACCTTTCAGCAAATATCATAGTTTTAACAGATGAGGTAGGCTTTAGGTAGTCTTTACAGAAGAAGAAATCAATTACCGTACATACCTGCTGTGTAAAAGTATGGATGAATGTACTGATCCGGCTGAGAATTCCTGTCAGCCTGAAATGTCATGTTCTGGAAGCTCATATGGGTAGGGCTAATGGGTTTTGGGAAATGGTGGTTTAAACCCTGATTGATCTCCAGTTAAGTCTGTGCCTGTGAAAGCCTGCTTAAGTTCCTTGAATATGTTCAGCTCATTTCAGTGCTCATCAGTGCAATACAGGAGACTGGGTGCCTACTATGCTGCACAAAAGAAAGTAAATGTAAACGATAGTAGTGTTTGTCAATAACAATAAATGGATTTATTACAATTCTGAGCTAAAAGGCATTTTTTACAAGAGGCAACCTGGTGAAGGGAATCAAAGATAAAATGATCCTGCTGGTTAAACTTCTGGTTCTGGAACTGGCCACCAGAGAACTAAGTGCTGCAGTCAAATACTGATAGATAACTACTTCCCTGAAAAACAGTGTTTTCTCTCTGGGATAAACCAGGAGTTTTTAGTCTTTGATGACACAGGAACTAGATGTGAAGTGAGGAAAAAGTCAGTTTTGGTTTATTCTACCAATTTAAAATTTATATATAGCTGAGGAAAGAGGTGACACCAATAGATTAAAAAGATTCAGTAGCCAGTGTATTTTCTGCTATTGCCACACTTGAGAAAATGAAGCTTCTCCCCCACCCCATCCTACTCCAAACCTGTTCCAAAAGATGATAGCACTGAAATGCTGTGACTTTTACCAAATTGCAGAAGTACTGCAGTGTAAAACAACAAATACAAACTGTTGGGTTTTAGCTAGGGTGTAATTGACTGCATTGAAATGAACACTTGCATGGCTTTGAGGTTCGTTGCCAACTAAATCCAGAATAAGCAAAGAAAATAATATTAATAACATCATCTTGGTCTTACATAGTACTACTCAGAAAAGAGAAGAACAAATTTAAAGATGGGTCCAAAAAACTCTTTTTCCGCATCAGAAGGAAGAAAATTGGAGGGACTACAATAGCACTGTAGAAATGGTAATAGGAAAGATAATACCTCTTCAGGTTATTTTCTCAGCTTTAGCACGAAAGTTCAGAGGCATGAATGTATCTTAAAGAAAAATGGATTTGGAAGAGACATACAAGAGGTTTTTTGCACTCAGTATAATCAATGTTACTAATAGCTTTCCTGGCAGGTTGTTTTGAAGCAGTATTAGTCAAGAAAGTGATACTGTACTACTTGTCAGAAATATATTAAAAAGGCTCAGGCATATTTTCTCATCTTCTGATATTATGGGACCCAGTTGAATGTAAGAAATATTCTGGAGGTTGAATACTTGGTTACGTTTTCTCTGTATTTAACTTTGCACTACCAGAAATATGTACCAGTTAGAGCTTCCTATCTGTCAAACAGTATTCTACCTGCATCTACGCTAGCTCAAGAGAGAAATTACCCTTTGGTATTTTTGAAAGTTACATGGTATATGGCAAATTTTAATCAACTTCAATATGTGTAACATTTTTATTAATATTTTTGTGTTAAAAAAGGACTATTAAAAAATTAATATATTAGTGTACAAAGTATTTTACCGTATAATAACTGATAATGAAGTATTAACTAATCTGTTGAACACCTAAATATGAAATTGTTTTTGCTTTTTTATCTTCATATAATTCTATGTAATAATTTTATTTCAAGAGCTGCAAAATAGATGATCTTCATTTGCAGAGGCTTGAATATTTTCTTTGTCCTTAACCTCTGTGGAAATCGATGAGTCTTACTCCAGGTTTGCTGAAAAAGAAAACATATGGTATGAAGTAAATTTCAGCTATAAATACTGTTTCAACCGTTTTTTGTTTCTGCAATTTGTTGAGCGTCATATGTGTGACAAACCTATCTGAGTCTGAGGTGACAATTATTAATTCTTTGCAACTCTTTTCGCCTATATATAGACTCTGTGCAAAGTTACTAGGAAGCAAAAAAGTATACATTGCAATGACAATGTTTCTTGATTAATGTAACCATCCCGAGTAATGTGACTTTCCACTGACAAATTATAAGGGAAAATAGGTAGGTTAACAGACAGGGTGGAAAGCAAACAATGTGCTTCAAGGAATTTCAATAGTCATTTCTAATGATAGCAGTAAAAAAGAAGAGCAATTATACTTAGGGTATGGAGATAGAGATTCTGGCAAATCATTAGTCCATTTTCCAAATTAGATTAACACTGGAACATTGAAGATCTCTCAGTATAGTGTGATTTTTACTTTTTTTTTCTGATCCTGTTTTAGCAAATCTAGATGTGGAACTGAAATGTATATGAAATATATGTTGTGTTAGTCTCATTGCTTCAAGGTAGCAAATTTATTGTTAAAGTTGAGTCCTTTCAACTTTACATGAATCTCTTGTTTCGCCTTTATACATCTGTCTTCATAAAATTAACAGAACCATCGCAGTGGCAGATATATCAATTTTTGAATGAAAAAGACTGTGCTTAGATTTATGTGATATGTGATCCTTTAACTTATGAAAGCAAATATTCAATTTGTATGTCTATCAAGACTGTGCTTTCAATTTCCTCCAGATATTGAAGTGATACTGCCTATAAGTGGCTATTTTGCATTATTCTTATGGTAGGGTTTTGAAACGTGGTTTATTTGTGCTTGTAAATGTGCGTGTAAAATGAGCTCCTCTTCAATACTATGTTCACTCATAACAGGAAAAACACTTTTGCTAGTATATATTTCGTTGTTTCTCTTTATAATAACAAATTCATTCTTTCTGTTTAGTATATTTCACTTCACCTAGCTAGACTTAAAAATACTTAGGTTGATGTGTCAGTTTTGCAGTTTTTAACACGTACTGTTTCACAGTATGAACTTACTTTTTTCTCCTAAGGTCAGGCACTGATTAAACTGTGATAAGGACTATGACTCTGCTTTTCCATTGCCCCCTGAGCAATTCCTCATCTGGCAAACTTTCAAAAACTTGCCACATCAGGCAGTGATATCAAACAGATGAAGAATGTAAAAGTATGTCAGTACAGCCGAAGAGT
>VWZG01003596.1:0-58664 GCA_013396735.1 Grallaria varia
GCCACCTCCAGCAGATGGTGAGCTACCTCCAGCAGATGATGAGTGACCTCCAGCAGATGGTGGTCCACCTCCAGCAGCTGGTGAGCCACCTCCAGCACATGGTGAGCCACTTCCAGCAGGTGGTGAGCCACCTCCAGCAGATGGTGAGCCACCTCCAGCAGATGGTGAGCCACCTCCAGCAGATGATGAGCCACCTCCAGCAGACGATGATCCGCCTCCAGCAGACGATGATCCACTCCCAGCAGATGATGATCCACCTCCAGCAGATGATGAGCCACCTCCCAGCCTGGCCCGCCGGGAAGCGCTTCACAATCTATGTTGTCTCCCGGCTCTTCCATCTCTCCATCAGCTTATCCTTTCTCTGCCATCCTCCTTCCATGAGCCGCTGTGGCCCTGATGCCAAACGTGCCCCAAAAGGCACGATAAAACTGCTCAGAGACCAGTTTTTAGTCTTTAAGCAGGAGGTATTTATTGTAGCAACGTTGGGGAGCTCCCAGCTCGCACTGGACACAGAGCTCCAAATTCTTTAATGCAGGGTCACAATATTTACACAGTTTCCAAAAGAGATTACATCATTTTTATATGCATATTCATAAGATTGCCACACCTAATCGTAATATTCAACCTAGCCGGAGTCTGAGGCGGAGTCACCTATTGAGGAGTCTTTTTGGTGGTCATTCCGGTTACTTCGGCCTTGAGGGGTCGTTTCTGTCTCTTCTTCCTCGGCTGAACTTTTCAACTGTCTTTGTTGGCAGCCCCCAAGACTCCCAGCAACCTGAAAGTTTGCTTTGACCTTTTCCCAAACCCTTTTCCATGTATTTTAGCAGGGAATACAGTGCAGGGGTGGCCACTGTGGTGGTTTGGATTGTCCAAAAATGTCAGCAGGAGGGCTAAGTTGCCATCTCCTCGTCCTAAAGAGCGCCCAGCTCTGCTTAAAATACAAATACACTGAGCTGTGAAACGTGTCAAAGCATCTTGGTCACTCAGGGCAGTAAAAATGGGGAACAAGGGAGTGAACACTTATTAAGGTGGAGTTTTCAACTGAGTGGCATCCCTGCCTGCAGAAGGGGGTGGAATGAGAAGATCTTTAAGGTCCATTTCAACCTAAACCATCCTATGATTTTTCTTTTTTCTTAAGCTCTCTGAAGGATTTGGCTCCCGAGTCCCACCAGCGGTTAGAAATAATCTCCTGTTCTAGTTCTAGTCTAGTCTAGCACTAGTGTAGCACTAGACTAAAAACTCCCTGAGGCTGTTTTGAAAAGCTTTCAGTGTAAGTTTATTTTCAGCAGAGACACAATGTGGAAATACGTATCTTGAATTAAGGTCCTCTTTTTAGGAAGACGGAGATGTCTGGAGGATGTCAAGTTTTAGGGAAGGAGGTATTATTTGATAAATCATGGAATCACAGGTTGGTTTGGGTTGGAAGGGGACCTCAAAGCCCGTCTTGCTCCACTGTCCCAGGTTGCTCCAAGCCCCATCCAACCTGGCCTTGGACACTCCGAGGGATCCAGGGGCAGCCACGGCTTCTCTGAGCGGTGAATAGCTGTGAGTAGTGACCAGCCAATACCAGCTACTCAGGCAAGCAAACTGGTCAGAATTAAACTGGGAGTTTTCTGCAATCTTCCAGACTCCATCCGTGTCTCCACTGAGTGTCTGGACAAAGCCCTAACAGCACGTTTGCCTAATAGAGACTCTTTTCCTAAAATTATATGTTTTACAGGTGCTTTTGCTGCTGGTGAGCCAGGGGTGGGAGGGGATTTACAGCTCCCTCAGCATCAGCTCTTTGATTTATTTTTTTTATTCTTAAAATGCAGGTAATTTGACCTGCAAAAGCTGCATCTGGAGAGAATTTAAGGGACAACATCTCCGACTGATGTGCTGGCTCAGACATCATCACTGGCACTGGTTTTCATGGAATACAGAACGGTTTGGGTGGGAAGGGACCTTCAAGCCCATCCAGTGCCACCCCTTGCCAGCTTGGAGGGGTGCAATGAAACTTCACTGCTGTGGGGAAATTCAGGCTGTAATTCCGTTATCCCGGCGTGTTGGGGAGAGCAGTGGAAAAGTGGCCATGCACCTCCCTCAGCAAGGTTAGGGCACACACTTCGTATGGGAAGTGTTATTTAACTACGTTTTTGGGGTCTGAAATCCGTGTCTGAAGGACAGAAGAGCTGAAATGTTGTTGTCTGACATGCAGAGCTCTCTTTTGTTTAAATGCTTTATATATATATATATATATAAACATAGATAGAGATATAAATACTTATTTATATGTAATTTTGGCAGTAAATAAGTAGCAATAACAACAACACTCTTGAACTAACTGTTTACACCACTGTGGGAAAACGAAGGGCTTCTGCTCTTTGTCACTCAGCTTGAATCAGTGCTTTTACATTTCAGAGCCTTGGTTCGGGGGCAAACTTTTCCCGACTTTAATTTTCCAAGATATTATGTTGTTTCTGATCAAAACCATGCCCAGAGAACTCAGCCAAGAGAGCAGCACTAGAACTGCTTTCCAGATAGCTCTGTTTTCTGCAAATCAAGTTACAATGGGTCGGCTCATTGTGTGGTTTCAGTGATTGGAAGGCAGTTTAAAAGCAAACTTCGACACTCAGCAAATCCATGGAAATCCAGTGACAAATGGGGTGTGCTAAAAGCAGCCAGGGAATGGTGAGCATGGGAGGCTCAGTCTAGCAGAGCTCAGCCCAGGGACTGGGGTTAATGAGTCGTCTTAATAATCGCCTCGGAGAATTAAAAGATTTAATCCGCCTGTAAAAGGCGCCTCCCCAGCATTTAATGTTCCCTTCTAAGTCAGGATCAATTAATACAACTGAGTGAAATGTGAACCACAGAAGTACTGGCTCAGGCCAGGGAATACCACCAGGGCTTAGGAAAGGCTTTGGAGTTGCTGGAATTGGGCTTTGGAGTTGCTGGAATTGGGTGGAGTTGGCCTGGTTTGGGGTTTTATTAAGAATTACTCCTCCGATGCACAACGTGAACGTGAACCATGAATCCCACCATCACAACTCTCTGCCAGGTCTCTTACATGCTGGAGGGGTGTCAGCTGGAAAGACAGAGAGAATCATGGCATGGTTTGGGTTGGTTCCTGCCTTCCATTCTGGAGGGGTGTCAGCTGGAAAGACAGAGAGAATCATGGCATGGTTTGGGTTGGTCCCTTCCCTCCAGACCACCTCGTTCCAACCCGTGTGCATGACATTCACCAGGCGTCACCTCCCCATGCTTCCCAAACCCTGCTTGTGAGACTGTCCCTGATGCTGGGGAGGAACAGCCAGCCCGGATCCAAAACCTTCCCGCCTGGTGACATTGACATTTATTCCTCCGTGGTATTTTGGAAGCCCCTCGTGCAGCCCGTGCCAAAATCACAGGGCACGTTTTCGGGGCTCCCTTTTTTTGGGGGACATAAGTGGGGGACATCGTGGTCCCCTGAGCCAAAGCAGACAGCAACTTGTCCTTGCTGAGGGCAGATGATTCCCGGCCTCTCTCCCATCCTGTTGTTCCTGATCTCTGCCACAGGGAGCAACCGAACCTGCAGTGAGATCCTTTTGGAGTGCAAAGCTCAAGGATCGCTGGATTAAATACGTCCTTCTGCCTGCTTTTCCCCCTCTTCCTCACTCCATCACACCCCTGCCTCACTGTAGCCAAAAGTCTTCCTGGACACTCCTGAAGACAAGCCTGATTCCTTTCCCGGGCCGTTATTCCACCACGTGGGATCAGAGGCTGGAAGCACCCTGGGAAATGCCTGTGGAGGGCTCTGCACAGGGCTGGGAATGAGAAGATGCTTCAGCATCCCAGAATCCCAGAATGGTCTGGGTTGGAAGGGACCTCAAAGCCCCTCCAGTGCCATGCCCTGACATGGACAGGGACACCTTCCACCAGCCCAGGTTGCTCCAAGCCCCGTCCAGCCTGGCCTTGGACACTCCCAGGGATGGAGCAGCCACAGCTTCCCTGGTCAACCTTTGTCACCACCCTCAGAGGGAAGAATTTCTTCCTAAAATCTCCTCGAAATCTGCCCTTCTTCAGCAGTTTTTAAATGTTTTAGCCCAGTCTAAGCAGCATGACCCTGCTGACCTACAAGCACAGGGGTCTCTCGTGTGCAAGGGAAGGTCTGGGGAGCAGCAAGAGACACATTTTTTGAACCCTCCCCAGCATGCAGGCTCTGCCACTTCAGAACGTTCCCAACTAAAAAACACTAAAGGGAAAAAAAACCCTCCCTTTTTATAGCCTACTGTCTCGTTGAAAGTGATTTATGAAATGGAGCTTCCTGCCCACCCAGTGCACAGAACAAATACAGACAGGGCTTTGAAATAACTACAGTCCTGTGCTATTTTCAGTAATATTTAGCTCAGACTTAGCCAAGAAAGCCCACTAAGCTCTGCAGACAGACATAAAAAGAAACGCTCCTTGTGCATTTTTTGTGTGCGTGTGCGTCTATTTTGGGTTTTACTCCTCTTTTCTCCGGTGCCATGTCTGGCTATCAGCGCAGTCCCAGCTCAGGAGGACGCTTCGAACCCCCTTCTCAGCACAAATAACAGCTCTTGAGCACACGCCTCATTTTAAACACTGCCTTGGCCATCACCTACTGTGTTTTCTTTCCCCCTTTTCTTGAGCTGTAACTTCCTTTCACAATTCTGTTTAGGAGAAAAGATAAAAACAAGTAATTTAGGTCTGTCAAGTCTATTTCTCCTGCCTTCAGCAGAATGTTAAATCCGACTGAGCAAACGGTGACAGCTCCCCAAAAACCTCTTCCCTTTCCCCTGGTGATTTGGAGGTTGACTGTTGTCTTTGCACAAGATGGACTTGTATTTGAAACAGTCTGATGGTTTCAAATGCCTATAACTGCTGTGAATTAGCTTATGAGCTGGAATTATTAATGACTGACCATAATTTAGAATCCTAGAATGGCTTGGGCTGGAAGGGACCTCAAAGACCCTCTCGTTGCGCCCTGTGCCGTGGGCAGGGACACCTTCCAGTGGCAGGATCACAACATTGCTCAAGGCCAGGTGCTGTGGGTGTTGTCTGGGGAGCATTTCTGATGCATCTGGATATCCAGATCCTTAATGGAACCCAGTAACCCTATGGAAGGAGAGCTCCTGCCACCTGGTTTCTGCTCCCAGGTTTGTGGGATCCACGAGCGCTTTGGTTTCCAACGGCTCCATCCTCTCCCCTAAACCCAGGGAATATCTGTAAGGCTTTCCAGCCTATCCAGGTTCACACACACACACATTTTCTAATTTCCCTGGTTTCTAGTTGCTTTTGTTATCCCAGCCAAGCTCTGGGATGTGTCTCACTGAGGAAAGAGACGTCAGTGGGGCAAAACCATCTCGAAATCTCCTCGTGTTCAAAACACAGCAAGAAAGGTCCCTCTCCTTGGTGTTCCCACGCTGTTAACACGTGGTTTTCTTATTGTGGTTTACTTTGGAGATCAAAACCATGTGCTGCGTTAGGAAATTCTGGGGAAGGTCCGTTTCTCATGGTAGTTTATCAGATGAGCTCCTTTAGAACATACATTAAAAATACATCAAACAAAATCATTATTATAGTTGACTGTCTCAGTTTGAGGCAGCACAAGGAAAGCGTCACCGGTGATAAGGACTGGGGCTTTGTGTCACTGTTGCAGATGAGTTCTCCGACCCAAAGAGGACTCCAAAGAAACCTTGTAAAAATATCTTTTAGGATGAGAAAACCCATGCCATTTCAGTTTAATGATGTGTTACTCAGCTGCTCAGACGGAGTTGAAAAATGCTGAGACTGCAGTAGGTAGAAAAATAAGGCGCAGTATTTCATTTACATCTCTCCATGACAGTTTGTGCCACTGTTTATCCTTTCAGCTAAGGGGAACTTTTTGATGTGCTTTTCCCTCATTTAAAAGCCATTTGAGATGTTTGCATTTTACAGTCCAAAGAGAGAATATGACTTTTACCGCTCCAAGAAAAAGGACAGGAATTTCAATCACAATGGGATGAGCCCAGATACAATGGGATGAGCCCAGGTACAGTGGGATGAGCCCAAGTACAGCAGGATGAGCCCAGGTACAGTGGGATGAGCCCAGATACAGTGGGATGAGCCCAGGCACAATGGGATTCTTGGTCCTCAGCCCCATAATGACAAGAAATAGCTCCTCATCCAAGACCAAAATCCTGATTTTCGGAGTTCCTGACACATTCCTCTGTGAGACACGCTGCTCCTTTCACAAAGCTGTTTTCCTTTCCACTCCTAATTCAGGAGAGCCTTCAATCCAGCCCTTTCTGTCATGCATTAGCAACTCCCAAAACATGTTTACTTAAGTACCAAACCACATTAGCTCAGCATTATTGTGTGCCTCCAACGCCCATAAATTACAACAGATCGTGGGGTAGGGACTTTGATCAAGAAAAGGCCACACTGAATTCCCTTGGAGGAGGGTTGGAGCATTCAACGCTCCCTGTCTCCTTTTCCTCTCATCCCTATGATTCTCACTGCTGGGTGGATTTTTTGGGATGGCTTGCTATGTGTCCACTGCAGGCAACGAGGAAAGAAACCCCAAAGAGTAGCCCCAGGAAAATCATGCTATTTCATGGATCTGATCCCTTTCTCTGCCATTCATTGCTGTCTGCAGAACCTCAAGTGTCACAGGAGAAAATCCTCCCGTGTTCTCCCCAGTGCTGTGTCGCTCCCTTGGGGTGCTGGAGTAGAAAAGCAGCTTTGGGGAGGAAAAAACACTACAAGGACCCAACCCTACCAAAAAAAACCTTGGAGCCGAGATTTTTTTCCCCATCAGAGGGCCTACACAAGGATTTTTGCCCCATCAAAGCAGGAATTCTGTGGTGGAGGCAATAATTATGCCAGGGCACTGAGGAAGGGGGTGTTGTAGGTAGAGTTGCTGAGAAACAAACCCAGCATGTTTCTTCCTTACAAACTCTTTATGTTTGACCCAGTATGAGATGTCTGGCAGGTCAACAAGGCTAAAAAGTGTGTCCTGTGCCCCTACTTGACAGCTCTGCTCATCCCTTCTTGGAGGACCTTTTGGCTGCTCCTCTCAAGCTGATTCCGTCACCATCGGTGCCAGCACAAGAGAGAACACAAGAAACACGGTGGTGTTGTTGGGTTGATGGTTGGACTCGGTGATTTTAAAGGTCTTTTCCAGTGTTAATGATTCTCTGAAACAGTCTTGCTGAGGAGCCACCATCACTTCCATTGAAGAAACGTCTTTCCTGATGCAAACAGCAGCAGAAGTCAGTCGGCGCTTGCCTTTGAAGTGTTAATTGATTTTCTTGATTAAACAGTGTGACACACTGTTCATCAGCCACTAAGGCAACCTCCACATTCCCCCTGCACTGAGTATTTGATTTTTTTCTTTTTTTTTTTTTCACTCTTTGTTCGTACGCATAGAAACCTCCAGCCCTGAAGATGGAGAAACGTTACACCCAAAGCGAGGGCCGTGCTGGGGTGTTTACACCTACACAAGTTTCCAGAGCACTGCGTGACAGTTGGACTCTGATATGATTGTTCTTACCTAGTTTTTGGCAAGTCAGAACACCCTCCCAGCCCCGGGGTGTACACGGGTAAGGGCAGTGTGCTTTAAGAAACTGATACTGCTGTTGTGGGCTGCTTCTCCCATTAAAAGGGTTTGGATCATGGAAGGAGGGCTGTGTCTTGGCCGGCAG
This sequence comes from Grallaria varia, assembly GCA_013396735.1. NCBI lineage: Eukaryota > Metazoa > Chordata > Aves > Passeriformes > Formicariidae > Grallaria > Grallaria varia. The sequence continues at coordinate 7,665 of VWZG01003596.1, forward strand.
TGCACCCGTGCTGCAATTATCCCCAAAAACAAACCCTTTTTTCTGTTTAATCTGGGGGCCTATTGCAAGAAATATGAAGGTTAGAAAAGGGTGAAAGCAGAGGGAAAGAATTGCTAAGCGACCTGGGCTGGTGGGAGGTGTCCCTGCCCATGGCATGAAGTGGTCTTTAAGGTCCCTTCCAACCCAAGCCATTCCATGGTTCTATGGTGGTGGCTCATAATTAATAATTATAGCTCATAAGCTAATTCATGGCATGTGTTCTAGCCGCTATTGCTTTTTATTACTGTATTATATATATATATATTATAGCCGGTGTAATAGGTTATATATAGCTGAAAAGGACTTAAAATGTTGTTTTCTGTTAAACTGCAGTGCCACATTATGGCTGCGGTGTTACTATGAATAAGAAATAAAGAAATAGAGGATTTAAGAAGGAAACCTTTCACCAAAACCCGGGTGATTTATAACACACAAGGAAACTCCCCAAGTCTGTTAAGGAGCTTTACCTAGTTTATCTTTTCTCTGATCAGAAAAAAACCAAAAATTAATGGATCACATCCCAGGGGAATGCTGATCATGACAAGACCTGATAGCTGGAAACTCAAGCCACGGATTCAAGCCACTGCTCAGGGATTTCTACACACCCATGCCACCTAAGCCTGCTAATGCATTTGAAATTAATTCTTGGTGCAGCGATACAGCTCTTGGAGTGGCAAAATCACATTTATATGGTTTGATTGGTGCCTACAGAAGCCACCCAGCAGCAGCAGCAGCAGTGGGGGCAATAACTGATTGCTCAGTCCCATGGGGGTGTCTGATGCTCCTGCAGGTTCCCAGTATGGGATCTGAGGTGGCGCATTCCCAGCAACCATCCCCAGTGCTGCAGGGATCCTGTCAGGGGTGAACGGCCTGGAGGGGGTTTGCCAGGCACAAGTGGCACAGCGGGCACTGCCAGGGTCCCTCTTGCTGCCCAGGGAAGGGGCTGGGGCTCCAGCACATCCCTGGTTTGCTCGGGGAGGCTCAGGGAGCCTTTAGGAGCGATGCCATCAAGGTGCTGCCACTGAAAGAACTCTTCATGGCCAGCACACGAGCCTGGCCGTGTTTAAGGTCCATCCCAGGGCGATGTACCCGATCCCAGACACCTCTGCCCCTTCTTGAACCTGCTGGGGCTGCTGTTCTTAAATACACTGCTGGTGTTTATCTGCACTGACCCTCCTCTGCCTCCATTTACCCTTTAACCCCGGGCTGAAAGATCCAGATGGACTTTCTCACTGTCAGCAAAGCCTCTGAGTCCCCAGAAGAGCTCAGCACCATCCCCAAGCCGGGAAATTTCCTGGATGCTTCCCTTCCTGGTCCCCAACAGGACTGGCTCTAAGCCACAGCCTCAAGGTGAGAGCATCCACTCAGTCCTTTCCAAGGAGCGCCCTAAGCCCTTCCCTTTGGCTTCCTGGCATGGCAGCAGTTCCCAGTGAGAGGTCACACAGCCTGGCTGGGAGCTGTGCAGTCTCCCAGAGGTGAATTCCCATGGGAATGCCGCTGGCTCACGTCCGTGCAGTGTAACTCCAGTGGTGTTGTTCCTCTGGGCAGCCCCTGCTGCAGAGCACCCTCACAGTGATGAATTGCCAGGAGGGGAGGGTGATGCAGTCACTGTTATGATCTTAGATGTCTTTCCCAGCCTTAACAATCCTATATTTCTGTGTCTTCACAGCCTTATCACTCCCGGGTGCCCCTTGCCCACCTTTGCCACTGAGTCCTGCTGATTGTCCTGCCGATTCCCAGGCTGCATTCCTGCTTTTGAGGAACCCAAGAGTGTTTACCATCGGCTTCCTCACCCTTTCCACAGTTGTCTACACCTTGTTCCAGCCCTCACCATGTTCTGCCAGTCCCACTTGGAGATTCCCTGCTCTGCTGCCACTTATTGCCTGCTGAGCTTTCCCTGGAACATTTCCTGAGTTTCTTTACAGGGTCTTCCAAGGCCACCTGTCCTGAGTTGCAGCTGGGATTCACCTGAGCTTGGAGCACAGGAAATTTCAAACGACTTCCAACTTGCTTGGGGACATCCCTGGACCCTTCAGCAACTACTTTGCCCGCTGATTATGCCCCCTCCAGCAGGTCTGAGAGCCCCGCTGTGCTAAGGGTGTCACCTCACCCCAGTGCTGGCAGTTCCCCCGTGTGACCTGGCAGGCTCCTGGCACTGGTAGGGTCTGTCTTCATCCCTTCCCTTGATCATTGACTCTCCTGACTGGGAAGAGACTCACAAGGATCATCGAGTCCAACTCTCCTGGCCCTGCTTGGGCCACCCCAACAATCCCACCCTGTGCCTGAGTGTTGTCCCAGTGCTGCCTGAACCCTCCCATGGTGCTGCCAGTCTGCTCCCCTGGCACTGCAGGCAGTCCCACCTGCCATCCCTGCTCACTGCACTCGTGCCATCCCTGCCCTCCCCAACCTCCCTGGGAGCTCCCTGGAGCCTGCCAGCTCTTCCTTGGCTTCCCACCAGGATATTCCTGCACGGCCATCCCCAGTGCCAGTGCCCGGTCCTGGGGAGAGCCAGCGCAGCCCCTTCCCCTTGCACAGAGTCCCCCTGCCCCAAAGAGCTCTTCTCCCTGCCAAGCACTGAGCTCCAGACCCTGCTGCCCCTTGGGCAGGGACAGATATCCCAATCCCAGGAATCCTGCCTGGCAGCCAGCACTGAACCCCCAGCAGATCCCTGCTCTGTCTCCATGCCATCAATATCCATGGAGTCCTCAACTCCCCCAAATCCATCCTCTACAGTTGTTAGGGCAGCATCACCACCTGCTCTCTGGCTCTCCTGGGGACAAAACCAAGCCTTCTTTTATCACTCCTGCCCCATCCTGGTCCCTCTACTACCACCTCCTGACCTCCAAACCCCATCTGGTAACCACCCACATGGACCTCTGAGCAAGAACCCAGGAGCTTCCCACCCTATTGCTGGACTGACACCTCCATTCCAAGTTCAGATTATTTTTTTTTTACTCTTTAAAGGTCCAGATTAATTCAATTTCCCCTTTCAGGTAGGGATTAAGGCACCAGCTGGGCCTTGCCCTAGAATTATCACACCAGCAGCAAAACAAGAGCTGGCTTTGCTGAAACCAACCCATAATGGGAGGGATTCCTCTGGCCTGAAGCCCATTTGCCTTCCTACAGGGTGTAGGAACTCCCCAGTGCAACCCTTGGAGCCAGACTGGTGCAGAGAGCCTCACTTAGGGGGACAGAACCCTTTTACTCTCTCTGGGGTCAGAGGAAGTCCCCCTCCCTTGGCAGGATTAAGGCACCCCACGGCACAGCCTTCAGCCTAACGAAATAACCAGCAAATTGCCCTGGCTCTTGCAAATCCCATGTGCCCACCTGACCCACAGCCCCAGCCATCCCTATGGATCCCACAGTGATCCCAACATTCCTCACCTCAAGGAGCCAGGCCCCCTCTCTTGCCTGCCTTCCTCCTTCCTTCCCTGCACGTCATCCCAGTGGATCTTCCAGCAGCTCCTGGTGCTGAGCCCCAGGGACCTCTCCAACCTTCAGCCAGAGGCAGTCGTGATCACACCGGATGGGTGATGCCCCACAGCAAGCAAAAATGCATTTTTTTAAACATCGTTTTGTAAATGCACAGCCGAACCAGAGCTCCACGTGGTGGACCTGGGGTTTATGTCACGGACAGAAGAGGGGACCATCAGTTTTAAACATCATTTTTTAAACATCATTTTGTAAATGCACAGCCGAACCAGAGCTCCACGTGGTGGACCTGGGGTTTGTGTCACAGGCAGAAGAGGGGACCATCAGTGACCATGGTGACGGGGCACAAGTTGCCCCTCCGAGCCCTTGAGGCGAGAACTGCTGAGAGCAAAGGGTGGGCAGAGTAATGCACAGCCCTGACATGGATCCACCCCAGGGCTTTCAGATCGTCTTGAAAAGAGCAGGCGAGGCTACAGAAGCTGTCAAAGCCCCTTGGCATCTCTCAGACACTCTAGCTGATAATAAAACACAGTGCCTTAGGCTAATCCAAACAGACACAGGTGCTCGTCCCCACCCTTTCCCCCCATGATTTTCCTTGCCTGTGAACTGTGGGTGTTTATGTAGGCTGTGAAGCCTGAGATGGAGCTGTAGCGTGGCAGGACTGCAAAGCCCTTGTGAAGTCGGGCAGCACCTGCTGGACACCTGCTCAGAGGGACAGATCTTAAAGTTTGGTGGGAAAAAAAAAAAAAGAAAAATAGCTCCTCGAAAGATGCCATGCTAAAAGGAAAGAAAGATCAAATAAAACACAGAATCAAAACATTGGCTCTGCTGACATCCACCTGTCTCAGCCCATTGTGTTCCACAGTGAGTTTTCCCTATGGGAATCCAGCTGCTGTGGTTGTGTTGAACCCCAGGACAGCTTCGGGCAGCGGCTCCATCCCTGAGCACTGCTGGGTGTGGCACAGGTTGAGTGAGCACAGAGGATTTACCCCAAATCTTTACAGCCAAGAGACACAACTGTGCAACTACACCTACTGGACAGGGTGATGTGCAGGAACTGGAGCAGTTGGAATTTTTTCCCTGGTCTCACTTGTGCCTGGAGACTCCCTGTCCCTGTTCCAACCTTTGGCCCAGCCCAGGGACTCACTGCAGCAGGGCCAGAAGAAGGGGCAACTCCAAACGTGCATCTGCCAACGAATGATGGGCCTTTTCTCCAAGAAAGCAAGCCCACAGCCTTGGGCTCTTGGCACCAAATGATGTGGCTGCCCTGGCACTCCCAAAGCACCAAGACCTTGGGGTGCTGCCACCTTTGGTGTGGGAGGAATCTTCATCCGTATCCAATTGGGGCCCAAGAAGGGTCAACTCCACTCAGGTGCTTCTGCCAACGAACGACTGTCCTTTCCCCCAAGAAATGTGGCTGGGGACAGACCCAGGGCAGGAACATCCTCCGTGGGGACTGAGGTTTGGGACGGACAGGCAGAGTCAGGATTCACCTCCACGTGAGCCTGGGCAAACACAGCCCTGCCCAGGCTATGGGGAGGAAAATGGGAGAGGAAAAGACCCCTGGACTGAGCCAGCAACAGTGTGATAAGAAAAGCACCAGCTGGGCATGTCTGCAAAGCCAGGGAGGGAACTCATTGACTCCTTCCATCAGCAGGAGAGGTTCCAGGCCCTTGCACACCCTCAGCACGTGCAGTGGTTGCTTGGAAAGACAACTTCCATAACGGTGGATGTGTCCCACCTCCTTTCTCCTTCTTTCCACGGATTTTCACACAAGTGATGTGGGACAGCCCTTTGGTCAGTTTGGGTCAGCTGGCCCATCCGTGGCCCTTGCCAAGCTCACGCCCAGCCTGCTGACTTTGGAGTGGGGAGGAGAGAGGAGCCTTGGCACCATGAAAGCCCTGCCCAGCAGCTTCCAAATCCTTGCTGTGCCACGACACCGGTTTAGCCCCACGGGCCAAGCAGGGCTCCATGGGGGCTGCTCAGAGGGAGGTCAATGCCATCCCCATCCCGGTCAGACCCAGGGCAGTGTCTTCCTCATTTGCATCGTGTTCAGGTCCCACATTAGTCACACATCTGAGTGTCCTCTGATACTCACAGAGGGTGAGGTGCACCCAATCACTGCCGTGATTCTTGGCCAGCAGGTCCTGGGATTGTTTTGGAGATGTGTCCCATCACCTGACTCTGGCCTCAGGTTGGGCCAGGGGAGGGGCAGGTTGGGCATCAGGAGGAATTTCTCCATGGGAAGGGTGGTGAGGCCTTGGAAGGGGCTGCCCAGGGAGGTTTGGAGTGCCCAGCCCTGGAGGTGCCCAAGGCAGGACTGGCTCTGGCACTCAGGGCCAAGGTGGGCATCGGGCACAGGGTGGGCTCCGTGGGCTGGGAGGGCTTTTCCAGCCTCAGTGACTCTGGGATTCCGTGATCACGGGGGAACACTGGGCTCCTCTACCAACAGCTCCTGAAGTGTCTCCACCCCACCTCTCACCCTGCAGTATCTCTGTTCAGTCGGGGTGCGTTGCACTTCAGATCCTCGATAACCCAGAGGTTTTAACACCTCCAAAACCCCCGAGGTCAGCCATGGCTTTCTCCAGGTTTCTTCTCTGCTCTTGAACGATGAGACCTTTCCCTGAGCCAGCAATGGTGTTGTTTGGAGTTTGGGTTGGTAGAAGTACTCAAATGTTCGTGTAATGCCATCTTTTATATTTGGAATGCTGCAAAAGACACTGTGAAAGCATCTGAGCCGAAATCCGTGGTTCTGTGTTTTCACAATCTGATTCCCTTTATTTACAAATCCTGTTTTGTAATTCAGGTCCTCTGAAGTTGTTCCTGGGGAACTCCGGGCAGGGACAGCAGGGAATGGATCACAGCCTGGTTGGGATGGCAGCTCAGTGCCAAGGCAGCAAACCACGGGCACTGCCCCTTCCTGTGCCCCAGGGCCTCAGCCTGGGCACCTTCTCTGCCTCTTTAATTCCTCCGTGTCTTTGGACTTGACCTCACTGACATGTTACAAACCACATTCGGAGGTGGAACAAAATATATATCAGGATGGATTTCAGCAAAACTCCTTCTAGCTTGTCCAGCTCTAAATTTCACTCCTTTTGCTTACAGCATTAGTAACAGCTAATTAGTTCAGAGAATAATTGATTTGCAGAGAAACCAATGCCTTCATCAAAATGGGAGTAACTCTACCCAGGAGATGATCTGGGCAACTGGTTATCCTGAAGCTCTGGGACAGGGGGGGATGGATTCCCACTGCCAGAGGGCAGGGATAGTTGGGATATTTAGGAAGGAATCCTTCCCTGGGAGGGTGGGCAGGCCCTGGCACAGGATGCCCAGAGAAGCTGTGGCTGCCCCTGGATCCCTGGAAATGTCCAAGGCCAGGTTGGACGGGGCTTGGAGCAACCTGGGCTGGTGGGAGGTGTCCCTGCCCATGGCAGAGGGTGGGATGGGATGGGCTTGAAGACACCTTCCAACCCGAAGCATTCCATGATTTTATGATTCAGTGATGTCAGAGATGACCAGGTGATGGGCCCTGAACCCTACAGCACATTTCAATTCTCCTTGAGGCCTTTGCCTTGGAGAACTGCCAGAGTTCTCTTACAGGGCTTTCAGGGATCCTTCTCAGTTATCTCCTCCTGATGTCCAACCTGAACTTCCCCTGGTGCAGCTGGAGGCCAAATAATAATTACAAACTATAGTTTTGCGGGTTTGGAATTTGCATTTCACTGTAGCAAACTGAGGAGGAGGAATCGACACGGAGCAGCCGTAAGTACATGTACTTTAATGTCCTTTGCAAGGTCAGAGCAGTGTCTGGTGGCTCCACAGGTCTCAGCCTCCCAGGTTTAATAAACCTTTCCAAGGGGCCTCCTTTGTTCCCTACGATGTCCAGGTGCTCGCGTGGAAATGTTCATCAATTCTTCTGCTTTGCTGTAGGTGTTGTAAGGAAAATAAATGCGCGTGTGTGTGTTACGATGCCCAGTAACCTGCAGATATTTTGGGAGTTTCTGTGTTCGGAACGCATCTCCGGATGTCATTTATCAAAACCAGCTGCTCTTCATATCACTGTGTCATGTATCAATGTCTATTTAAAGTTAAACGGAGAGCAACTGAAGCCAAGGAAACGTGCTTTGATTTAAATAAATCAAAGCGTATCACAGTCACGGCAATTAATAATCCGAGGCTGGGGCAAACATGAAGAGTAGGAGAAATCCATTCAGACAGGATTGGTTTTTTTTGTTTCTTGCTGCTTTTCTAAAGCCTGTTAGAAGCAGCAAGTTTTTGATTAAGCTGGATGGACTTCCCCCAAGATCCCCGAGCAGCAGTGGGGATTAAGAGGCTCAGTCCTGGCAGTCTGTGTAAATCAGGGCTGGGAGTTGGATTGTCCTGGTCCCTTATTTATGGCAGGTCATAGAAGGCAAACCTTCACCTGAATCACTCTCAGCACTCAATGCCAAAGCGCCTGCTAATGATTCAAGACGAGGTCTCGGGCTGTAATTAGGTTACTATCAAGGCGCAGCTATTAATGAGCCACGACTCCAGTAATTAAAGCCACAGGAGAGGGAGCCCTGGATTAGGAGACAAACTTCAAATTCTGCTGAAGCAGCAAAATCAGTGGCTGGGTTTATTCCTGTTGATGCTGGTTAATATTTAGTCTGCCTCCAACTGGAGACTTTGGTGTCTCCTTCCCACCTTCCCCAGCACCCAATGCCCCGGCACAGGCTCTGCTCTGCCCATTGTCTGAAGAGGCATCACTGGAACTGCCAAAACTTCAGAAACATTTTTGGGAAATGGTTAAAGGTTGTCCTGCTGAGAGGGCCCCATTCTCCAAGGAAGAGGAGAAAGTTACCGGTGGAATAAAGCAGAAGATTTAGCTTTATGGTTGGAGTAGGTGAGAAAGTCTCACCAAGCCTTTCTCCTCTTCTACTGACAAATTTTGCTGTAACAGTGGAATCCCAGAGCGGGTCAGGCTAGAAGGGACCACAGAGCCCACCTCCTGCCCCAGCAGGGCCATCCCAGAGCACAGGGCACAGGGTTGTGCCCCCACAGCTGTGGAATATCCCCAGGGAGGAGACTGCAGCCCCTCTCTGCTCTCTGCTCAGTGCTGGGGCACTGCCCAGCCAAGAAGTTCTCCCTCCGGTGCAGGTGGCACTTGGTGGGCATCAGTTGCTGCCCGTGCCTCTCGTGTTAAGCTACAGAGGACATTTCAGAGGAGAAAACATATTTTCTGATCACAAAGCTAAAATGGGTCTTGGCTCCCTGAAGCTCTACAGTGATAATTCTGGTTTCCTGTAGGTGTAAGGAATATCTAAGGATGTGTTTTTAGATACTTGTGAACTTTCTCCAGCGATTTGGAAGGATGGCTCAGTGACTCCAGTGGCGTTTTATCAGCACACCTTAAGCCTGGCTTAGGAAAGAGTCCCATCCAGAGGCCAAAACCCTGCCTTGTGCTGCGTGCAGGCAGGAAGGGCTCGAGGGGATGCTGGAAGGAGTGTGGAGGCATTAAAAAACAGCCTCATGGCATTTTCTGCCAGCAGCAGGGGCATCCTATTTTCTGCTCTTCCTTTGCCCTTTTTCCTTCACCAGCAGTTTCCCAATCCCCTCATTTTGAAGGTAGGGGAGGGAAGATTTTATGTTTCCAGAGAGGATGGCTCAACTGGAAACATTCACAATCCCTGAGATGGCAGAATATTGGTGAAAGCATCATTATAAACCTAAAAAAAAAAAAAATAAAAAAATTAGTACTGTTGCGTGAGCCTTTTCTTTTTTTCCATCCAAAATGTATTTCTTAGTTTATCCAAACAATTTATCGCCATTGAAAAAGATAAGAAAATGAAGGGTTCTGCCCATATTTTCATCTTTTTTTTTTTTTTTAATAGTTCACTTTTTATTCCCAAATTACTTTTGTACACACTGCCAGCTCCAAGGACAAGTTACAACAGTAGGAAAAAATTGAGAGTAGGGTTAGATGGGACTATTTCCAAGGGCCTGGAGGGACAGGACACAGGGAATGGCTTCCCACCGCCAGAGGACAGGAATAGACGGGATATTGGGAAGGAATTCTCGGTTGGGAGGGTGGGCAGGGGCTGGGATAGAATTCCCAGAGAAGCCGTGGCTGCCCCTGGATCCCTGGGAGTGTCCAAGGCCAGATTGGACAGGGCTTGGAGGAACCTGGGCTGGTGGAAGGTGTCCCTGCCCGTGGCACGGGGTGGAATGAGATGATTTTTAAGGTCCTTTCCAACCCAAAGCATCTCCTGATAGTCTTGACTGGCAAGTGTGTCCCTCTTCTCCTTTAACAGCAGCTCATCGGCAGAGCCAGCGCTGGAATCATGGAGGGGGTGTGAGCTCAGGCAAAGCCTTGGGAAGGTTTAGGTAGAAAACGCTGCTGCCAAAGCAGAAATTCAAAGGATTTAAGGCGATTCCAGCTGTGGGGTGGCATCACTCAGCGCCCCAGGGATTGGTGCCCATGCCCGCGTGCTCCCCAGCTGGCACCAGAGGGCAGAGGGGGCAGGCAGCAGCTTTGCTCCTCTGCCCAGCGGACCCGCACGGGTCTGGTCCTTATTCTCTGCTGAAGGAAGGGCACAGGTTCCTGCAGGCGGCCTGAGCCGGTGGCAGAAGTGACACGGTGGCAGAGGTGACATGGTGGCACAGGTGGCATGGTGGCACAGGTTCCTGCAGGCGGCCTGAGCCAGTGGCAAAGGTGACATGGTGGCAGAGGTGACAAAGCGGCAGAGGTGACACAGTGGCACAGGTTCCTGCAGGCGGCCTGAGCTGGTGGCAGAGGTGACACGGTGGCAGAGGTGACAAGGTGGCAGAGGTGATACGGTGGCAGAGGTGACAGGGTGGCAGAGGTGACACAGTGGCAGAGGTGACATGGTGGCAGAGGTGACATGGCGGCAAAGGTTACACGGCGGCAGAGGTGATACAATGGCAGAGGTGATACGGCGGCAGAGGTGATACGGCGGCAGAGGTGATACGGCGGCAGAGGTGATACGGCGGCAGAGGTGATACGGCGGCAGAGGTGATACGGCGGCAGAGGTGATACGGCGGCAGAGGTGATACGGCGGCAGAGGTGATACGGCGGCAGAGGTGATACGGCGGCAGAGGTGATACGGCGGCAGAGGTGATACGGCGGCAGAGGTGATACGGCGGCAGAGGTGATACGGCGGCAGAGGTGATACGGCGGCAGAGGTGATACGGCGGCAGAGGTGATACGGCGGCAGAGGTGATACGGCGGCAGAGGTGATACGGCGGCAGAGGTGATACGGCGGCAGAGGTGATACGGCGGCAGAGGTGATACGGCGGCAGAGGTGATACGGCGGCAGAGGTGATACGGCGGCAGAGGTGATACGGCGGCAGAGGTGATACGGCGGCAGAGGTGATACGGCGGCAGAGGTGATACGGCGGCAGAGGTGATACGGCGGCAGAGGTGATACGGCGGCAGAGGTGATACGGCGGCAGAGGTGATACGGCGGCAGAGGTGATACGGCGGCAGAGGTGATACGGCGGCAGAGGTGATACGGCGGCAGAGGTGATACGGCGGCAGAGGTGATACGGCGGCAGAGGTGATACGGCGGCAGAGGTGATACGGCGGCAGAGGTGATACGGCGGCAGAGGTGACATGGTGGCACAGGTGACACGGTGGCATAGGTGACACGGTGGCACAGGTTCCTGCAGGTGGCCTGAGCCAGTGGCAGAGGTGACATGGTGGGAGAGGTGATACAGTGGCAGAGGTGATACAGTGGCAGAGGGGACATGGTGCCAGAGGTGACACAATGGCACAGGTGACATGGTGGCAGAGGTGATACGGTGGCAGAGGTGACATGGTGGCACAGGTAACATGGTGGCACAGGTTCCTGCAGGTGGCCTGAGCCAGTGGCAGAGGTGACATGGTGGGAGAGGTGATACAGTGGCAGAGGTGATACAGTGGCAGAGGGGACATGGTGCCAGAGGTGACACAATGGCACAGGTGACATGGTGGCAGAGGTGATACAGTGGCAGAGGTGATACAGTGGCAGAGGTTCCTGCAGATGGCCTGAGCCGGTGGCAGAAGTGACACAGTGACAGAGGTGATACAGTGGCAGAGGTGACATGGTGCCAGAGGTGACACAATGGCAGAGGTGACACGGTGCCAGAGGTGACATGGTGCCAGAGGTGACACGGTGGCAGAGGTTCCTGAAGGCGGCCTGAGCCAGTGGCAGAGGTGACACGATGGCAAAGGTGACACGATGGCAGAGGTGACATGGTGGCAGAGGTGACATGGTGCCAGAGGTGTCACGGTGGCAGAGGTGACATGGTGCCAGAGGTGACACGGTGGCACAGGTTCCTGCAGGCGGCCTGAGCCAGTGGCAGAGGTGACACGATGGCAAAGGTGACACGATGGCAGAGGTGATACGGTGGCAGAGGTGACATGGTGGCAGAGGTGACATGGTGGCAGAGGTGACATGGTGGCACCGGTCACTCGGGGAAGACAAAGTGGCTGGGAGAGGAAAAGGAGCGCGAGGCTCCAGCCTTCTGCCTTAATTACTTTGTGCTGCCGTCCCCAGGCTGGGGTTTGGCAGGGAGAGCAGGGGGAGAGGAACGGAGACGCTCCGTGTGAGAGGAGGACGTCGCCCCAGCTGAGGCAGGGGATGATATATGGCTTGCAGAGCTGACTGTGAAAACAACGGCGCCTAAATAAAGCTGTGAATCATCCCCCTGTCTCCCAGCACTTCCACTGCAGGAGCTTCCCTTCAGGAAAAAAAAAACGCGGCGAGCCCTTTGATTGCAAACATTGTGAATAAATATGTCAGTGCTGGCAGCGCTTTGGACAGGCTGCGGGAGGATGGGGGTGGCCTTTGGGATCACCCCAGCTTTGGGGTGGCTGCTCCCTCGCAGGGGTGCAGGGTGAGACCACCCCCACTGCCCAATCCAAGGGAGAAAAGACCTCGGTCCTTGACCCCGTTCCGTTGCCTCCCAGATCCTGAAATGACATGATTTTCTGACCAGCAAAAAAAAAGAGTCCAGGCTGAACAGGGCTTGGAGAAACCCGGGATAGGGGAAGGCATCCCTTTCCCGTGGCAGGGGATGGGAACTAAAGGTCTTTGAGGTTCCTTCCAACCCAAATGATTCCATGATTCTGTGGCATTTCCCTGGATTAATGACTCATGCTGACCACGAGTGGCACCAGTGCTGGGACTAGGGATAGGTTTTAGAGCCTCTCCTGACTATACCAAGGCAACTTCGTGTGCCTGACTTCTTTGGTGGAATCACAGAATCACAGGGTGGTTTGGAATTCATAGAATCACAGAATTAGAGAATCCCAGAATGGGTTGGGTTGGAAGGGACCTTCAAGCCCATCTTGTTCCATCCCCTGCCATGGACAGTGACACCTTCGACTGGCCCAGGTTGCTCCAAGTCCTGTCCAACCTGGCCTTGGACACTTCCAGGGATGAGAAAGCCACAACTCATCCCTTGATACACCAAGTTAAAAAATACATCCGCAATGGCTTATGCATATTTGTTTTCTCCAATTTTCCTCAAAAGATGCAAATTCCAAGTACTTGAGCTCCATTTAATTTAGCTGGAATGTCTGGGGGATGAAACAGGATAGTGGATGTACCCCATACAGTCTTACCGAGCTGCTGAAATCAAAATGCAGTTCACTCCGTGTTTCACTTAAATCCTGACAAACAAGAGTGGGGGAAAGTGAGGGAAAAAAGCCTAGAGAACTGGTTCCGTGAAAAAACATGTCCTTTAGAAAGTGTGGGGGGGAACTATATATACCCAGGTCAATAAAGAGAGCTCCTGTTTGGGCTGCCGGGCTCTGTGAGAGGTGTCCTGCACTCCCCGGGGCAGCAAAACAGGTTTGTTTTGTTGTAAACTGTGTACCTTGGACAAAAACAATGTGATTTCAAACGGTGCTGAAATGCAGCTTTCTGCCCTAAATTAGCAGGCAAACTCCGTGAACCCGAAAGAGGCTTCGCCACATTCTCAAAACCTCAAACACCGCCAAGTTTGCCCACCTGTGACTTGCCCTCCAGCTGAAGGAGCTCTTTGAATGCTGCAGCCTAAGCCCAGGGTCTGGGGAGAGGGGTTAGAAATGTGAATATTTACTGGATCTATAAGAGGGAGAAACAGTGGAAATTTTTGGCATCTTCCATCAGCTATGAAGTTTTTAAAAAGTCCAGGGGGAGCGTTGGGCTGTTGACAGAGGTTTGGCCAAGTTTGCTGGCTCTGAAAGGGAGAAAATCCTAGAGGCCCCTGAGGAGCAGAGTTTAAGTTTAGACCAGCTAGTTGAGGCTTTAAGCAAAGCCCTCCTGTAAAATCCACTGAGCCCTGAGCCAAGCTGATAGGAAACCAAACACAGGGCAAAGAGCTGTAACGACAGAGTTACCCTGCAAGCAGTTGTGACTGTAAAGTTGCTGCCTCCCGTATTTGGAGGGGACAGTCACACTCGATGTAGGAGAGAGTGAAACTCCCTTTTCTTCCCCCTCGCAGCATTTTGCCCATAGGTTTCCTTGCTTTCCACAGGACAGTGCTATATTCTCCATATTCTGTGGATTCGTTGGTGGAAGTCAACCAAGATTTTATTTCTCTGGAGGAATATCCAAAAAGCTTGGGAAAACTTGTTGATCACAGATGGAACCCCCTGCAGGTCTTTGCATGACTAGAAGGAGCTCAGTGGGATGGTTTGAAAGAAAAGGCAGGTTGGTTGTGGGTTGTTTGGCAACCTGTTGGCTGGCACTGTGAAGTCCAAGACTTGCTATTTAAACATCCTCTTTTTAATCATAGAATTATAGAATGGTTTGGGGTGGAAGGGACCTGGAAGCTCATCCAGTGCCACCCCTGCCATAGGCAGGGACACCTTCCACCAGTCCAGGTTGCTCCAAGCCCTGTCCAACCGGACCTTGGACACTTCCAGGGATCCAGGGGCAGCCACAGCTTCTCTGGGCACCCTGTGCCAGGGCCTGCCCACCCTCCCAACCAGGAATTCCTTCCCAATATCCCATCTAACCCTGCCCTCTGGCAGTTTGAAGCCATTCCTCCTTTCCTGTCCCTCCAGGCCCTTGAGAACAGCCTCTCTCCATGTTTCTTGTAGGTTCCCTCCAGGCACTGGAAGGCCACAGTGAGGTCACCCTGAAGGTTCTCTTTTCCAGGCTGGACAATCCCAATTCTCAGTCCCAAGAGAGAAGATGAGAGGAATCCTGTCCTGCAGCACATCTGGCTGTAGCCAGACTGCTCTATAATAGATGTGAGTGGTGTTGCAAAATTGTGTGCTTTCCCATATGTTGGGGGGGCGGAATAAAAGGCAAACAAGCAAAATAAAATCCAATCACACAAAATTCCTCCCTTTCCTAATTTGTCTCCAGAGCTTGAGGATGGTCTACACATGAGATAATTGAAAGCATGTTTGGACCAAGTCATGATGCTGTGCAACTTCTTCCCATGGCCTAAGACTGACTAAAGAAGAGTTATTTTTTATTCTAATTATTATTTGTGGGACAAACCATGTCTGTTGTGCAAATGGCACCTTTCGCTGAGAAACCAGAAACAACCTGTGTCTTCCTCCTCTCCGGTGGAAAGCAGCTCTTCCAGCAATGCCCAGAGCAGATCTCTCCCCATCCTGCCACAAGAACATCTCGTGAACACCATAGAAAATGGGACCTTCCCCCTTGTTTTCAAACTCTTTTTACCACTTTGCAGCCTGTTCATTGCTTTGCTTCCTTCCCCTGTAGGGTTTTCATCCAAATGCCTCCGGCCGAGGGCGGCAGCATCTCCTCCCCTGCAGTTCCCATCCAGCAGGTCACATTGTCCCTTGCCACCCAGCATGGCTTGAATGAGGCTGACGTGTTTCCAATTAGCTCTCCACTCCACATTAGAAAATATTGCCATATATTTCAAGTTGCACGCAAAACTGAAGCTGGAACCGTGTTCACAGCCGTGTGATTGGGTTTGGTTTCTTCCACGCAACCCGTTTCCTGTTTTCCCAGCAGTGTGTCCTGATGTCCCCTGAAGACCAGCACTGCTCTGACGCACCAGGAGAAGTGCAGTGTTTTCACGCTGCTTCCTTCGTTTTGTTTTATATGATGTCCAAGAGAATACTTGCCTTGCAAGTCACGGTTGCTTCATCTCTAAACTCCGGCCAAGCACCCCAAAGCCATTTCCCAGGTTTGTGGAGCACATCGTTGCTCTTCTCCTCCTCCTCCAAAAGCTGGTGGAGCAGAGGAGGACATGGAAGGGAAGGCTTCTCACTCTGCTGTTGGACTACAACCTCATCTAGTGGCTGTCAGGTCCCACTCCCGTGCCAGAGGGAGCACCCAACGTTCACAGATGCCCACGGTTGAAAAAGAATGGCACAAGACAAGAAGGTCCAAAAAGAAAACTCACGAAGTGTTACTAACAAACTACGCACTCAGGATGGATATTGCCATATTATTCACTCCTATTTTGTGGTAAGAAGAATAATATAAGAACACAGGAGAAGAGGAAAGAGAGAGACTGGACTGACCCTCAACTGACCGTTCATGCCACTTGACCTCATGTGTGCTGTCCCTTATGTTGTGAGGTCACAGTGGACCAGAATAGGGAATTTGGCCTCAGAAAGGTGCTGTCCCACCTCCTTGAGGTCCCTCTTTCCAGCCACACCCTGTGGTAACTTGCTCACTTGAGTGGCCGTCGGTGTTTGAGGCGCAGCGATGCAGACTGTCCAGAGAAGCTTTGGCTGTCGCATCCCTGGAAGTCTCCAAGGCCAGGTTGGAGCAACCTGGGCTAGTGGAAGGTGTCCCTGCCCATGGCAGGGGATGGAACAAGGTGGTCTTTCCCCTTTTGAAGCAGCCACAGTGTTTCTCCTGGCAGGAGAAGGGGGTTTGTGCCGAGCAGGTTGTGCCGGTGCAAGCGGCAGAGTAAAAGACACCTGAAGCCTCCTGACCACACAAACCCCCAGTGGCCACCAAGGCAAAAGGGAGAGGGATGAGCGTGCCAGCAATCCCAGAAGATCCCTCCCTTCCCAAGCAAGGGAATCCTGCCTTCAAACCAAGGCTCCCGCCAGGAGCTCCCCACCGGATGGTGCTCCATCATGAGGCTGACGTGGGTTTTTAATGTGGTGACCTGCTGGCTCTGGCAACTGTAGAGACATCCAGACTACAAAAGAGTCATAGAATCATAGAATCCACTGGGTTGTAAAAGACCTCTGACATCATCAAGTCCAACCCTTGACTTCGATTCAAGGCACTGCCAGGGAGCCCCCTGTCAAAAAGCCGCTCTGCCCCAGGGACGAAGACACTGCAAATAAACACTTCTGGGGAACTCTCTCTCCTTAAATAACACATTTATGGAGCACCCAGATGTTGATGTAACACTTAACGATTGTGGGAAAAAACAAATCCTGGAGGGCTGTGTTTGGTTAGGGTGGGGGTTTATTTTCTCTCCTTGATCTCCTCTGTCACGTGTGTACAAACAGTGTGTCTAAAGGACATATAGGAAGCCCATATATATGTGTGTGTGTGTGTTTCCAAGATAGTTCCTGGTCAGCGGTGATGGCTCGATCCTCCAAGGATGAGGGTGGGAGGTGGGAGGATGACCCTCATTCCTGCTTTGTTGCAATGGACCCATGTTTCCCTCTTGCTGGGTGCAAGAGGCCCCAGGGGGAGGTGGAGGGAACAACCCTCCAAACGCTGATAACGAGGTGTCAAAGATCCTAAAAGGAGATTTGAAAACTGAGGAGTTGAAGTCCCGTGGCTTTGAGCTCACCAGGTCCTTCAGGGGCACCTTTGTAATGCCCCAGGCAGGTTGAGAGACCCACCACTTCACCGCCAGGACTTCACCACCAAGCCATGCCAGGCGAGCCTGCCAGTGAGTCGGGAACAGCAGAGGATGGGAATTCTTCCCCAAAGCCCAGAACCTCCATCCAGAAGAACTTGTGAGCATTTTGAAGAAGCTCCTTATGGTCTCTGGAAAGCTCTCAGAGAGAGAGCAGAGTTGGCAAGGCAGAGGAAAGAGCCGGTGTTTTAATGAGCCATTTCACAGCGAGATTTATGTCGAGGAAATCTGGCTGCTTAATCCAGACTTCCTCCTGGCACAACCTACTCTCTGCTCGCCGGCGTTCTCCTCGCTTCCTTTGTTCCATCCCACACAGCCCTGCCACCGGGGAGGCAGGAACAGCTCCAGCTGGAGGTCAGGCAGGTCCTGCTCCTCTGGGGAGCCAGGGCAGCACCACCTTCCAGCCCAATTCCCTGCTTCCCGAGCCCTCACTCCTGCTCCTGTCGGATCCTCCAGGTGCACGGTGTTGGATCTTCCTCCAAAGCGTTGGCTGCGGTGAGAAATGGCAGTTTCTCTTTGGGAGGAAGAGAGAGAAAACCAATAGTGGATGGCATCTGCAAACCCATTTTTGGGCATCCACGGCCCAAAGAGTCTGCAGGAGTCTGGGCATTCCCAGCCACTGTGAAGTCATTAAACTGGTCGTAAATCCCATGTCTACTGGGATGCTTGGAGGACCCTTGCAAACATGGGAAACCACAAACTTGGATTGACACAACCCCTTGGATATGGGGTGTCCACGGGAAACCATGAACTTGGATTGACGCAACCCCTTGGATATGGGGTGTCCACGGGAAACCATGAACTTGGATTGACGCAACCCCTTGGATATGGGGTGTCCACGGGAAACCATGAACTTGGATTGACGCAACCCCTTGGATATGGGGTGTCCACGGGAAACCATGAACTTGGATTGACGCAACCCCTTGGATATGGGGTGTCCACGGGAAACCATGAACTTGGATTGACGCAACCCCTTGGATATGGGGTGTCCACGGGAAACCATGAACTTGGATTGACGCAACCCCTTGGATATGGGGTGTCCACGGGAAACCATGAACTTGGATTGACGCAACCCCTTGGATATGGGGTGTCCACGGGAAACCATGAACTTGGATTGACGCAACCCCTTGGATATGGGGTGTCCACGGGAAACCATGAACTTGGATTGACGCAACCCCTTGGATATGGGGTGTCCACGGGAAACCATGAACTTGGATTGACGCAACCCCTTGGATATGGGGTGTCCACGGGAAACCATGAACTTGGATTGACGCAACCCCTTGGATATGGGGTGTCCACGGGAAACCATGAACTTGGATTGACGCAACCCCTTGGATATGGGGTGTCCACGGGAAACCATGAACTTGGATTGACGCAACCCCTTGGATATGGGGTGTCCACGGGGAGCCGTTCCGGATCAAATCACGGTCCATGAGCACCACTGTCCTCCAGGGGTGACAGCACTGGGCAGTTCCAAAGGAACAACTGGGGTTTGAGGCTTCACTGCTGCCTCTGCCATCGAGCCCCAGGGCCAAAGGCCCAAATTTTGTCTCCGTGGGAAACTTCTCTGCCTAAAACCAACCACGTCAGACCTATTTTTGAAGACAAGAGCGGAAAGCAAGTCAAATGCTTTGCTAAAGGGACTGGAACACAAGTGCTATGGGGAGAGGCTGAGGGAGCTGGGGGTGTTCAGTCTGGAGAAGAGGAGGCTCAGAGGTGACCTCCTCACTCTCTAGAACTCCCTGAAGGGAGGTTATAGCCAGGTGGGGCTTGGTCTCTTCTCCCAGGCACTCAGCAATAGCACAAGGGGGCTTCAGCTCTGCCAGGGGAAATTGAAGTTGGATATTAGAAAGAAATTCTTTGCAGAGAGAGTGGTCAGGCATTGGAATGGCCTGCCCAGAGAGGGGGGGGATTCACCGTCCCTGGAGGTTTTTAAACTGAGATTGGACGTGGCACTGAGTGCCATGATCTGGTAAAGGGACTGGAGTTGGACCAAGGGTTGGACTTGATGATCTCGGAGGTCTTTTCCATCCCAATCAATTTTATGATTCTATGATTCTATAAACCCAGCAGTTTTGGGATAGGCTTGGGGGACAGACACGTCCCAACCCCTGCCCTGAGGGCTCCTGGCGTGTTTGCCACTTCACAGTTTCTGGGTGAAATACAGACCCTGAGCCCCATCCCCTGCAGGGACTTCAGACCACCCCAGAGGTGCCCTGGAGCATTTAGGACCCTTCAGATAAGGCTGGGGAGTTTCACCATCAGACTTTGGAGCTGAGTTTTAGGCACCGAGCCCCCTTTTTGAGCTGGTTTTAACTTTCTGGATGCTCTTTGCAGCAGGTGCTGCGTCCTGTCCTGGCAGTTTCCCTGGTGTGGGGACACCACGGGACACGGGAGCTCATCCAAGCAAGCTTTGCTGAAGAAAACCTGAAACCTGAACGACGATTTGAAGATCTTTGTCTGGTTTCACGAAGCTGTGCATTTGAAGGGGAAAAATCCCAATTCTCATGTCTTCAGATGTGGGAATACATCCTGCAGGCCAGCAAGTGATGGCTGAGCCCTCTCCATAGGCTTGGCTCTTCCCACGCTGACCTTGGGGATGCTGCCAGGCACCCCTGCAAGGCTGGGCTGCATCCAGGTAACTTACAGGTTTGGGATTGGGAGTTTTTTCCCTTCATTCTGTCAATATTTCTTCCCTCCTTGCCTCAAAACATCCAAGGTCTGGCTTGGTGGTAAGACACTGGGGTATGACTGGAGGTAGGGCAGAGGCTGAATTATTGGGTTTGGGTTTGGTTTAGGGTGACCAGAGGTGGATCCACAAGAATCAGAGCTTTGCCTCTCCCTCCACGGGCAGCATCCAGCACCACCCACTGAGCCACAACGATCCCAGTCCTCCTCTCATCCTCCCAGTCATCCCTGCCACGTCTCCTGGTCTGGAGGCAGCAGCACCAGCTCGCTGCCAGCCCCATCACTCTCCTCTCCTTTCTTCCCTCCATCCTGAAACGGTGCCCGTTTGAAAAGTTGAACTTTTGCCCTTCTTTTGTGCACTCACATAACATGCTTTTCCTGGCCTGAGCTTCCCTGTCCTCATGGCTAACACAGCATTCCTGAATTTTCCAGCCCCCAATTGTGCTGCATTAGAATCACAGATTCAACAGACTGGTTTGGGTTGGAAGGGACATTAAAGCCCAGTTTGTTCCACCTCCGGCCATGGGCAGGGACACCTTCCACCAGCTCAGGTTGCTCCAAGCCCCTCCAACCTGGCCTTGGACACTTCCAGGGATCCAGGGGCAGCCACAGCTTCTCTGCCCAACCTGTGCCAGGGCCTTTCCTTTTCCCATCCCCAGCCCTGTGCTGACTGGCTGGATCTCCTCCAGGTCAGGTTGTTTGCTCTCCTTAAAACCTCATCCTCCCAAAAAACCTCAAAGCACGACGATTATTCCAGGACCTGCCATAAATGTTGGAGAGGATTTCATGAAATGCTGCTCGCAAAGCCTTTCGGAAAACACCCCTACACGTGGGCTCCTCTGAGCACCAGCTTTAAAAATAATGCTTAGTGATACAGAGTTAGTACCTGAACTAAGGTCACGCTCCCCGGGCAGCATCCCCACCATAAAATTCAGCAGTTAGGATCTCTCTCTCTCTGTCTTTTTTTTTTTTTCCATCTTGTAGGAAACTATCATATCCTAGCTGCAAAATCTGCCCTGGAGTCTGGCAGGGTGGAACGAGGAGCCGTCGCTTAAAAATCAATTCATGGTGGTCTCGAGCTATGTTTTTGTTCTGGCACATTAAACAGAATGAAGACATATGTCTGAATTTAAGACATCCTTTTGGTTCCCTGTACACACGAGCCAGCCGAGAAATTTGAACTATTTCAAAGCGCTGGGAGAAAGAATTGTAGACACATCCTTTGTTTAGGCATATATTTTTAATTATCCTGCCTTTTAATATTCCTCTCCATTTGAGGATAATCAGAGAAAATAGATCCTGCTGGGCATTGTCATGCTTAATAAAAGTAAGGCTGAACATCTGCAAATTTGGCGACAGTGTGGCGCATCTGATGCACCAGCGGCCGAGCTGCATTCTTGGGTAATTATAACACCCCGTGCAGCTGGAACGGTGTCGTTCTCTGTTTACATTAGTTCTAGCACTTAGCCCCAACTCCGCTGCGTTGGGGCGCTCAGCCTTGGGAAACTGGGAATGTCGTTTTCCACCCCCAGCCCTCCAACCTGAGAGAGGTGGAAGGATGGGGGGACGGTGCCTTGTCTGCCCGTGGGTGAGGGATGGGGCTCCAGGGAACGAGGCAGGGCTGGCGTCGCCCAAATTAGCGCCGCTGGAATTAAATCAGTGAAAGTGAGAGCGGGCTGCAGGCTCGCTCTCCTCCTCTCTGTTATTTCAGTTCTCTTGGCAGTGCAAGCCCCACATCCTGCAGCGGCTGCTGCGCAGGCTGAGCTGGAGGCTCCAAAAGTCCCCCCCTCCGGGGGAAAACACGGCTTTGGCCCCATCTGCCCCTGCGCGGGATGGAGAGCCAGAGGCAGCACCTTCTCCATCACCCCAAAACTGGGCCGTCCCTCTGCAATGTAAATAGGAAGCCATTGGAGAGCGTCCAAAGGAGGGACACGGAGACGGGGAAGTGCATGAGGACACTGAGGGCACTTGGTGTGTCCAGCTGGAGAAGAGGAGACTGAGGGGACACCTCATTGTGACCAACTGGAACAGAACGAGGGTTTGGATTGGGTTGCCACTGAGGAAAAAAGGATAATCGTCTTCTCAAAGGTGGGGAGAAAAGAGAAGAAAGCAGTTCTCATCCCTCTGGGATGTGAGCGTGTGGGATTGTCCCGCTCTGCTCGGCACTGGGGTGGCCTCACCTGCAATGTTGGGGCAGCCTGAGGGGACACGATGGAAGGAAGATGTTGAGCCATCGGAGAGTGTCCAAAGGAGGGACATGGAGATGGTTCAGGACCTGGGCAGCATGTGAGAACACTGAGGGCACTTGGTGTGTCCAGCTGGAAAAGAGGAGACTGAGGGGACACCTCAGTGCAGGTCCAACTCCCTCGGGAGGGGCAGAGGAGGGACAGGCACTGATCTCTGCTCTGGGGGGACCAGGGCCAGCCCCCAGGGAATGGCTGGAGCTGTGTCAGGGCAGGCTCAGGGGGGATCTCAGGACAAGGTCCTTCCCCCAGAGGGGGGTGGGCACTGCCCAGGCTGCCCAGGGCAGTGGGCACAGCCCCAAGGCTGCCAGAGCTCAGGGAGCCTTTGGATGATCCTCTGGGGCACAGAGGGTGACTCTTGGGGATGGTTCTGTGCAGAGCTGAGGGTTGGACTGGATGGTCCTTGTGGGACTGTTGCACACACGGGGCCGCTCTGTCTGTCCAGTGCTTGGGAAGAGGGAAAGCAGGAGGGAGGGAAAAATGACCAGGGAAAATGAGGATATTGAGGTGTTCCCAGCCCTGGCAGGCATGCAAAGCTCGAGCTGTTGGCAGACATAAACCTCCCTCGGAAGCACACCTTGCCTTTCCACCAGAATTCCCCACACCAGCACTTCTCCTGGAGACAGAACTCAGATTAGACCCGTGTGGGAGGGAGTGGGTGAAGGATGTAACACACCTTTGGGTGCTCTTTTGGGGGACAGGGATGACCTCCTGCCCTAAATCAGCCCCCAGCAGTAGTGACAGGAAGGGATAATTTTTACTGCCACCTTATAAATTTGATTTCCAGGAAGATCTCAACTTTTCCCTGGGACCAAACTAGATGTTGTCCCAAGCTCTAAGGAGAAAATGCAGGGGCTGAAGAAATAAAAGTATTGTGCCCACCGAGCAACTGGAGGGGCACTGCTCCAGGTCTCCCAAGTGGCAGCATAATGTTAGGAGGAGGTAAATTATCTCCTGGGAGACCGAGGGTGGAATCTCTGCTACAAAAGTTCTGTCGTGACATTCTGGGGGCATCTGACAGCATTTTTGTGGCCTTGCAGTGCCCGAAGGAGGCCTAAAAGAGAGGTGGAGAGGGACTTTTGGCAAGGGCATATGGTGTCAGGATAAGGGGGAATGGTTTCCCAGTGCCAGAGGGCAGGGATAGGTGGGATATTGGGAAGGAATTCTTGGCTGGGAGGGTGGGCAGGCCCTGGCACAGGTTGGGCAGAGAAGCTGTGGCTGCCCCTGGATCCCTGCAAGTGTCCAAGGCCAGGCTGGATGGGGCTTGGAGCAACCTGGGCTGGTGGAAGGTGTCCCTGTCCATGGGACAGGATGGTCTTTAAGGTCCCTTCCAACCCAAACCACTCTGTGACTCTCCAGTTCTATGACCTGACGCTTGAGCTCTTTGGTGCACGACCCCAGCCCCACCTTCCTAAACCATTGTGCTGTCAGGGGAATGAAATGCCTCCCCCTGAGTCGGCCATCGGTGTGGAAGCTGCTTTCCCTCTGTGCCCTCCTTGGAATATTCCAAGCTCGGAGGGTCCAGGAAGCCTCCCCCAGCAGTGATGGAGCTGCTGGGAGCGAACGTTCTTCCTTACAGCGTCACCCCAACGCGCAGGAGGCGCTTTCCCTTCCCACATGTGCTCGGCAGCTGCCCGGCTGCTCTTTTGAAAGGATGCCACAAGATGCAGCACCAGATGCTTGGAGCTTCCAGAGAGACCCTTAACGGTGGACTCGACTCCGTCTCCTTCTTGGCTGCTGCGCCAGAAAGGAAAAGGGTAATAAAGGCTCGGCTCCCCACGGCAGGGGCTGCAGGAGGGCAGTTCACGTCGCTGAAGAGCAACACAGTGAGAGAGGGAAGTGGTGCTGAGAGGGCACAGGGATGGTTGTTGCATCTTCAGGCAAGATGGGACCTTCAGCTGGTCTGACCTGCACCAGGGGTGGAAATCCAGGGCGTCACCCCTTCCCAAGCTTTGCTGTTTCCCTGTGCTGCTGGCAGTGCCCAGCACTGGCAGGGAGGGTGTCCTGCTCCTCTTCACACCAGGGACAGTCTCTCCATGTGAATGCGCTGCCAAAGGTGGGCTTTGCCATGGGGTTTTGGGATCAAAACAGGGAAGAGGGAGGTCAAGATTTCAGATCTAAACTATTCTATGTGAACCAGAGCTGCGTCCTATGGAGGGTAAAAGAATGTTGCATCGCTGAGCATGGCATCACTTTGGAAACCTGCTTGGACCCGACGTGCTTTTGTATCTGCAAAACGTTTTCACAGAATCACTGAGGTTGGAAAAGGTCTCCGAGGTCACCAAGTCCAGCCGTTAACCCAGCACTGCTAAACCATGTCCCCACGTGCTGCACACACCCACCTTATCAACACTGCCAGGGATGGCGCCTCCACCACTGCCCCTTCCAGTGGCTGACGAGCCTTTTGGTGAAGAATTTTTCCCTAATATCCAACCTAAACCTTCTTTGGCACAGATTGAGGCTGTTTCTTCTCATCCTATCACCCGTTAGGTGGGAGAAGAGACTGATCCCCACCCGGCTCCCCCCTCCTGGCAGGGAGTTGCAGAGAGCCAGAAGGTCCCTCCTGAGCCTCCTTTCCTGCAGGCTGAGCCCCCCCAGCTCCCTCAGCAGCTCCTCCAGACCCTTCCCCATCATCATTGCCCTTCTCTGGACACACCTAGCAAGTTTTATTACAGTTCAAAGTGCTTTTGCATTTCAATTTCAACGTCACATGTTTTCCAGCATATTTTCATGGCTCCTTCTCACAGCTGTGTGAGTCAGAGTTGTACCAGGGGCATTTCGGGGGCAGCTCGCAGGCAAGGCACGCAAAACAAGCCCACCTTCCCCCTGGTGTGTCCAAGGGGTTTCAAGATGGTTCAGACAGACCTGGCAAGGCCAGGGAAGAGGGGCAGAGAGGGGCAGCATGGCCAGCAAAGCGCCTGTTGCTGCTCCTGCTGAACTCCCCCGGTGCAGGATTCAATTCCAGGTGCATCCCCACTTTGGGCAATCCCCCATGGGATGAAGTGCAACCAACGTGGAGAGCAGCCACTGCCACCACCAGAACCTAAAGCACTCAACAGCAGAGTCACAGCTGGACAAAGTCATTAAACTGAGCAATTATCAAATCCCCTCGGTGGTCTTTTGCAGTGGTGCTGGGGTGTAACCTGCTCCCAACCCGCACTCCACAGTGGAGGGAGGGAATGCTCCCCTGGGACAGTCCAACGAAGGGTTGGTTATTGTTTATTACACCACAAATACATGCAAATGACAGTCCAACGAAGGGTTGGTTATTGTTTATTACACCACAAATTCATGCAAATGTATTGACCCCAGACATTCCCACCCTTTGCCTCTGGGTTTTCGCCCCCCTCCGTAGTGACAGCAAGAGACGGGGGGTTGGCTCAGCCCGGTGACCCTGTGCTGCTCCTGCCACTTTGGGGATCAAAACACCATCAGATTGTCAGCATTTCTGGTCACTTGAGCTGAAAGCCTTGCACTGACCAGCAGGGAGGGGGTGGGATATGGAAGGTGGCACAAGTTCCTCTCACTGAGGGCTTTTGACCAGCTTGTCCCACGCTGTCCTCTGCATGAGCTTCATGCAGCATCTCAGCAGGCAAAGCACTTGCTTGATGTCCCAAATGTGCCCCCCAGCCCTGTGCCGTCTCTTCTGCAAGTGCACAGCAACGGCCAGTGCTGTCTTCCAAAAAAAAAATCTCCTTCCCTGGCTCGTTTGACACAAACCCACCAAGCCCATCCCAAGCCCTCCACAGAGAGTTGTCCCTTGGGAAGGGCACAGCGGCGTTCCACCCGTGATGTGACCACACTGCGATACTGCAGCGACATTCCTTCTATTCCCTATGCATTGTAGGTTTTTGTGTCATCCCGTGCACCCACCCACACCATTCCATATTTATTCATCATTAAACAAATGCAATCAGCCCCCACGTACCAGGAACGTGCTGGCTTCCAGCTAATTAAAACCACCGTGCGCTTCGTTATCCCGGCTTTTCTCTGGCTCCAGTTTCCACAGCCCAAAAGAATTGAAAAGGAGTTGGTTCTGGCATGGATTTTCCTCCTCTGGCTCTGCATTCCTTGGGGTCTTACGGGAATTGCTCGAATTCTCAGATGTTGTTAAACAATCAAAGAGTAAATATTCCATCACATCCTGATTTTTCTGAGTCGGTTGTGGTTGCAGGGAACAGCTTCTGTAAAGGGGGCTGAGCCCAGCAGGCCTGCAACTAGTGGTTACTGGATGGCCACAAATTAGAGGCAGCCAAAAAAAAATATAAGAGAAGCAAGCCCGGACCACAAGGAGCGAGGTGTGCGTTGAGAAAGCATGAGCTTTGTCTCCATCAGCCACCAAGGAGGAGGATGTTTTTGCTTCAGAGGGGCTTCCAAATTGCCACGTGGCCCTTCTCAGAATTCACCCCGAGCCCCCCAGTAAAGGCACTGAGCCCCAGAGCCCTGGTGAGGTCTCACACACGGGTTTCATGCGGGAGCTGCCCGATCTGATTCGCGTGTCTTTGCGCCTCCTGTACCACTGTTGGTGTAGTATCTGTGGTGGTCAGGTGTTGGAGGGGATTGCCCAGGTGGGGTCATCATCTCTGGAGGTGTTTATGTGGCACTGGGTGATGTGGTTTAGGGGTTCCCGTGGGTGGACAGTTGGATTGATGATATTAAAGGTCTCTTCCAGCTTGATGATTTCATGATTCTGTGATTCTATGAGTGATGTTGCGTGTCCAAGGGGTTTTAAATTCTCCTGGAGGTCAAGGTGGGGTCATCATCCCTGGAGGTGTTTATGTGGCACTGGGTGATGTGGTTTAGGGGTTCCCGTGGGTGGACAGTTGGATTGATGATATTAAAGGTCTCTTCCAGCTTGATGATTTCATGATTCTGTGATTCTATGAGTGATGTTGCGTGTCCAAGGGGTTTTAAATTCTCCTGGAGGTCTAGGTAGGCTGTGGCTGCCCCAGAAGAGGGCAGAGGTGCTCCTTCCGAGCCAGCTTGGCACTGAGGTGGCTTCAGTACCTGCCACCAGCTCAGCACCTTATCTGGCACCTTTGGAAAGTGTGACATCCATCGTGTTGCTTCTCCCATTCTCAGCGTGTCGCAATCCAATGGTGTGGGATGATAACACAGTGATTGGCACTGGGGGGACACACCTCGGGGCTGAGCTGGAGAAATCTTTGGGTTGAAAGCAGCCTGGTCATCTGCCTAGCTCGGTATTTTCAGGAGCAACTAAATTTAGATGCCAGGTCTTCAATGGTGACTTCCTAAAAATAGTCTGGGGATGTTATGGAGAAATGTATTCGAGTCGATCTTGTTCAGAGACTGAAAATGTGCAACCAGGAGAGATTCTGTTGGTTCTTACATTCATCCTCAATGCAATAAAGGTGAAAAATGGGTTCTATTTTTAACCAATTTTCATGCACTGTTGTTTTTGTGGGGTTTTTTTCCATTTAAATGCCAGTTAATCAAAATCACATCAGGGAGACAAACCTCGAGGTGTTAAGCTCCCTGATCCAAACATTAATCCTTCCCTCAAGGACCAGCATTTTCCCTCACCATGAAAGTAATACCTCAGCACCTTTTCATCTCTCACTTATTGAGAAGCGAATATTTCGAACCCTCCCATTCAGCTTTCAGGTTTGGTGGCATTTTCAAGATTCAGCAGCAGTGATTGCAACCACAGAGGTCTTCTGGGGTGCAAGGAGGGAGGAGTGTAGGAGAAGAAATAGCTTCCACTGGAGCGACTGAGACAAGGAAAAACAGAGATCTTGGGCAAACTGCCTCTGCTTCTCCCATTTTTCTTTTCCTTCCCACTGTATAGCCCATCCCACTCTCTGGAAATAGATGCTGTGCTTCATCCCGCCCGACAACATCAAGGGCCGGTCCCTTTGCTCGGTGTTGTGTTTGCCCAAGCAGCAGGTGACTTCTCCAGGCTTCATCCTCTTCCAATCCTCTCCTTCCTCCTTTTTTCGCTTCCAGGAGGGCCAAGATGAAAGTTTCCATTAAAACCAGTGTGTGTGTGTGTGTGTGTGTCTGTGTGTGTGTGTGTGTGTGTTTGTGTGTGTGTGTGTTTGTGTTTGTGTGGGTGTGTGCGCACGTGTGTGTGCGTGTGTGTGCGTGTGTGTGTGTGTCTCTGTGTCTCTGTGTCTGTCTCTGTGTGTGTGTGTGCGTGCGTGTGCATGTGTGTATGTGTGTTTCTGTGTTTGTGTGTGTGCATGTGTGTGCGTGTGCATGTGTGTGCATTTCTGTGTTTGTGTGTGTGCATGTGTGTGTGTGCAAGCGTGTGTGTGTATGTGTGTATGTGTGTGTGCGTGTTTCTGTGTGTGTGTACGTGTGTGTCTGTGTGTCTGTGTCTGTGTTTGTGTATGTGTGTGTTTGTGGGTGTGGGTGTGGTGTGCATGTGTGCACGCGTGTCTGTGCGCGTGGGTGTGTGGTGTGTGTGTGTCTGTGTGTGCATGTGTGCGTGTGTGTGTGTGCGTGCGTGTGCGTGTGTGTGTGTGTGTCTGTGTCTGTGTGTCTGTGTGTGTGCGTGTGCGTGCGTGTGCGTGTGTGTCTGTGTCTGTGTCTGTGTGTCTGTATCTGTGCCTGTGTGCGTGTGCGTGTGTCTGTGTGTGTGTGTGTGCGTGTGTGTGTGTGTGCGTGTGTGTGTGTGTGTCCCCATTAAGGGAAGGCCACCTCGGGTGGCACTGCGGAGGGGACGAGCCTTTCATCTCCCACCAAAGCTTTGTTTGCCTTCAGCGCAAAACTTCAGCCCCCGAAGCTTTGAAGTGCCTGTGCCGGCTCGGTGTCACCCACTGTCCCCATCAGCGGCGCAGATAAAGCCGAGGGCTGGAGATGTCCCCTCTAATGCCCCCCTTGACACTCGGCTGAGCGCGGAGATAGCGATGCCCCATTAACGCGGGGCCAGATAAGCGCCGCGGTGGCTCCCTAAGGTGCCCTAACAACGCGCGCATCTTCCCAATTAGCGCCTGGCCGAGATCAAAGCCTCGCCCTGCCTTTCTTTCCGCCCGTACCCGCCGGCAGGGATTAGGCACCCAGCTCTCCCTCTCCGCCTCGGGCACGGCTCCTCTTCCCTCCGGTTACGGAGCAAATGGTTAAA
Source organism: Grallaria varia (assembly GCA_013396735.1). Lineage (NCBI taxonomy): Eukaryota > Metazoa > Chordata > Aves > Passeriformes > Formicariidae > Grallaria > Grallaria varia. Next base: position 36,948 of record VWZG01003596.1, read on the forward strand.
CCACCCTCGGGCGGCTCTCGCTGCCTGTCCCTGCCCATTCCCTCCTCCAAAAAAAATAACCTGCGAGAGGAAATATTTTCTCTTACAGGATGAAGACGACCCTCAGCAATTTTGGTTGTTTTTTTTTTTTCCCATTGCTCACGTGAGTTGATTAAAAAAAAAAAAGTTGTAAAATCCTCCAAAGATTGACAACTGCAAACACGCTGCATTGTGTGCATTCTTAATTTCTAAGGCTATTTGGTATCAAAATGTAATTATCTTCCATGGATGTTGCTTCAGGTCTTTGCTGAAGATGCCCTCCAGAGCCATCGACTGGTCTTGCCCTGCGCGATGGGGGTGCCCTGGAGATGGTTCGGGCAGGTCTGAAACACTCGGTGCGCACACACAGGGCATGTTCCACCAAAAGGTGAGATAATTGGAGTCCAAATGCTCCTTTAATTTCCCCTTTGACGGGCCGTGGAGCGCACTCCGGTGTGCAACAGCGCTGTAGGGAAGCGCTGCCTCCTGCGCAACATCCTTGGTTATATTTGTGTTTAAAATGACACCATGATCATAGAGTCGCAGAATCCCCGAAGGGTTTGGGTCGGACGGGACCACAAAGCTCATCTCATGCCACCGACGGCCACAGAAGGGACACCTTGTGCTGGACCAGGTGGCTCAGAGCCCTGTCCAACCTGGGCTTGGAGGTGTTAGAGGAGTTGGATCTGCCTCGAGGAGCCACCTCAAGAGGCAACCAGGTCCAGAACAGGGGCATCTGGAGAGGAGCAGCTGAAGACTGACACAAGCCAGTTATAAAATGTTGCCAAGACCAGCACAGAGAAATCAGGATGTTTTTTCGGGCAGGTTTCATCACCCTGGAGGGCTCAGAAGGGCCTGAAACCGCTGCTGGGTTTTGCCCTAATACCTTTTTTTCAAGCAAGCAAAATGAAAGGTCCTCTCTCCCCCCTCCCTCCCTCTCCTTGTGCAATATAGCGGTGATTAAAGCACCCATTTAGGACGTGGGAGGTGCCCATTGAGGTTCCTCCTTGCCTGGAGGGGTTTGGACCTTATCTCCAAAGATCCGGAGGGCATCCAGGCAGCTCGGCAAGGGCATGAACGGGAGCGGAGGGAGGAGGAGAGATGGGCCCCCACCCACCAACCCCCCATCACACCTCCCGGAAGGCTGGGCAGCATAAAATAAAATAGAAAATTAATCCTTTCTTTAAAATGAAAAGAGGAAAAAGTGTCCCTGCAGGTGATACTTGTCCTCCTCTCAAAGAAGAGATTTGGCATTTTCCTTTTCATCCACAGAGGACAGTAAGAAACAATATCCTGGGGAAACCAGGATTTAAACGAAGCGCCGTGAAATTTTGATGCCGTTTAACAGAACTTTCCCTTTTAATGACGTTTCCCTTTTGTGCTGTGAAATAACTGCTGCGACCCACGGAAGGGCAGCTGGTGACTTCCCCAGGGCGAGCGAAGGGTGGGTTCTGTGCGTGGTTTGAAGAGAAGATTTAGAAAGCAAATGCTTGGAGCACAGTTTGCAGCCCCTGCCCAGAAAAAGCAGCGCTGAATTTGGTTGGGCAGCGCCGGCTCAAATGTGCCTTTCCTTTAATCACAGGGCATGGTTTACTCACGGGCTTCTGCTCCTCTCGCTGCAAAACCTCCTGTCCTGGGTGTGGGCCAGTCCTGAAAATAAAGGGTATTAATAAAGAATATCTTATTTTAACGGTGGGTTGAGTCATCTCTTCCGGAGTAATAAGGGGGTCAAGCATTTCACTGACCCATTCCCAACATGCCAAACTGTTCCGCCAGCAAGTCCAGTGGATTTTCTAATTCTGATTTGCCCAAAAAGGTGGATAAGGGGTGAAGGAATGGCTCAGTACTGGGGAAGGGATGAAGGAATGGCTCCATACTGGATAAGGGATGAAGGAACTGGGTAAGGGAGGAAGGAATGGCTCCCCATTGGATAAGAGGTGAAGGAATGGCTCCATACTGGATAAGGGATGAAGGAACTGGGTAAGGGAGGAAGGAATGGCTCCCCATTGGATAAGAGGTGAAGGAATGGCTCCATACTGGATAAGGGATGAAGGAATGGCTCAGTACTGGGTGAGGGAGGAAGGAATGCTCCATACTTGATAAGAGATGAAGGAATAGTCCACACTGGGTAAAGGATGAAGGAATGGTCCATACTGGGTAAGGGATGAAGGAATGGTCCACACTGGGTAAGGGATGAAGGAATGGTCCACACTGGGTAAGGGATGAAGGAATGGTCCATACTAGATAAGGGATGAAGGACGAAGGAATGGTCCATACTGGATAAGGGATGAAGGAACTGGGTAAGGGAGGAAGGAATGGCTCCCCATTGGATAAGAGGTGAAGGAATGGCTCCATACTGGATAAGGGATGAAGGAATGGTCCATACTGGGTAAAGGATGAAGGAATGGCTCCATACTTGATAAGGGATGAAGGAATGGCTCCATACTGGGTAAAGGATGAAGGAATGGCTCCATACTGGGTAAAGGATGAAGGAATGGCTCCATACTTGATAAGGGATGAAGGAATGCTCCATACTGGATAAGGGATGAAGGAATGCTCCATACTGAATAAGGGATGAAGGAATGGCTCCATACTGGGTAAAGGATGAAGGAATGGCTCCATACTAAGTTGGAGGAGGTGAAGCTTATCATGAGCCCTTGTGGTGATGGACCTTCACTGTTGAGGTCCTCCCTTGCTCCAGCCCCTGCAGTGAGCTACAGCTCCCTCTGGAGCCATGGACTCAGTGGTGGGCTCTGGACCCACGAGACCGCTGGAATTGGGAGCAAGGTGCTTTGCCTTTGAGTCAAAAATGAGCCGGATGCATCCATGGAAATACCTGCCTAGCCTTGCACTCGGAGGCTAGGGATGGGATTTGGGCACCTCATTGTAGTTACTAAGGGTGCTGGTGGGTGGCGTTGTGGAACATCTATCTCCTGTTCCACAGGGCCAGGGGTCCTGCAGGTCCTGTATCCTTTTTGACTGGAAGTGAAAATGAGGGTTGAAATGAGTTCCTAAAGGGTTTTTGGGGTTCCTGACGGGGTCAAGCAGTGGAGGAGGACGCTACACCGAGCTATTGTCTGGAGTCAGGCCGTGGAAAGCAGCAAGTGGAAGAGCAGATGTGAGATCTTCCTACTCAATCTCCTGCCTCCGCTTTTGAAGTGTGAGATTAATGACCAAATCAGATTGTTGACTTTACAGGGGCTGTAGCTGGGACTAATGTCATAGTGTGATACTTCAATAGCTCCTCACGTCTGACAAAAGCAGCTAATAAACAAAGATAAATGGAATGTACTTCCAGGTTATTAATGACTTCCCAGCACAGTAATCCCTAGAAACAATAGGGACATGTTTACTCAGCGGGTTATAGTTTTACTTGGGTTAATGGCTGTTCAATTAACCCGAAGCTCCGGCGATGTTCCAGTGTGTGCTCCCAGCAGCGTCCTGCAGGGACGGATCAAATGGCGTGTTTTGGGATGCAGGGTGGGGGGAAGGAGAGCTCAGCTGTGACCTGTGTCTTCTCCAGTGCACGGAGACACTGGGAAAAATAATGGGAAGCGCTCCTGGACCAGCACTGCCCAGGAGATGGAGTGCTCTGTTTATCTGCTTCTGTTTGTCCAGGCTTTCCTCTCCATCTTCAAAGCGCCCGGGCACTGTTATCCCATTAACGTCCGAGCGGGAAAGGCGACCCCCAGGCGCTGGTGTGGGGACAAGCTGACCACCTGGAGCTGTGTCTGGGGGACATCCACCCCCAAATGGTGTCTATTCCCCGTGCCCGGGGCAAAGGAGGTGCCACACCGCCCAGGTGCTCCCTGTGGGATCAGGATGCTGCCCCTAAGGCCAAACCTCTGCTGCCTGCACATTTATTGGGAAAACCCGAAGGGTGGGTGCTCGGCCCCGATAAACCATTTCCAACCACGAATCCTCCCACAGGGGAGGTGCTGGAAATGGGAGTTGAACAGAAATGCACATGTCCACCCCAGCTCCCACCCCAGCCACGGGTAGGCCTGTCCTGGGTTTAAGTGCAGGGCTTCTTCCCATGTGCCAAAAAAAAGGGCTTCTTTTTTACCCCCAGTGGGCCAGTGGAAGTGGAGCCCCCCGAGAAACTGAGGTTGGTTTTTCTATCCCTTCTCTGAGCAATCCAAACACCATCATTTCAGCAAGTGGTTCAGCTGAAGGGGATCCCACCGTGTCGCTGCGGGACATGGAGCACTTTTTCCATCAGTGTTGGTTCTTTAAAGAAGAGTTTATTCATTTCTTCTCCTTGCCCTGCCTTCCTTCCAGCCCAAGACTGCTGAGAAAAAGCTCACAAGGCTGGTTTGCCCAGGAGGAGAGATGGAAGGGAGCTGCAGTAGGGGCGCAAATAATGTGGTGTTAAGAGGAGAAGAGGCAATACTCCAAATATTCAGAGCAGCAGCACAACCCCAGCGTCGCTCTCAGCCTTGGGGATCATCAGGTGTTGCCCTCAGTGAACCCTCAGCTGGAGGGCAAGAAAACCAACCAGCCTCAAAGCCCCTCCAGTGCCAACCCTGTGCCATGGGCAGACAAGCCCCCTGTGCCTTGGGCTCCCATCTGAGGGCACTGTGAAGGGCATCCTCTCAGTTTTGGGCATCCTCTCAATTTTGGGCATCCTCTCAATTTTGGGCATCCTCTCAATTTTGGGCATCCTCTCAGTTTTGGGCATACTCTCAATTTTGGGCATCCTCTCAATTTTGGGCATCCTCTCAATTTTGGGCATCCTCTCAGTTTTGGGCATCCTCTCAGTTTTGGGCATCCTCTCAATTTTGGGCATCCTCTCAATTTTGAGCATCCTCTCAATTTTGGGCATACTCTCAATTTTGGGCATCTTCTCAATTTTGAGCATCCTCTCAATTTTGGGCATCCTCTCAATTTTGAGCATCCTCTCAATTTTGGGCATCCTCTCAATTTTGAGCATCCTCTCAATTTTGGGCATACTCTCAATTTTGGGCATCTTCTCAATTTTGAGCATCCTCTCAATTTTGGGCCACGCCGGGCGCTGGGGTCGCCGTGGGGCTGTGGCTCTGGCTCCCCACCTTCCCATCTCGTGTCAGGAGGTTGCCCAGCATGAAGGAGGCTGATTTATGGGCTTGCTGGGGTGCACCAAAGGCTTGTGGAGGAAGTTGGAGCTCCCCCAGCAGCGCCTTCCGAGGCCAGTGGGGCTGCCGCCCAGATGAGGCTCTTCGGGCTCTGCCAGCAAAGGCAGAGGAAGGGATGACAAAAAAGTAATTTAAAAATCAGCACCAACTGACAGTTTGTAAAAATCGGTGTTAAAAATTGGGGGGTTTTCCCATTGGTTCTCACTTAAAGAGCCGGTGGTGCTCTCTGGTGATGCCGCTGCGCGATGCTCGTGGGTTGTGGGAGTGGTGGATCTCAAGAGGGTCCCATATCCATGTTTTTAAGCCGGGTGATTTTGCTGCCCATCTTTTCCATCAGTTGAGTCCTGGCTGGGTTTTCCAGCCGTGGGCAGGCAGGTCTGTACCATCCCTGTGCCATAATCAAGCACAGATCGCAGGAGTCCACGTGGAAAGGACGAGAGCGAGTTGAGGCCACCAGCAGAATTTGTGGGGTGTTTTCAGCCTCTGTTGGAACATTCATTGCCTGAAGCCTCCAGGACTTTTAGAATTCAGCAAAAGCCACATAAACACAGAGATCCCCACGTGAGTTTTACTTGTGGGGGAGCATTTCTTCATTACTCTAAACAAGCCGGCTTTGCTTTTTCATTTTTCTTTTACTACGAGGATAAAGGTTCCTCGTGCTGATTGAATAATATTTTTTGACTTTTTTTGGCTGATTTTTGTGCCTGCACACATCTCTGCCACAGCCAAGTACGGTCAGCCTGTGCTGGGCTACACCTCCCATCAGCATCAGCTCCACATGGAACAGGAGACCTGTTACGTGCCCTGATAATTCTGCTGATTTATGATATTAATCTTTATAAACAAAGATTAAATTCTTGGGTTTCTGCCTTTTCTTTTCTTTTTTTTTTCAATTCTATCCTTTCCCTGTGGAAAGCTCCTGCATTTTACTGCAGAGAATGTAACGCTGCCTTCTTTAGATGCACACGCAGAGGGAAAGCAGTCCCATTTCTGCCTTAATACCATGCCCTTGCCATAATAATTGGAAATCCTTTTTCAAAATTTAATTTTCTCAAGCAGAAAGGATGTCTATTGTATGTCTGGGGAACTATGCAACGTGTGTGAAAACAATGCTATATACCTATATTTAGGTTATGTGTTGATCTATATATAGAGTACCGTCTTCCAAGTGTTTTTTTTATCCCTTGGGAACAAAGGAAAGAGGGGAGAAAAAACCCAAATAAGTTCCCTGGCCCTGAAATCCAATGACAAATTACCCTTCCAAGCATCTGACTGTATTGAAAGGGGAGATGGAGCACCAGTAGATGTTCTTGCACTGGCTCGTCACGGCGTTGGATGCAGTTAAAGGCAAAGTTTGCCTGAGCCCCGTGCAGCAAACCCAAACAGCTCAGTGCAAGGCAGAGGCTTTGAAGGGACCACCTACCACAAAAACATCGCCCCGAAAGCCCAAATTCTTAGCACGAGCATCCAAAGGGCAAATGATAAACAGACGAGGCGGCGAACAGAAATTGCTGTTGACTTTGACTTTCCGCGTGTGCCAAAGCAACGCGTCCCGTGGGAGAGCAGCGGAGCTGTTTGCCATTGACAGCATCCCTCTGCTTGCCCACTGAGCCACGGGGTGGGACACACACAGGGCTTCCCCCTCGGCTGCCCAGCTGCACTTCCCTTTCCCCTCGTACCCCTTCTGCTTTCGCTGCTCGCTGCCCGAATTCCAGCCTTTAGGCTGGTGCCTTATTTTATTTTTGTTTTTGACATGCTCTATAGCCCTTATTTCCAGGTGTTCATTGCAGAGGGGTTATTGAAGTGGCTGCAGTGCAAATTGGGGCATTTAGGACTGGCTTTTTTCCCCCATCCCTGCCGCTTTCCTCCAAGTTGTCCATCACTTTCCGACTCCTCCAGTTTTAGGAATAGGTGACAAATTTATAAGTGAGTTCAGCAGCTCATGCAGCAGTTGAGTGAAGCTTAAGAGGAGAGCTCAGCTCATCACCGCTGCCTGTTTAGAGTCCAATCGAAGCAGGAATCTGGAGCACACCTTTAAAAATGCCCACCAGCTGCACATTGAGCACTTCAAGGCATCATGAGCCATATTTATGACTGAGAATTAAAAAAAAAACCCAAACATATTTTGCTGGCTGTTGGGTCTCTGTAAAAATCCTGGAATGGCCTGAAAAAAAGGCCACCACCTGAAATGTGAGGACAACAAAGGTCTCAGACCACATAAAACACACCCGCAAGACTTTTTTAATAAATAAAGGAGCAAACAAAAGGGTCTAATGAACAAAGTGTTTGCCTTTCACAAGATGCTGCAGGGCCCTGAGTGCCCAAGTGCTGCATCCCAGCAGTGCCAGTCCTGGGGAATCCCTCCCAGCATGGATAAATATATTCCTAACCAGCGTGTTGCTGGATTACCCTGTTACAGCAGAAAGAAAAGGATTTGGTCCGATCCCTTTTGATGTGGGAAGCACCACACCATTGTGACAGCCCGGCCTGCCCAGTTGGGTTGGCCTTGTACAGAGGAAACCAGACTGGGAGGGGGGGTGGACACTGGTGTCACCTTCTGGAGGCACCACTGTGGTCCAGTGAAACTGAGTGTTTTGGGGAGAACGAGGCTTTTGGTGCTTGTGCTGTGACACAGGAATTTCTGTTTATAAATATCGGGAATTTGGGATTCATTTAACTCCTGGGCCCCAGAAATTCAGTGTTTATTCCCGAGGCAGCAGATCCTGGATTTTTTTCATACCTGGGGCAACATCCCACCTTCACTGTTCAATGCCAGTGATGGGAACTCGATAAGAGCCATGGGATGAACTGCCCAAAGACACTTGGGGTGCCCAAGCAGCCTCTTCTCCTCTATAATCTCCTTTAAAAAGTTTTTCTCCCCTATATCTGGTTCAGAAGGTGCATGAACACCACAGACCCACAGACCCTGCCTTGGACGTGGCCTCCCCGTTCCCCACCTCCACGGATCCCAAACTGGAATGAGCTTGGATGGTGTCCCCCCAAGGAAAATTAACCATGCCAGGCAGTGATGCAGCTGAAAGGGAGCATGGGAAAAAAATTGGGAAGGAAAAAAAAAAATATGAGAAGCCTAAATCCAGGGAATTTCAAGGCTGAAACCCCAATTGCTGTTGCCCAGAGAAGTTGTGGCTGCCCCTGGATCCCTGGAAGTGCCCAAGGCCAGGCTGGACAGGGCTTGGAGCAACATGGGCTGGTGGAAGGTGTCCCTCTGGATGCCAGCCCTGGAGGCACTCTGGCAAAAAAGCCTGGTTAGAAGAGGCCAAAATTAGGCTGGCCAAGTTTTTTCCCCTAAAATATGCATGTCCATCTACAGCTCTGGGCATGAATCTCGGAGCTGTTGGGTGCAACAAAATCATTTGCATTTCTTTCCCAACTTGCCTCGAGATTCTTGCTAAAGAAAAGGGTGATCACAGAATCATAAAGGTTGGAAAAAACCTCCAAGGTCATCAAGATCACCCCCATTCCCACCGAACCACGTAGTGAAGGGCCACGTCTACTCATTTTTTGGAACACTTGCAAGGATGTTAAACCCACCCCTTCCCTGGGCAGCCCATTCCATTGTTTTCCCTTGATTTCAGTGGAGGAATTTCTCCCTAACTCAGGATAGTGGCACTGGGATGGACTTGTGGAGCAAGAGGAGCTACGTTTCATTTTTGGAAATTACAGGGGTTGAAGGCAAACCATCAAGCCTGGACATGCAGCAGTTGGCAAGGGAACAATTCCACGGGGGAGCCTCCCCAGGCGCCAGGCGTGGCAGCGCTGCCTGATGAGGCTGTGGCATCTCCTTTCAGGGCCGGACAGCATACCTTGGCTAATCAGCAAGGTGTCCTTAATGCAATCGAAAGCTACCACCGCCACCTGCGTCTCCTCGAACGCTTCCATCAGCGCTGCCTCCGCACTATCCTGAACATCCACTGGTCTGATTATGTGACCAATGTGTCTGTCCTTGAACAGGCAGCAGTCACCAGTATTGAGGCCATGCTGCTGAGAACGCAGCTGCGCTGGGCAGGGCACGTCTCCAGGATGGAGGATCATCATCTCCCTAAGATCGTGCTCTGTGGTGANAAAAAAAAAAAAAAAACCTAAAAACCCCAACAAACAAGTTATAATTTTGGGGTAGGATGTTTTTTCTTTTTTTAAAATAAATTGTGATGCAGTAAATGAAGAGATACCAGATCTATAAGTGAAAAAAAAAAAAAAGCTAAGTCCCATGTTAGAAAAATAGGGCCTTATTTGGAATAAATAAATAATAGTAATAGATACAATTGGGGCTGTCCAACCTGGAGAGGAGAAGGTTGTGGGGAGAACTCATAGCACCTTCCAGGGCCTGAAGGGGCTCCAGGGAAGCTGGAGAGGGGCTGTTCATCAGGAACTGAAGGGACAGGACAAGGAGGAACAGCTTCAAACTGAAAGGAAATTTCAGTTAGATATATGGAATAAATCCTTCCCTGGGAGGGTGGGCAGGCCCTGGCACAGGGTGCCCAGAGAAGCTGTGGCTGCCCCTGGATCCCTGGAAGTGTCCAAGGCCAGGTTGGACGGGGCTTGGAGCCACCTGAGCTGGTGGAAGGTGTCCCTGCCCATGGAACTGGATGAGCTTTAAGGTCCCTTTCCAACTCAAAGCATTCCATGATCCTGTGATTGTGTGAATCCATCACTGGCTAGAATTCTTTCCTGTCCTTCTGCTCTCCCCACGGAGCTGCCCCGTGGTGTGGACTGTGTTGGACACCATCGTTCTCTGGGGTCTTCTTGCAGCAATTTCACCACTACTTAACTCATGAGCAGTTCCAGCTCAAGGCTCAACACTCGCTCAACCGGGCACGGTTTCACTTTCAGTGTAAGAATATGATCAAAAAAAAGAACCCCCATTGCTGTCACTGTCACCCCACCCCGTGTGAGAGCCTTGGGTGAGTGGACAAGGCTGGCAAGGAGTCCAATAATTGCAGGATTCAGCTCCACTGGATACGGAAGAACCAAAACCATTCCCTGTGGTGGTTTCTGGGCTGTGTCCTGCTGGAGGGAATCCTGCTCCCACGAGGAAGGGCTGCCTGCTGGGACACGGCTCGGGGCAGAAGGGCTGGGCTTAATTTCAGCCTAAGCAGACCCAACTCGGTGCTGTTTGTGTGGTCCCTCTCCCAGTGGAATGGCCTTCTTGGCCACCCTCCGAGGTGCAGAGCCGGGCAAAGACACCCAGAATTTCCCTTCAAACCACGTACAGACGGTGTTGGAAGGTGCGTGATACCTTTGATTACTCATTATGTCTTTCCCCCTCCCCTAAATTAACACGGTCTCCTCCAGCAAGTCATGGTCACATGTACAAGACCAAACCTCGTGAGCTGAGAGGGAAACAGATTTGGGGCTGCGGCCACCCCAGTTCCTGGGGTGCCTCTGATCGCTGCAGTGCTGCACCACGAGCCAAATATGACCCAAAAACACTTTGTGGGGCCACCAAACCGGAGCTGAGGAGAGGACATGGCCCTGACTCCAGCTGTCAGAGCCACGGTGGTGACACCAGCCAGGGCCCAGCTCCAAGCCCAAAGGCAGGCGGTGCACAAACACCAGTTCCTCAACATGCAGCACCCGGGTCTCTTTCTTTGGTCAATCCTCTTAAAAAAATTATTCGAGTCCCTGTTTTGCCAGACTGTGAATCCTTTAAACGCTCCAGGGTCGGTTCCTAGTTGGGGAACAACCACAAGGCAGTTGGAAGTTAAATTGTGGAGCAGCGTGCATCTAATTGAGGTCTCCACTTTCTGCCCGCTATTTTTAGTGTTTGGCCCGAGCTGCAGCTCCCTGCAGGGTATAATCAGGTTTATTTGAGAGCGACGCGTCCCTCAGCCAGACAAATAAAATCCAGCAGGCAGAGCTGGCCTTTTTTTGCCCAAACATTCACGGGTGGGTGGTTGGGCTCAGGTCCAGGCTGCCGTGTCTCTGGCTGCACCCCATCTCCCACGGGCATCCTTTTCGCCCCAAGGGGACTCCTGCGACGTGTTCCTGGAGAGCGTTTTCCCTGCTCTTTTCATTGTCACTTATTGTCACCTCCCGTGTTTTCTCTGCGTTCTTCCATCCGAGCAGGGACGAGGGATTCTGGTTGTGCTGGAGCAGACAGAGGGGCTGGCACGCTGGGCAGATAAAGAGCAGAAGAAGGTGCTGTGAGTCAGCCCCGAGCAGGATATTTGGGTGTGATCGGGGGCTATTTAAGGGATATTTCAGTGTGATCAGGGCTATTTAAGGGATATTTCAGTGTGATCAGGTCTATTTAAGGGATATTTCAGTGTGATCAGGGCAATTTAAGGGATATTTCAGTGTGATCAGGGCTATTTAGGGGATATTTCAGTGTGATCAGGGCAATTTAAGGAATATTTCAGTGTGATCGGGGCTAATTAAGAAGGGATATTTCAGTGTGATCAGGTCTATTTAAGGGATATTTCAGTGTGATCGGGGCTATTTAAGGGATATTTCAATGTGATCAGGGCAATTTAAGAGATGTTTTTGAGTGATGGGGGCTATTTAAGGGATATTTCAGTGTGATCGGGGGTAATTTAGAAGGGATATTTCAGTGTGATCAGGTCTATTTAAGGGATATTTTGGTGTGATCGGGGGCTATTTAAGGGATATTTCAGTGTGATCAGGGCTATTTAAGGGATATTTTGGTGTGATCGGGGCTATTTAGGGGATATTTCAGTGTGATCAGGGCTATTTAGGGGATATTTCAGTGTGATTGGGGCTATTTAGGGGATATTTCAGTGTGATCGGGGCTATTTAAGGGATATTTCAGTGTGATCAGGGCTATTTAGGGGATATTTCAGTGTGATCGGGGCTATTTAAGAAGGGAGTCAAAAGGCAACTCCAAAGGGATCGTGTTGGAGAGTCCGGGAAGCAAAGAGAGAAAATGGTTGTTTGTCAGAAGTTTTCAATGTCTGGGCTCTAAAGAGTCGGGGGACTGGTGGGATTAGGGTGGGACAACCTCAACGTCAGGTAGGATGCCTTGAAAATCAATTTTTGCCTGTGCTTGATGGATGAGTAAAGGGCCAGGAAGGGTGGAAAGAGAAAGCAGGACAAGGAACCAAATCCCATAAAAAATAGAAGAAAAGGTCCTTTCCAGTAACTGGTCATAGTGATCATCAGAGGGTTGAGACAGGCCAGCAGTTCATCAGAGCACGTGGGACACGTGTTGGGGAGCAGAGCAGAGCTGAGCAGGGTCCTGACGTGAAGCAGAGCCCGAGCAACGGGAGGGAGGGCAGGGGAGCTTTGAGGTTGCGACAGGAGCTCTGGCTCTGACCAAACACCACTCCAGCCATCGCAGTAAAGATAAGAAGGCAGAGGGGGAGGCTGACCCGTGCCTTAAAAAGCTCTGTCTGCACCATGACTGCTCCCTGTGACCTCAGCAGCCCGTTTCCCTAAAACACCCCGAGGAAGTAAACAAAAACTAAGGCTCGGCAGAATCCAGTGCTCAGCTCGTTGTTGGCAACGTCTGATTTTCTTTATTCCTCTCTTATATTTCCTAAGCCCCCGTGACCAGCTCGCGTGCGGGCCAAGGCACACTGGGAGGAAAACACTCGGTGGGGTTTGATTGTCCAGGAATTTTTGCTTGCATTCCTCTTCCTCACCACAGAAGGGAGTTGAGTTCGTTTCAGGGAGAAGCCATACATTTTATTTTATTTTACAAATTCCCACACCGACTGATCCTATCCCAACGCCCCTGCAAAAATGGCAAGTCAGCACTAAACAAGTACTTTCCAAGCCTGGAAAGACGAGCCTCCCAACTCCAGCCTAAATGGAGAAGCACATGCCCTTGTTCCTGATCTTGTCTCAGATGTGAGAGATGGAGCCAATTTGAAAGCTATTAAGATGATGTTGACAAGGAAGAAATTAAAACTGAAATGGATGCAAAGTGGCATTCTGAGGCTCAGCGGTGATTAAGGGATAAATTAACAATTGGAGGTTGCGTTTCCCAAACACTCCTGTAAAATTGATTTGTCTTTGTACCAGGTAGATGTGGGCAATAGTCGGGGCAGCAAAGGTTTTTAACAGGATTAGGCTGCTTAGTAGGAAGAAGCGTTCAGGTCTCAGGGTTTATGACAACAACAAAGCTCCAGCTTTGAAGGGCTCTTGCATTACTAATTACTTATTTAATTGCATCCATAGCTTAAGAGAGAGTCAGGTCTAAGGAAGGATGGAGTGACAGAGCCCAAGGGAATGGCCTGGAGTTGTGTCAGGGAGGTTTAGGTTGGATATTAGGAAAGGGTTCTTCCCCCAGAGGCTGGTTGGGCACTGGGCAGATGATCCTTGTGAGTCCCTTCCAACTCGGCACCATCTGTGGCTGCCCCTGGATCCCTGGGAGTGTCCAAGGCCAGGCTGGACAGGGCTTGGAGCAACCTGGGCTGGTGGAAGGTGTCCCTGCCCATGGCAGGGGATCAGAACGAGATGGTCTTCAAGGTCCCGTCCAAGCCAAACGATTCTATGGTTCTAATTGTGGGCCATGATGGTTCCTTGTTCCCAGTTGTCAAAAAACCACCCCAAACCAAACCCCAAAACCAAATAAACCCAAACCAACCTTGATGGGCTTTTCAAGGGATCCAAACAAACTCTACAGGTCGGGTGGAAGCTGGAAGCCCCTTTTCCCAATACAATGCTTTGGCCCACCATTAAATGATATCTTTTAAGAAAATAATCTCTAAACTAAAATAAATATAAGTGAAATTTTCAATGCGTGTGACATGAACTGAAGAAAGGGTTTTCCCCTCCCTGCTGATCACTCTGCCTTATAGTGGCTTCAAAATATTACCTTCTTTAGGAACCCATCACACCAAAGGGCCTTCTTGCCAAGGAGGAGCTGGAAGCTCTCCCTGACACGTGATGGGAGAAAATATTTTGATATTACTCATAACGGTGCCTTGTCTTGACTTCTTGCATGAACAAACCTTCCCTAAAATTCACATTAATTTTTTGGGGCAACACTGAGTTGGAGTAGGAGCATCGCCCGTGAATGAAGGTGCTGCTGCCAACCAGCCTGGGGTCAGAGAGGTTGGGCTGTTCCCTCAGCAAAGATCTCAAGATGATAAAGGTGGAAAAGGCCTCCAAGAACATCAAATCCACCCTGTGCCCGATGCCCACCTTGTCCCCCAGCCCAGAGCACTGAGTGCCATGGCCAGCCCTGCCTTGGGCACCTCCAGGGCTGGGCACTCCAAACCTCTTCAGGCAGCCCCTTCCAAGGCCTCACCACCCTTTCCAGGGAGAAATTGCTCCTCAACAAAAGCAGCGTAGATCCCAAAACCTTGGCAGTCCTAAAAAAAATTGAACACTGCAGGTAGAAGTTGATTTCTGTATGAAGGACTCGTGGTTTGGGCTGAAAACTCAAGAGCCCGTGAGCTCCTCTGGGTGGGAGTGGAATGAAGTAGTGGCTGGAAACTGCTCCAGGCTCTCCGAGAGCATCCCACGGGCTGGGGCGTGCAAGGAGCGAGTCTCCAAATAGGGCAAAGACCTGGGCTCGTCGCTCTCGTGGCCATCACTCATCCCCCTGCACAGCCTGGGTCGCAGCCAAGAGAAGTTGCACTCCTTGGATGATCATTTATGGTCAGAGATTCCCCTGGCCGACGCTGCCAAAGCCCTGCCAGTGTGAGATGTCTGGGACGGCAGAGCCACCGCGATAGGGAAGGATCAGCAGGAAAGGGCAGCTTGGGGCCACCTCGAGCCAGCTCAGATACAGAGGGAAGGGCAGAGCAGAGACCCCTGGCTGATGTTTGTGGGGGAAATCAGCTCTGTTAGCATTCCCAACAGCTTTGGTCCCACATGCTCCTTCTGCTGCCCATCAATGCTCCTGGAATGTGCAGGCAAATAAAAAAAAAATTGAATTAAAATCACTATAGTTTGGATTTACTGTTCCTTCTGTGAACTCGGTGAAATCCAGTTCCCACCTGACTTCCAGGGATTATCCAACTCCTTACCAAGGTGTGTGGTTGGCATTTTGGAGGGCCACCTGCACAGCACAAGGCTGGCTATAAAGCTACAAATGCCCCTGTAAATCAACCCAAAGTAGAGAATTAAGGGATAAGATAAAACCTGTATAGAAATACTTTCATTTGTTGTGAATTTGGTCTCAGCATTAATTAAAAAAAAAAAAAAAAAAAGAGTAAATGAATCAATCTTGGAACATGTTCTCCTACACTTTGGCCTCCTGTTAATATCGTGGACTTCATAGCTTGGGTTGCATGGCACAGAAACCATGGCTTGGGTTGGAAGGGACCTTAAAGAGCATCTCATTCCAACCCCCTGCCATGAGCAGGGACACCTTCCACCAGAAGAATCCCCTATTCTTCTCAAAATCAGCACCTTGAGCCAAGGACATATTTCAGAGGAGGGCTTAGTTTAAAGCTATAAATAAATAAATAAAGATGGACCAAAGCTTCCCCAGCAGCCCTGGGTCATCTTCTCAAAGCAGGGTCTTGAGAAGCCAATATCCAAGGAAAACAAACCCAAAGTAATTATTAAATAAACCTCCCACCTCCCAGACACTTCCAGTATCATCCTTTCTACTGCCCCTAACCAGCATTTAGGATTTCCTCCACCAACAGTTGTATCCAAATCTCTGTTTTCTGTGAATGTGCTTTTTCCCCAAGGGACTTAATTTTTTCAAGCTGAGAGTTGCCAAACTTTTCCTGAGAACATGCTCCTCCCTCCCTCTGTATTTTCCATAATTCTGTGCTTCTGGGATCGCTGGTCTTGCCATATTTTCCTGCAATATTTTCTCAGTTGTCCGCTGGGATTTTGGTTGGATTTGATGGTCTTAGAGGTTTTTTCAACCTTAATGATTCTATTTTTTTCCAGACTTACCTCTCCTGACTGTGCCACCTGTGGAATTGCTATTAAAAAAATAAAATAATTTAAAATTTGAGTAAAGCTGCAAAGGCCAGTCCCAGTGACCAGCCTTGTAGGAGATCATCCCCCACGAGCAACAACCCTTTGCTCCCACGTCTTGCTCCCCAGTTATTCCAAAGGAGAGGAATCCCTGTGGACCCCTTTAACCAGTTCTAGGCTGGCAAAGAGCCACTTTCCCACCCAAAACTCGCGCTGCCTCTTTGCCCACGCCACAATATCCATCCATCCATCCATCCATCCATCCATCCATCCATCCATCCATCCATCCATCCATCCATCCATCCACCCATCCATCCACCCCTACCTTCAACCCTTCNCATCCATCCATCCATCCATCCATCCATCCATCCATCCATCCATCCATCCATCCATCCATCCATCCCTCCATCCATCCGTCCCCCTACAGCTGCTCCTCTTCCCTCCCCCTGGGATTTGGGGAGGACAAGCCCCGCCAGATGTTCGGAGGGGGGAGGTTTAACGTGCCATTGTTGCCCAGCAGTGCCCAGCCGAGCCTTTCATCGGGCCGTGGCCATTTACATGTTGATGGGCTTATTACTCGCTTAAATCACCTGCTAATGGGTCCCCTCCCTCCCTGAGAGGTAGATTAGAAGCTCTGCCCAGAAGTGCCCTCCTTAAGGATCTCGGTTATCCTCACTCCCCTCTTAAGGTGTTAATTAGGGACACAAGTCAGGCACTGGGGGAGGGCAAAAAGAAAAAGCTACTTGAGAGGGGAAAAAAGGAGGAAAAAAGGAAAAAAAAAAAGAGAAAAAAAGGAAAAAAAAGGAGAAAAAAAGGGAAAAAAAAAAAAGGTAATAAACATCCCCTTGGATTAGCTGGATGAGGTGTGTTTGTTCGAGGGAACCCGCACCTCTCCTGCCCTGCCAGGGGTGCGGAGCGGCGGCTGCGCCACCGCCGTGCTCAAGAGATCAAGCTTTGCTCGGCCGAGCCCCAGCGGAAAGGCTCGGCACAAAGAGCGGCTTCGGCAGGTGGGCGAACTCCCCGCCCGAAAAACCTGCCCCTGAACACAGGGGAAAACCAACCCCCAAAGCGCCCCAGCCCGAAGCTCTCCGTGCCGTGTTACACCCGCCAAGGGTTTCACCCGCTCCCTCTGCGCGGGGCTTTCATCGCCCGGGGCCAAATGCTCCGTGTCAGCAGAGGAGAGGGTCAAAAAACAGCCACTTTTCTTGCCTGGGATAAAAACCCAACAAGTTTTCATGCCTGGGATAAAAACCCAACAAGTTTTCTTGCCCAGGATAAAAACCCAACAATTTTTCTTGCCTAGGATAAAAATCCTGCATCTATTCTTTCCCAGGATAAAAACCCAACAAGCTTTCTTGCCTGGGATAAAAACCCAGGAAGTTTTCATGCCTGGGATAAAAATCCCGCAAGTTTTCTTGCCTAGGATAAAAACCCAACAAGTTTTCTTGCCCAGGATAAAAACCCGGCAACTTTCCTTGCCTGGGATAAAAACCCAGTCAGTGTTCTTGCCCAGGATAAAAACCCAGCAACTTTTCTTGCCCGGGATAAAAACCCAGAAACTTTTCTTGCCTAGGATAAAAACCAAGCCAGTTTTCATGCCTAGGATATAAAATCCAGCAACTTTTCTTGCCTGGGATAAAAACCCAACAAGTTTTCTTGCCTGGGATAAAAACCCAGCCAGTTTTCTTGCCTGGGATAAAAACTCCACAAGTTTTCTTGCCTGGGGTAAAAACCCAGACAGTTTTCTTATCCAGGATAAAAATCCAGCAACTTTTCTTGCCTGGGATAAAAACCCAACAATTTTTCTTGCCTGGGATAAAAACCCAGCAACTTTTCTTGCCTGGGATAAAAACCCTGCAAGTTTTCTCACCTGGGATAAAAACCCAGCAACTTTTCATGCTCCACGATGTTGCTTTATCATTTTATTTCTTAGCTGAGAGTTGCAGGGGATGTGCCAAAGAGTCCAGAAAGGACTTCAAGACCTCCAAGCCCCTTCCAGTGCCTGAAGGGACACCGAGAGAGAGCTGGAAGGGGCACTTTGGAGTGACTGGACGCTTGGGAATGGCTTCAAACTGACAGCTGGTGGGGATAGATGGGATTTTGGGAAGAAATTGTTCCCTGGGAGGGTGGGGAGGCCCCGGCACAGGTTGCCCAGAGAAGTTGGAAGTATCCGTGGGCAGGCTGGAGCTTGGGCTTGGAGCTGCCTGGGATGGCAGAAGGTGTCCCTGGACCTGCAGAAAGCAGAAAGCCAGCCGGGATGGGAGGCTGCTTTACAGTGCTTCTGGTTTTTTATTATTATAAATAATAATATTTAACTTTCTAGGGCTTTATTGGTAGTCCTGGCAACCCTACAATAGGGAGCAGCGAGTAAATAAGAGGTGCTAAAGCTCCTCATCCACAAAAACTTGTTTCTTTTATGGACAGTTCACTTAATATACGGGAGGTTTTTCCTGTCTTTTTTTGGAGGGAGTAATTTCATCAGAGGGGAGAATAGGGGGGAAAGTGCATCCTGAGATGCCTTTTCCAGCTGGACTGTGTGTCCTGTGCTGAAGTGCTTCTCCATCTCTTCTCTCTTTGGCTCAGAGAGTGAGATCCAGACCTGGATCCCCCCATTCCATTTTTCTCCAAGTTTTTTATGTTCTGCTTCCCATAAATAAGCCTTTTTGTCATTACTGAGTTGGTTTCGAGGTTGCAAGTGTTCACTCAGGGCCTTTCTGAACTATGGAGGACCTGCCAGTGCGGAGATGGATGGGATGGGTGGTGATGCTGCCTGTACATTCCTTGGGGAATCCCATGTGCTTCCCACCCACCTTCCAGGTGCCTTCACCCTGTTCTGCCTCCCTTGGGACCACATTTACAGGGCTCAGGTGCTGTTTATCCACATTTCTGAGCTGCTCTTTGCCCTTAAAATGAGTATTTTGACTTCCTGGGATGTCGAAGACCCGACGTGGGTTCAGGAAGGGTGTAAAGAGCCAAGGGGGAAAGCTGAAAATCTCTTTCCTAAAGAACTGGTCTTGTTAAATCTTCTTGTAATGACATTTTTTTCCCCCTAAGGAATATTGTTACATCCAGTTTCTTGGTGCTCGACCCAAAGCACAAACCCTGAATGGTCAAATGGGGCAGAAACGGGGAGAGGGCCTGAAGGCAGATGTGGTGAGAAACCCCCCCCATTGTTTTGGGGAAATCTGGCCAAGAAACTAATTAATCTGGAGAGATCTGTGTTAGGATCCATCCTGCAGGGGACACAGAGGCAACCAGTGCTTGAGAGGTCCCTCAGTGTTGACTTGAGATCCTCTTCCCAAAGAATGGCTGCTAAAAATGCTCCTTTTTAACTTTCCAGGCGGGGAAAGCGAAGGATGTCAAGGCAAAAGCAGCATCTCTGCACGGAGCATCTCTGCACGGAGCAGTACGGAGGGGACCAACCTGCCCAAAAAGAAAAGGGGATGGAGGACACGGTGCTGACGATGACAAGAAATGGTACCCAAGGTTTTTTGGACCCAAATAATCTCTTTGTGAAGGTGTCTGAAGTGCTGAAGAGTGCTGGGCATCACCACGAGGCCACCGTGGTGCTGAAACGTGTCTGCAAGGATGGAACGGGGTGGGGTGGGTGATGATAATAAAATGTTATTATATGTGTTATGCAAATTTTTTTAAAGTATGTATTTTAGAAGTACTTTAACTTGTGTATTTCTAATTTTTGAAGCCTTGCAAGAAAATTAAAGCACTGAACTCAAGCTGCTGAGTCACAAACTCTTCCAGAGGGGGCGGCTTCAACCCAACTGCAGCTCCAGTGAAAGCTGCTCCAGGGCACAGCCCCAGGATGGAGAGACTGAAATGGTGCCTTTAGGTGGCTGGAGCAACATCAGTGCTTTACCCTCTGTTTTGGGGTGACTTTGGCTCTTCTCAGCCAGTCCCTAAGCTGGAAGGAAGAGCTGGAAAGAAGCTGGGCATGAGCCCTTGAGCATCTGCTCCTACCTGGGGCTCTGCTCTCCTTCCTTTCCATTCTCTCTCCCTCTGGACTTGGTTCAGCACCAGCTGGTGCTCTCAGACTCCTGCCAGGGCTGCAGCTGGGTTGGCAACCTGTCACCCCATGTCCCTGAGGTCCCTAAAGAGGCAGCACTGACCCCAGAGACACCAAACCCCCAGGAGCAGGGAGCATTTAAAGGGTGTGGGATGCTCCCCTCCGAATGGGGACGCGACGCCGTCGGAGCCACCACCCCGGGGATGTGAGCGCTTGGCAGTTCCCTTTGGGGCGCAAAGCACCTTTGGGTTGCACAGGGAAGGCTTTGCCAGCCCGAAGCCCTTCCCCAGGCTGCAGGGAGGCCGAGGGCAGCCTGCCAGGCAAGCCCAGGGCACCGCAGGGGCCGCCTGCTCTCACTCCGCACACGCTTCCGACCGCTTGGGATGGTTAAAAGTTAAAGGGATGGGGGGGAAAAAGGGCGTGTTTTGCACCTTTCCCCCTTGCCAAGCTGGCCCAGAAGGGAGAAACCCCACAGCAACAAGCTGCAAGGGGAAGGCAAAGTTAAGTCTTTATTGTGCGTGGAGCAGAGACTGTGCTGGTGCTCCTTCCCCCCGGGCAGGAGGGTGTTGTGCCCTGCCCTGCCTGGACCCCTGGCCACAGGTCCCATCCTCGCTCTGGTGGCCTGAAGAACTCCTAAAAAGCAGCTGAATAAACAGTGCCAACCGAGCAGCCTCTCCCTGGGGGTGCTGGTGACGAGACACGGCACTGCCTGTCTCTCTTGGGGCATCGGACACGCAAGGCGGCTCAGGACGGCTTTCAAGAGGAGTTTATTGGCTCGTGAACAGACGGTGGCATCCCTTTGGAGCCAGGATTCAAAAACCCCAGCCAGTGCCCCAAAATGTGTCCCAGTCACTCGAGGGGAAGACCCTCGGAGGGAGAAAAGCCCCGAGCCGCGGGGCAGTCCCGGCGCTATGTACAGCTTAAGTGCCAGCTCGAGTTATTCACAACACAGTAACGTACTGCAAAGAAGTCGCGTAGGAATAAGTTCCCTTGAGAAACAACCTTCGCTCCGGCGGCGCCGGAGCCCGTGGCAGGGCCCGGTGCCTGTGGCAGGGCTGGAGCCCATGGCGGGTCCGGTGCCCGTGGTGGCACCGGTGCCCGTGGCGGGGCCGGAGCCCGTGGAGGGGCCGGAGCCCGTGGCAGGGCCTGGTGCCCGTGGCGGGGCTGGAGCCCATGGTGGCACCGGTGCCCGTGGAGGGGCTGGAGCCCGTGGCAGGGCCAGAGCCCGTGGAGGGGCTGGAGCCCGTGGCGGGTCCGGTGCCCGTGGCAGGGCCTGGTGCCCATGGCGGGGCTGGAGCCTGTGGTGGGGCTGGAGCCCGTGGTGAGGCCGGTGCCCATGGAGGGGCTGGAGCCCGTGGCAGGGCCAGAGCCCGTGGCGGGGCTGGAGCCCGTGGCGGGTCCGGTGCCCGTGGCAGGGCCTGGTGCCCATGGCGGGGCTGGAGCCTGTGGTGGGGCTGGAGCCCGTGGTGAGGCCGGTGCCCATGGAGGGGCTGGAGCCCGTGGCAGGGCCAGAGCCCGTGGNCGTGTCGCCGGGGCCCGGCTCCCGCTGCGGTCGGCACGCCAAGCCCTCGGCGCACTGGCAGCGCTGGAAGATCTCCAGCCCGTGGGCGCCTTTCCGCCGGTGCCGGGTACACACCTGGCCCTCGCGCAGCACCGGCTTGCAGATCTTGGACCAGAAGTGGCGGGCGCAGCACA
>VWZG01003597.1:0-16487 GCA_013396735.1 Grallaria varia
ATCCTTCTCTTAGACGGATGGCCCTATAGAGCTAAGGGGGCTCCATCTGCCCGGGTTTGGAGTTAGAGTTGTCCTTCTCCTAGAATGGTTGCTGGGAGGCTGGCGAGCCCATTCTGCCCATGGACACACTTTGTCTGACCCTTCAGCTGAGACCTGACTAGCATGGGAGACCCTACCAGAGGCACAACCATTGCCAGCACAGCTCGCAACCTCATAAGGGCACACAAGCTTCTCCCCCACGACAAGGGGGTGTCCATGGAGAAGATCAAGATAATAATCAGCAGTAAATAAGACAGACTTTTTTAAGAAAGCAAAAAAATTCAGTTTGGCATAATCAATTAATTCTATAACTTTGAATAACTGAACCCCTGATTGCAATTGACAGTGTACACTTAACACTGCTGTGTTCATAAATACAATGACTATTAGCACTCAGGAAAAAAACAACAGCAAAAGCAAACAACAGAGACTAGGATATTAGGAAATTACCATCACGACAAAGGCATAGAAGAAACAGGAGAGTGGAAGGTGAAATGTAAGTTTCAGGGTGGTTATAATGAATGTATAAATGAATATTTATGAAATTGCTACTACACTTCAAATCCAGAAATTATATTTATGCTTCTTTTTCACATCTATTCAGTGCCTATGTTTAACATTTTTAGATGGAAGACATACATATAGACTCAAAATATGTGTCTGCACAGACTTCATTGCTGGGTTTGCTTTTTTCTTACTCTCCCAGTGTTATCTCTGTGAACAACAATGTTTGCAAGGGAAAAATCTTTTGCTATTAACAGAGTTGGCCAACAGAGGGTAATAACATAAATCAGACCTTTTGAACTGCATTTTGCTCTGCTGATTACTACAGAGGAGTGGAACAATATTTCACTATCTTAAAGAATTTAGTTTTTCCTTTAAGGACAGACATAATCTGTAGCCAGTCATTATCACAAAGGGAAAGACAACAGGATGGGCAGCTGGACTGTCACATCAAAGACACCATTATGACTTTCCGAATTCTAAAGTGGCTCAGTTCAAAAGTAATGTAGAACTAGTTTTAAGCAGGAGGCCAGACTGGCCTTCATATAGGTCTTTACCTGGTCCCCCAAATGAGTCCTCCATACTGAAAAATGTAACTCCAGTTTGAGCCAACAATTTAACAGTACCATCTGTCATTGGAGATAGGCAAGAACACAGCCAAGTCATCATCAGCAAAGTGTCCCTGAAGTGAGCTCATGTAACAAGTGTATTAGCAGACGGAGTTTTTGGTTCTGCAACCTGTAACTTAGAGGTCTCTAATTCTTCTTCCTGCCCATTTCCAAACAAAATGTGTTGCATTTCTAGTATAACCAAAATGCTGAGTTTGGTTATTATTTTCCCTTTTTATTTCCTTTGATATTTTTTTACTCTTAGACAGAATTAAGATTCTAGTCAAGCCAGACAACCCTACAGGTCAAGATGAAGCTCTAAATATAAGTTATCCTAAATATAAATTACAGTGCTTGCATTTCAACTTTATTTAGTTAAGGAAAAATCAAGTGAACAACAGGCTGAAATAACAAAGGAAATTTTACTCTGCATAGGACACAAGACCTCTCTGCAATGGGTTTTATAAACAAAACCTATTCAGCACTGAAAAATCCTCTCTTGGCCGTTGTTTTACTTCCACATCTTACAACCATTTTTCTGGGATCCTCCCTAAAATCTGCTAGCATCTGCTTAGAAAGTGTTAAGCCCTA
Source organism: Grallaria varia (assembly GCA_013396735.1). Lineage (NCBI taxonomy): Eukaryota > Metazoa > Chordata > Aves > Passeriformes > Formicariidae > Grallaria > Grallaria varia. The sequence goes on from VWZG01003597.1 coordinate 1,743, forward strand.
CAAAATCTTTTAAGGACATAAAGAAGGGTCCTTGCTTCAAAGATCTATCTGCAAAGAGTCTGGTCCATATTTGTAGATTCTGAATTCAGCTTTTCTGGTAGTTATGGGAGCAGGAAAAAAAGAACAGAAAGTATTTATAAGGATATACAGATATGGGAAATTCTACTTATTAAGAAAGGGGCCAATTTCTGGCAGATTTCTTTAATAAGCCCCATCTTCAGACTGGGCTTGTTAAACTCTGAATCATTTTGCTCACCCCCATTTGACATCCAACCCTGCTTGCCCAGTTTCAAAACCTTACTGCTTCTAAGATCTCTGGGTCACAATGCACAGCCATGGAGACAGCACAACCTGGATCAGTGTAACCAAGACTGCCCACTTGCATCTATCACTGTGTGGTTCCTATCCGCATGTGCTGCATGGAAACCCGCTCCTCTTCCCCCTCTACTGCTGCCTTCAGCTGCCCTTACATGCACAAAGCTCATGTTCCCAGACTTCCTACAAGCAGCTTTCTGGTTTTCTCCCTAAACTCTTCCTGATGGTCAAAAAACTCCTGAATACTTAATAGCCCTCCCTCTCCAGGTCACTTATCTGTATGCATCTTAATTTTGTGAGGGACTTATCTGAAGTTGCTGGGGCTTGTATTGCTTTTAGAGTTCTTTGTGCATTTGTTTTTTATTCACTAAGCACACTGATTGCATGAAATTAAAAAAAATTATAGCTAGGATGTCTACATTCTCAAGAGCCACATCTCAGACAACTGGACAGTCAAAGCATTTTCTTTTGTTCTGAAATGCTTATGAGCCTTTAATTCAGGACACTGGGAGATGTAGCAATTCCTGGAAGTACCCTGTACAGCCACAAATCTTCCTACTGCTAACTGGTTCCATGTCACGTTCAATAATGTATAAGGGATTGGAGCAGGGTGGAGAGAGTTCTGACAGGGGCTCCTCCATGTCCTAGAAGCTGGAACTGCAATTCTGCACAGAGAGCCAGGATACTCCATTTCACTAAATTCAGTTCAAAAAGTGGGAAAAAGAACAACTTTTTGGCAACCTGCAACACTGAGCATCATCCTGATTTTTAATTCTTGCTGTATGTATTTCTCTTCACATCAAAATGTTCCTCCTTTCACCCCTAGCAACTCTCACACCCCTGAAAACAAAGGGTGAAAACACACAGTGCTGACAGGCGCATTCTGGGTTTGGATTCTGTGACTTTTAGCCTGCAGCATTCTTGCTAATTTTATTCTCTTGGCATCCCACTGGCTGTGTTTGGGTCTAGGTCTCCAAAATCTTTTTTCTCCCCAGTGTTTATTTTCATGAGACAATAGAAGGAAAAATATTTGAGTCATGAAGATCTCTCATATCAGCTCTGAAAAGTACATTTAATTGGCTTTTCGTACATCAAAAGATTGCAACCTTGCCCTTGTAGTTTTGCCTTTGTTTCCTGTCTTGTCTTAAAATTCTATTCATCTAGACAAAAATGGAGAACTCCCAATTATGCTAGGATTAAAGGATGGCTTCATCTTCCTTTTTTTTTTTTTTTCATTTTTAATGCATTTTTTAAGATAATGGGCAATAATTTCTATTCTTTCAAATGACAGAGAAAGTATTTCCCTTCATCCCTCTTCCTTCCTCAGTTGTTCCTGAACTGGAAAGATCCTACTCTGCCTATTAGCATAATTTTGCAAAAACTCAGGGCCGGAGTGTCCTCTTCATGTGTAGTGAAGAAATGATAGTGATGATTTGTGCCATTCCAAAATAATTCATTCTAAGACGTGTGTAGGAAGAAGGTGGGAATCAGGAGACTGCTGTTTGTTACAGCATGCAAGTGCATGTCAAACACTTGCTGTACACTCTGAAAATACCATGCAAGCATGAAAGTCTCATTTCCAGTGGAAATGAGACTAAAGGAGATCTCTCAATAAAGAATCACACTAAAAGTGAATCTGTGAAGAGAACTTACTCTTCCCACAGGAGAAATGTGCTGAAAATTTTTGTGATCTTCCGAAAAAAATTTTCTGCCCCAATAAGGAATAAAGTGTTGCTTTATTCCCACCCTATATATAGGCACAGTTAGTGAGTTCTTATACTACCTAAAATTCTGTTAAATAAAAAAAACATGCACCTGGTGGCTTACACTTTTATCAATCAAGTATGAAGAAGCTTCGGTTCCTTTTTCTTAGATTTCCACATCTATAAAGAATAAAGGAGATGCTGAGCGGCCATGCATCTTAAATTACAAAAACCAAAAGAGACCAGGCTTTACAGAATTTCTCCTCTGAGTCACTGAATTTTGACATTGCACCTACATTTGCTAGCAATTTTTACGAAGTTGGATAATGTTAATTGTCTATGTTTCAAACCAAATGAGATGCTTAATTTATCATAACATCCTTTTTCCCCTGCAGTCTCAAAACATTTTAACAAGGTCTGCCCTGATTTATAAGCACTCAGTTCCCAGAATGGCACAATTAGATCAAGAACGTGTTGAATATTTGATTAAAGACAGCATTTCTCTGAAAATATGATAGACCTGGTCAAAACTTCAAGACTCTGAGTAGCAGTGCCAGATTGTAAACCTCTGAAATGTACAACCCATATAGTTAAGCTGGTGTAGATGGTGTAAGGGAAGTAGAAGTTTCCCTTCAGGCTTAAAAACCAGAAAAAACTCCACCAACAACAAAATTATAGTTGGGCATTAGTCCAAGTGGAATGACTATATACAGGTATCTGAGCCTCCCTCCTGTGCAGAAAGGGTCAGTTTTATCCTGCTGTCCAAAAGGAGCAGCAGGGTGCCATTTTGTGGGGGCAGAGGAGAGCTATCAATCCTTGCAGTAATCATAGGATCTGCAAATAATAACCTATGGTCTCCTCTGTTCTAACCGCCTTTGAATGCAGGAGTACAACCCCTTTGGTATTTCTAGCAGCATTGTATCCGGCCTGGCTTTTCATGCTCCATGGAACAGAGTATCTGCTCCTCCCCAGGGGAATTATTCCATGGCTAATAGTTCTCATAGCCAGGAGGTTTCCTCCTCTAAAATGTCTCCTACTGTTCTTAGCTAACTCTCCTATTGCTAAGTCACTGGAAATAATTCCTCTATATTGTCGATGCATCCATCTCTACGCATGTTCATGCATAAAGTTGTCACATTTTATACTCCTTCAGGAGTGCTGTTATATTTTAAATAGTTTAAAAAAAAAAAAAAAGAAGAAAAGAAAATCCAACTGTCTGTGCTTCATTTCCACAGCAGCCTTCCTTAATGCTGAATTCCTCCTCCTGTCAGTACCAGCTGGTGCAGAGCATTGCCCAGGAGATATTTCAGGTTAATCACAGCGCCTTATGGACATGGGGGTTAATATCAATCCACTTTTGATATGAGTCAGCACATAGCCCTATTCCAACACTGTGTTTTATGTATGATAACCACAAATTGACCAGTAAGACAATCTGTGAATGCTGAAAATGAGTTTCATGTTGTTTGTTAGATGCTGTTATGAGCCTCAACAGAGAGCAGTAGGTAAAGGGCTCTTCCATGCCTGTAAACAATTCTGTAAGACTCAACAAAGCAGCTCCTTCATACACATTTTGTCATTCAGGCAGCAAAAGACATGACAAAACTTCAGGGGAAATGTCTAATTTACATTATACAACTAGGTAACTCTGGACCAGCGTCTGCTCTAGCTCCCTTCTCTCTTACTAGATAACAGTTTTGGGTTATCTTTCCACACTTTTAAGTGGTTTACATTTTTTCTTAACTGAATAATTTATTTCAGTCTCACACCTTCTGCTGCAGTAGCTCTGTAGTCTCACAACATGCTCCGTTCCTCCCAGGCATTTAAATGTTACTCATAAATTTTGATACCAAGTTTGTTACTTCCTCTTTTCAGTCACCAATTAATGTACTGAGTTAGACCCACAATAATCCTTGTTCCTAGTAAAGATCATTAAAGACAGTGCTAATGTGTTTAATGATCTTTCTACTAACACAGTGTTTTCCCAGAAGCCATAACCATTGGTTTTGCCTCTCCACAGGGAGGACATTGTCAGAGATGTAAGCTTTCCTACTGCCCTTTTTCAAAAGAAGAACCACAATATGTGTGAAAGAACAGGTTTCATTTTGTATGACCTCAAGACTTCATGACACAAATATCTCTGAAAGTCTTTCAGCAGCTATGAAAAGATCCCTATGAATCCTAGCTGGAATAAGATCCCTGCAGTTTTAAACAGTGATTTTGGAGAGAACTAGAAACAGACCTTGATTCATGCAAATAGGAGGCTACTATTTCTGTAAGGGAAGACCTCTAAAGAAAGAGCTATGCAAAAACTCAATTAGGAAGAGAATGTACTCATTATACTCTAATTTATAGCCAAACACAAAGAAAGAATTTAGTACAAATGCAAAGAATCTGTGTCTGTATCACACTTATCCTCATATAAAGCTGTCCTAACATGGATTTCCATGTCCTGGTCTGACTTTTCCCTGTTAGCAGGCGAATAGCCAATGAGACATTCTGCTTGAAGTCAATTTGGATCATACCAGACTTACTGAGTGCTCATACATATGCTTTTCATGGGCATCACAAGGACAAAGACTATAGCACAAAAGCATCATATAAAAAAATCGAACACTGATTTATACATAACTGCTAGCCACCTTATCTTAGTTTCTCTGCAAACTGAGGCATGTGTGGGTAGTTAGAAACTTACTTCACTCAGGCAAGGGGAAAAAAAGAAGAGTAAACTGTTGTATTTAAGGAAGGGAGGCAATGAAATTGCAAAGGAAGGAGAGAGAAGTAAAAGGAGAAGGGACAGAAATATATGATAGGGCAGAGAATACAATTAACTGAAACAAAAGGGTAGTTGAGGTAAAGAAACTGTAAAACTCACCTCTTAGACTACAGTTAGTTTCTAATATTTCCTGTTAAAATCTGGCAGCTACATGATATCATATAATTGATCTTTTCTAGGACTAAAGATATATAATTTCTTCTAATGTGTCTTTGTTTAGTCCTTTGTTCTCGTAGTCCTGTGATAAGGATTTTGAAGCACCATGGTTATTTCTCAAATGAGGGCTATGATTTCCATAAGGTACCAGGAGAATCAGGTGGCCAAACAACAGGTCAAAAGCTGTGAGAACTCCGCTGCTGATACTGGATAACACAATATATAAAAATTCATTTAATTCACATGAGCTAGCTGTAACTTACACACTCCATCTGAGCTACTTCACATTTCTGGACTGGCATATGAACACCTTGTTGCTTATGTTAAGCTTCGAGTACTACTACGAGCACTAATCTCACTGGATCACTGGCCAACAACTTTCTCATTCAAGCTCTAAGGATGCCTCCAAGTTTTCATGAAGAGAAGCTCCATGTATGAATCCAGACGAAAGTAATAACTTTGTTTCAACAAAACCAGGGGCATCATTTTACCTAGGACAAACACCTCAGATAAGGTGCTTACCAGTTCCTGTTTCATCAGAATTTCAGTTTGCTTTCACTGCTCAAGAAAGGACAGTGTTTACAGAGTCGGGTGTGTCCTGGTTTTATGCACTAAGATTTACTTCTCTCTGGATTTAGAATTATGACTAGGAGCTGGAGGAGACCTATGTCCTTGTTAAGCCCCTAGACAGACAGGCCGTCAGCCTGGGTCTTCCCACTATAAAGCAAAAGTCTTTGAGCTCTTAGGAGTACTGCCATTGGAGTAATAATTGGAGACATCGCAAGTGTGGAAAATATTGTCTGTCATTTGAAGGAAGGGATACACGTGAAAAGGATTGGGTTTGTTGCCTCACAGTAAAACATATTTCGGAAATCTCTCATCAACATAATGAAGAAATGTGGGGAATTTGATACTGAGGCAAGAGGGAAGGATCATCATGGCTAGACAACAGGTTAGCAAAGGCCTACAGTGCCTTTGGAAGACTCTATAAAAGAGTCTGGCACAATAAACACCTGAAGAAAAGTACCAAGATTAGTGTCTATAAAGCCACTGTGATGTCCACTCTTTTATATGGGTCTGAATCGTGGGTCATCTACAGCCGCCGCCTGCGTCTCCTCGAAGAGGGAAGGATGCTGTGTAACAAAACTACAATGTGACATCCTGATCCACATCAGTCAGAAATTTAGAAAATAGTGCTTGGTATTAACTCATGCTTGAATTCTAGCAACACATAAGAAGTAATGCATCTCATAATGTTCACAAACACTTCCTCAAGTTCTGAGAAATTTTAACGTGAACCAAACTTGAATATTGCAAAGCTGAAAATGGCTTGGGCTCCAATATTTCTGTAAATTGAGGCTATGGCTATATATATGAATGCCTTACAACCTTCTTCAAATCAAAATATGTTCGTGCTGTCCACAATGCAAATGATGTGAGGGCAAATGTGACATTTAAATTTCTTGCATGTTTTGAAGACTCTTGCCTGCAAGTGCCACCAAATGGCAAACTACAGCATAGTAATACTATGCTGCTGGAATAAATGGTTCAGAATTTTTCTGCCTGGATTCTTTACTTCTGCATTGCATGTGCTTTGTCAGAAAGGAGAGGATTTGCAAAATCTTTGTACTTGGAAGACAAAACAACACGTCGACAACCCTCTCCATGTTTTCAGCTATGCTTACCCAGGTATTACTGAAAATGCAGGCAGTTAGGAGTGACCATCTAGACTGTGGACTGCTACTGAACACAGAGAAGGTACTAACTGGGAACAAGAACATCATGCACGTGTGCACACAGACACCATCCCACTTGAGAGCATAACATCTTGCAACCATTACTTGTCCTGTGATACAGACATAATCTAGTTAAAATGGAAATGTATTAGGAAAGTCAAACAATTAATTGATCCAAGAGAGGTTGTTTCATGTTTTGTGTAAATCAAAGCTAAAAATTCATTTGAGGGACACTGCTGTATTGTAGACTAAACAGAGTTTGGCATGACTGCAGGGCTTGGTGTGGGTGTTAAAGTTGTTCTGCACTACACATGGTCAGTAATCCTCAGCAGAAATGTTAACTCAATTTGTCAGCATTATCTTTATGTCAACAGTAATGCTTAAATATTTACAATAGACATAGTACTCTGAGGGTTCGTAACGCAAGATAAATTGGAAAAATGTTAACAAAATGGATGGTACTAATACAAGACCTTGGCACTTTGTACTCTTCAATTTTATACACAAGAGGGTTTGCCTGAAAATTGGATTTTATTAGGCTTTATGGTTTATTTGCCACATCCAAGCTTTTGCTAAAATGAAGCAGAAATTTGTATAATCACTGTAAAAAACAGAAATGTATTAGGTTAATGATGCATGAGAACTGGGTCCACAAGAAAGAGGTATAGTTTTTTNTAAGGGAAGATAGCTTCATTGCAGCTCTGAAATTACAGGAACAATATAATAACGAAACAAGACAACTTTCCTGGATACTTTGCCTTCAACAGCTCTCCCTTTTTCAGAGTCATTGCCATGTATTCTTCTAATGAACGATGGTTATGAAAGCCAAGTATTTGTTTCAACAGTGAGTAAATTTTTTATCACTCTTAACCTTAAATCTTTTCCCTCCTTGAGTTTCCGATCCTAAATTGTCCCTCAGCACTTGCTCACCCCTGTGCCAGTATCCTACCATCTGAAATGTCAAAGTCCTACTGTTTTTCCACCACTAATAGTTCACCAGATAACAGCACATGAGGAATGTCAGTGTCTACTTTGACACGCTGGTTTTAACGACAACAAAAAATTGTAACCGTGTCTTCCCCTGCATCAGACAATTTCACTTTTAATTTAGCAGTATTTACAGTAGCTTTAACTCACTTTCAGATCTACATGTCATTATTCCTCCACACTACTTTCCCCATCACTTTTTGTAGCAAGTTTATTATCTGTTGTCCTGCTACTATTCATACCAGAACCTGTTAACTTGAAAAGTTTTTTTCTACCTACCTCATTTTCTACTCCTGCATTTAAGTCTGAAATTGTTTGGGGATGTAATTTTTTAGTTATTCTGTGTGTCATAAGAGGAAACAGGTGACATAGTACAACAAAAGGGGTTTCATCTATTCCACTACTTTTTTCTGTTACGATTACATACTACTTCATTGGGCACAAATCTTGCATGTTCTGCTCATGTAGTTCTTGTCTCTTCACCTTTCATAAGGTCAGGCATCACTTGACTGTGGTATTATGTAAATATGAATAAACAGTCCAAAACACTAATAAATAAAAGAGCAATTGAGGGATTAAAAAAAAAAAAAANAAAAAACCCAACGTATCCTCTGCAAAACATACTTCTCTTTCACAGATGACTGACCTAAAAGGTTTTGTCAAGTGAATAGCAACTCAGCGTCAAACTACTCCAAAACATTTCTGCCCCAGCTTCAACAGTGTGCTGCTTCAAGGGACTAATTGCTGGGAGGAATTAAGAGAGGAAAACATGTTTCAAAACATTTGTTACAGACTGTAGTGTCAGACAGGACACGGTAGGTCATCAGTTTGCAAGACCGCCACCTATTTTCACAGACATTTGCTGGTTTCCCTTGATCTTGATCCCTTCTGCCCCCTCAAAAATCTGTAATGCTTAGCTTTAAACTACTCAGTTTTAACCTAATACACTTTTAGCTAAATAACCCCAAGTTATCACATGGTTTTAAATAAAAAAAATTATAGTGAAAAATGGATAAATACAATCCAGCCCCTTCATACTCACATACACACACTTCCTATCAATAGAACACTCACTGTTCTTTAATTAGGAAAGCCAGCTGGGATCTGAATATTTCTTTGAAGGAAGCACAGAAGCAATGTTCAGAAAATGTATGAAATACCATCTTGTCTTTGAGCTGTCACTCAGGCTTTGAGTCTTTTGCCCCATATTCTATTCGCCATTCTTATTCTGGACCAGTGATATCCGACTCCTGTTTCTGTAATTTCCATCTTTTGTTCCCAAGTCTATTCTCTCACAGTAACACTATTCAGATAAGGTATGTCTTTGAGTAGTCAGCTACTACCTTTTTTTTTCCCTCCTTGTAAAGATCCCATTAGTGCTTTGGGATCCTGTGATACAAATGTACAAAGCAAGAGCCCTCTGCTGAAATATTGCAGCTCACTTTTCAATACTGCTTCAGATCGCATTAGCAGGGAGTTTTTATAGTTTATCTTGCAAATGATGGAAACCACTCTTTGTTAAACAAAAAGAATTGAGGAAACCCAGCAAAAGATATACTTTTAGTACATAGCTGGTGCGTTATGGTATCTTGGCACTGAAGGAAAAATGTAGGAGGATTTTCCTTGATAAGGCACACTGCAAATGCAACATACACATGTAGTGACACTTTCCCCATATATTCATTGTTCAATTCAAAATGGTATGCTTTAAAGATTTAAGAAGTAAAAAGATCAGAGTAGTGACCTTGGATTGTACAGCAAAAGACTCAGCATATTTTTACTTTGTCTCCCCTCTATACACGGATTATAGTTTTTTCAGGTACACACTGACCATCAAAATCGATCAGCACTGCTGCAATGGAAGGAATAAATCTATAAGAAAACTGACTGTATTTCAGATTATTTTAATAACAATAAGAGTCTGATGTTTATTACTCTAGATTTGCTTCGAAATATATGGTGCATATTTATATAGCGAAGCCCAGAGTCATACACTCCTGGAGCCCTGCCAGTCATGTGCTTTGTGACATTCAGCAGACCACTTATATCTACNTTACGGTTTCACAGGCATTTATTGTTGGATAAAATTTACAGTTATACAAAGCAACTGATAGTATTAACACTAATTGTGTGGTTTTGAGCGTTTTTTCAAAAAACCCTATTTTTATAGTTCTCATAACAGATGAAGAGTGATTAAAAATTTGCCAGTAGACTGAGTAATTGTTTTAACACTCATCCAGTAGCTTAAGACGTGAAGTAATTAAAATACTCCTCATCTGCAACCAAGCTGACAATAACCTTGAAATATATTTGTAAAAGTGCAATATCAAGGTCAGGCATTTTCCAACTAATTTAGCACATTTTAATTTGAAGAAAAAAAAGAAATAGTAAAAAAAGAAAATTGTTTCTGTAAAAAGCTGGATCTGCATATTCTAACTGGGCCTCAGGATTTTGTTTGCGTTAAAACCTATTCCTTTTTAAGATTTTAGAGCAACAAAGTTGCAGGCACAACTAATTGCAAGAGCAATCAAGGTCATTTAGGTCACAATGTAAACAGATGAGTATTTATACAGCATCAGTGGCTGATATTTTGTGGCTATTCTAACGTCTAAATACCTGAATTCTAAACATCTAAATTTATACTTGTGAAGTCCAGGAAAAACATAATTTAGGGTACACTGTGTACATCATACAAACTTCAACAAAGCACTTACTGAATGTATTTAGGTGGTATTAAACTCAACTGCATTGAGAACAGTGGTTAAGCTGTGCCTGAGTGCTCTGTTGTTCCACAGGCGATCGTCACTGCGTGTGCTAATGGGGAAGTCTGGGGCAGGCAGAGCTGAAAATGATTCCAACAGCTTTTGTTTCAGTTTGGGGTTTTTTTGGTTTTGGGGAGGGGGGTTTGCTGGTTTTGTTTTGGGGTTCTTTTTAGGGAAAATAAACATTAACGAGCGCTCTCCTAAGAAATGAAATATGAGTTCTTTGGCCTTACTGAGCCATTTCTCTTGGCCCTCTCCAGCACTTCTGGTCTCAACAGTCAGCACTACAGAGACACCAAGGAGAGGAAGCACATCTGCTAGTCATGGCACCTACTCCCTGGCAAACTCTTAGCAGCAGTTGGCTGTAGTTTCAGCTTTATCTAATGATATGTCACATATTCATGCTGTTATGTGATCTATCTTTGCTGCTTTCCCTTCCTGAAAGCTTTCTCTGTTCCCTGAACTTCTACGCTTTTTTCACATTTGTGAATTAGGTGCCATATGACTTGCTCATGAAATCACTCCATAGGCTGTTTTACAGCCCTGGGGTGGGAGCCAGGGATCTCCCCACATTTGTGTGCCTTCTGCCCCCAAGTCAGCAAGATGGGAAAACTAATTACCATGTGGGCACATTTACATGCTGGGACCATGATTTCAGTGGGGAGAGGTCAGATGTGCAAGCACAGCCCCTTGCTTGCCTTTTCAAACCTTATTGCTGCTTGCCACACAAGTAGGAAGCTTGTCACATGTAAGAATTGTAAAGTAAGGTTACTGAGAAACACATTTTCAAATGCTGATCTTCGACCTGTAGCCTCAGAGCCTGTCAGAACCACAGAAGCTACTCTCGTGGCCTGGGTACATGTAAGCACAGCATCTTCCACGTCAGGGAGGATTCAGGAACGTGTTTGATTTATTATGTTCACAGCCATGGGGCATTTGCAGGTGCAAACCAAAGGCACAAAGGCAAAGCCTCACCAGTGCACACCGAAGAGGATCCCTTTGATCCCTGAAGGTGCACTAATGCACTGCTGTGGAGAAAACTGTCCTCTTGTGTATTTGGGAACATGGTATGATCAACAGCAGACACAGCTGGATAAGCAGAAAAGAGCAGTTTGCTTCCCTGAAACCAGCTTCATATTTGAAGTATTTGAAACCATACTAAGGGGAAAACTGTAGACTTTCCAAAATGCACTGAAATCAGGTGGAAGGAAGGAGGCGAGGAAAGGGAAAATGGAGACTGAAACAGGTCTACGTTGATCACACATCATTTTGTGTATGTGATAACTATAGTATTAATTTCTTTAAGGACTTTGGCCTTCTTATTTTGGCCTGTAAGAACTTTTCCATAGATGCTCTAAATACATTCAGAGTCATATCCTACTTTGTAGACTACTCCTACTGGCAAATACTATGACTACTGTTGAATTCAGCCCCCAGTACAACTTTTGGGATGCTGTAGTCCGTCAGTGCAAACACAGCTGTTATAATTAATATTAAGGATTGCCATGAAGGTAGAACAGCCATTTAGGGAATGTAGTTCTGATCCAAACTTACTTTGTCTTTTTGTTTAACTTCAGTACACCTTGAAAGAGGTCCTAAATTGGCAATGTTTTCCCATTAATTAAATGCAAGGCTTTTTCTAGGTTTTAATATGTTCAGAGAGGATTTTATATTTGTTTGAACCAAATGATCAATGAAACAGTCATTCCATACCTTACACTTACACAGTAATTATTGGTAATTATTGACCAATAAAAGAAGAAAACAAACTTGAGAACTACATATTTGGGGGGGAAGGGAGTGGCCTAAAAATTTACAACAAGTTTTAGGAAGCATCTTAGAAAGCAGGACGTAGGTGCATTACTGGAACATGTGTAATTCATTATCTTGTCTTTACTAAAGACAGTGCTCTTTCTGGTTGGAAGTGGACCACATTTCATACTGAGTGATTAATTTGCTATGAATGAGTAATTCCATGAGTTTTAAGCTCCTTTTCTATTTATCAGACACCTGTGAGTAGATCATTTTCACTGAACTAAATTGATATTCACTGAACTGGGATACTTGCTTAGTTCATCAAGTACTTTTGCATACCTGAGATTTAAGTTATTCTACTGAGTTGTGATCAGCTGGATGAGTGACCAAGCATGTGATGTGCTTAAAAGCGCAGATCATGCCCACTCAAAACACATGTTGGTCTAATCTATACTCTGCTTGGAAAGGAACTCAAGTATTTCTACTATGCATTTTGTGTGTACACCTCTAAATGGTTTTCCCAGTAAAATCCCATGATTCAAATGTATACAGGTTCAGATAAGCTGGGAAAAAAAATCTACACATTATCTGATTCTTAATCACAATCAGTTCAAGGGCTGTTTTAAATGTTAGGATACATGATTTATAAAAGTGTCTCAGGTAGTTCAGTGTAGGAAGAAAAGGAATGTGCCAGGATGGGAAGGGAGAACTCTAAATTACACAGTAGATTATGGATATATACATTTATCAAACAGAAAGAAGCTGCCAAGGCACAGTAGTCCAGTATCTGTTAGATATTCTAAATATCCTCTGAAAAGTTGATGCATTTGCCTTATTCTACACTAAATCCAAAAGATAAGAAAACTGGAATTTCACTCCTAGAATCTGACTTGTGTGAGAGATGAAGTAGACATTTCTATTTATTTATAATATCACACAGACACAGAAAAAGTATAGGTCTTTTTTCTCATCTATCTGATGATAAAAGCAATAATCAGGTAAGTGCTGAGGATATGGATGTTATGGTAATGCACTTGACTCAGTGTATGCACTTCAGTGAATGAAAAAAAATCTGCTTTTGTGTGACAAGACAGTAAACCATAGAAAGTGTCTGAAAACACTGGCATCCTTGACAAGACAAATGTTTTCACGCAAGTCAGAAGTATTTTGGAAAGTGAGACTGGAATTCTGCCCTGATTATCACAACCCAGAGAGACGTAAGTAGCGCACAGTCTAAATTTGGTGTTCAATGGGAAAAGACAATAACTGTAATGCTCCCACTAGGGAGACCATGTATTTTTCAAATGGCAGTCTGACAATGTTCTCTCCCTTCTTGCCTTAGATGTCCCAGGAGGCCTCACAGTCAGAATTATATATAGAACTGACTGAACTAGCTTAAGTATTTGTTTCACAGTAAAGATCAGCTGGGGGGTTTTGTGCCAAGTCTTTCAAGATGATTTCAAGTTTTCAAGTTAAATTTGCTTTGTGAAGGATTTCACACCACATCACAAATATAATTGATGCAATTTCCAGCACAAAAATAAGTGATGTGCAAGTATTCATGCCGTGGTGTTGAGGCATCTGCCACACATTTTCTTTACACACGTTTCATACAGACTCCAGCTTTCAAGGTACTCCCAGTAACCTACTTCTTAGAAAACAAACAAACAAACAAAAAACCCCACAGGTTAGTATGCTATCTTTTACTTTTACATCTATCATGTTTTCCTTGGTCTCTTCTGGAAGAACTAATTTAAAATGGAGATTGGAAAAGGTAAGAAGGAGTAAGCAGATGTCAAGAAATTCTGCTGGGGTGAACTTGAAGATGTTGAATCATGATAAGTGACCTGACTTGCTTTCCTCTCAGAGATACCATCCCACAGCAGATTACTTAAAGCACTAGAACGAAAGGTCTGNAAAGCTCAGGACTTAGTACTAAGAAGCAATACTTGCAAATGCCATTATGAGTCTATGCTCTCTTTGTTCTTAATCCATAAAAATATTGCATGTAGATGGTTTTTGAAAAAAAGTGTAATAACCTACATGTGGTCAGACAGGAAAACCCAGAATAATTAATGAAATCTGATGAAACCCTAAATAATTCCACTTCCAATGCTGCACATCTGGGAGATACACACAAGTAAGAATTGCATCAGAGGCAGATAAAACCACAATATTATACATTCATTCACAGGTTTAATAGCACCAGTCTGCCAAAATTAAGACTTGTTGGGACTTCTGACTGTATTGCCAGTTCTAAGACAGAAATTTCCTCTTTCCAGGAGCTACCCTTGAGTGTTTATCTGACACAACAGGAAATTCCCTGCAATAATATGGAATCAAAAACTTTCTACCCTACTTTTTTGTCCCTTTGTATTTTTTTGTATCTGTCTCCTCTTTCCTCATGTAAGAGTATGTCATTCCTACATATTTAAGCTTCTTTACGTGACATCTATACTACACAAAATGGAATGGCTGTGACATACTTGATGGTAAAGTAAGAGTGGCCATTTTTACCTTGTGTTTTTCATAAACCATTTCCTTCACTGGTAAGC
>VWZG01003597.1:30153-49046 GCA_013396735.1 Grallaria varia
CAGCTTTAAAAGATAATTTTAGCAATTTTCAACCTTTCTGGCAGTAAATCAATCCAGGTTGCTCTTAGATAGAGGCCCTTCTCCTTCCCTTACTGAGTTCTCATCTCTCATGTACTGTCCACTGTCCTGGAAATTCTATTATCTTAATCTCAGAGTATTCATTTCATTTGCCAGTATTGCTTTTCTTATCTTTTATGCTCTTGACTTCACTGTGTATTCAACAGCATTTCTCCTCCTCATTTAATGTTTGATTCCATGACTGTATCTCCTCCCTGCTCTGCACTATTTTTCCCGGT
Organism: Grallaria varia; assembly: GCA_013396735.1. NCBI lineage: Eukaryota > Metazoa > Chordata > Aves > Passeriformes > Formicariidae > Grallaria > Grallaria varia. The sequence goes on from VWZG01003597.1 coordinate 30,450, forward strand.
TCTCTCTGTCATAGGGCCTTCTAGACTATTAGCTTTTGCAGATTCAGCTTCCTTGAAGGACTCACCCTCCATTTCCATTACCATCAATGTCAAGCTCTGGCATTTTGTTCAGAGTACGAGGAACAGCATGCACTGATGGTTATGCCAATCCTCTTGATACTGATTATTCTTTTATTCTATATTTTTTGTTTATCCCTCCAAACATTTTATTCCATCTTGTCAATTACCCTTTATGTTAGTAAAATTTCCTCTGGCACAATGTAACAGTCTTGTTTCTCTTATTTTTCAGTCTCACTGGTGGCTTAATTGTAAGTCTATTTAAGTTATAAAAATTAGACAGTCTTGTATCTGTTCTTATTTACAGTCTATTATGGTTCAGGAATGATGTTGTCCAATTTATTGTTCCCACTGAAACCACTCCAAACCATGCAGCACTCACTCTCTTCCCCTCCTCATCCCCCTCCCCTGTGGCAGGTTGGAGAGAAGAACTGAAGGCACAAAAGATAAAGATCAGGTTTGAGACAGGAACAATTTAGTGGAACCAGCTATGAGATAAGAAAACAAACAGTAGCAGTAAAAATTTTAATAACAAAAGTGTACAAGAGAGGCAGGTGATTCACATGCAGATGCTCACTAATAATACCACACAATAGAGCCCGACAATACTGACCACTGCCAGGCTACCCCTACAGAGAGGAGCCCTTCCTCTGTTCCCAGAAAATTATGTGAAGTGGTGCAGAATAAGATCTGGCTCATAGTCATGCCCCCTCCTGGGTGCTGCAAAAGTTAACCCTATACTGGCCAAAAGCAGGTTGTAGCTCTACGTGACAGTGTTAGACATGGTTCTCCCTTCGGTCAGAAAACCATGGCATAAACGCGAAACAGTGATCAACTGAAACAAACTTCACATGCCCTGTTTCATAAGCAAATAACCTTGCCTTGTATGAAGAAAATAACCCTCTGAAACCTCTCTATTCTCTTATTTTCTAAGTTATTACTACACTTTCTCTGACAACGTAATGCATTAAGGCTTTGTAATTAGGTCTTTGAAGTCTGCAAACCTAGAGACAGCTACAAAGCAGGATTTAAAGTTTCCTATCTTTCTGTTCCCCAGCCCAGTCTCCTATAAAGCAAGTATATACTAATTGAAACTATATTCCTTGTTCAAGTTATTTCTCACTCTCTTTATTTCAGGGTCTTGTCTATCTTTGTTATTTTTCATCTGCAAAGGTCTGCATCTATCTATCTGTACCCACATGTCATTTTTCTTGCTTTCTTTGCTATTGATGCAATTTTTATAATTACCACATAGGATGAAGTCGTATTATTTTAGTTTACAAACTGCACTGCAGCAATAAAGTGCTTGCCTGAACAAAGCATTTTGGGGCAGAAAGTGTCTTGCTTTTTTTCATTGCTATGTTAATGTATTACTATTAAGCAAATTATGCCAAATAACAATACACTTTCCGTTATAACACTTCGATGATTAACTAACTGCTTGGGATAATCAGAGCTCTGAATAAGCTATTTTGTTTTCTTATACCCCATGCACGAAACAGTTTTTAACACCATCACACATAGCAAAGCAGTGATTAAAAGGATCTTCAAAGTCCATTAAGTTGACCCATTCCTTAGGTTGCCTGGAAGGTCTCTGAGACCCTGCACAGGAGTGAGTTTCACTGTGCTCCCGGTATCCATTGACCTAGGGACCAAAGAGAGCCTTAGGATAGAACAAAAATATCCAGTGTCCTGTGTTCAGCTCTTGTAGTTCCACACTGATTGGAAATTAAATGTCACTGGGCTGAGGCATCAAGCTCACTGAGGGGACAGGAGCATCAAGGAACACAGGCTATTTGTTATCCAGCTGATTTCCCAAAAGCACAAAGAAGGGGACCAAATGTTTTGCTAGCAAGATAGATCTAAAGGGAGATCATCAAGACATACAGAGTGCATATAAGGACAGTCTGCCTTGAAGAACAGGGTACCTTACACATCATTAGGACCACACCATGCATGTAATCACCTAAAGAGGTGGATGAAACAGCACAAAGGGGTCACACAAATATTAACTAATCCATATGCAATTTTTTTCTGGCTGTGTCTGCAGTCTTTGCAACAAAAATCCAAAGAATAGAGTTGTCCAACATAAAATATTTGTAAAAATTATCACAAGTTATCTATTGACCTGACCTAGTCAGTTGAAGGTAATTTTATAGTGCCACAATAATGATTTAGATTTATAACTGAATATATTTGCCAGATGGTACTTTTAGGGATGGTTACAATAAACAACAAATATTTGACAAGCATTTATGGGCACAACTGCATGTAAATAAGGACAGATTGCAATGTTAGAGTCATGCAGTAGTAGACTAAGCTGTAGGTTTTCTGGACAACCAGATCAAAGAAGAGCGTTCCTTTGGTCAGTTAACAGATGCACCCAGGGAAGGGTTGAGGAGGAACAATGTATCTTCATACAACAGGTGATAGCTTCCAAATCCATTATCATCTGTATTTTCGTTTCCCATCAAAGTCATAAGAGAGAGCAGAGCCTGTTTGGAGACTTTTGGTTCCTTTTACACTTTGGCAGGGGAGGAGAGAGAGGGTAGAGTAGCACAGAGCATAAAGTGGATTCCTACCCATTGTCTTATTTTTCACTCCGATTGTGCACAAATAAACTTTCTTGTTCATTCTTTGAATGCCTCTTTATGTCTAATCAAGACAGAATTCCACTAGGGCAGCCGTGTGTAGGCTCTGAGTAGGGAAAGGGCAAATCACACTCAGACATACTAAACTGGAAAGTCGTGCACCATAGGCTACCAAACAGAAGAGTGGACTTGCTGGGAATAAATGCTGGCATCACAGCTCAAAGCCCTTTTTCACACCATGACATATCCCTGAATGAACATATTTAAGCTTTTGACATAAAGGAAGACATTTGAAAATGAGAACATTCACTTTTATAGCTACAAGAGACATACAGCAGCCGAGGCAGTTCAGGCTCTAAAGAACCTTTGGGTTTTAGTCATCAATGGAAAGATTAATGATTTTATGTCTATAAAACTGACAAAAACATCTTGCCTAATGCGATGTTAAAATTTTTCCTTTATCTTTTGTAAAAGAAAAACTTGTACCAAGAATTAAATTCAGAGGTTTTAAAGAGAGAAGATTTTCCAGTGGGACCTGAAATGAAATTATCATTATGAAGTTACTTGATTTGGAAGCAGCATAAACAAATTTTCCAAACATTTTTTATTATGGACTTGATAATCTTCTGTACCAGCTGTTGTTAATGGCTACAGAGACAGTTTTCTATTCTGCTAGATGCACAGAAAGCCAGTTGCCTTCACTCAAAGAGAGCCAGTCAAAAGCATGGCATTTCATTAACACAGTTCATAGGCTACCCTGAATTTTGTCCCAACTGCCCAGAATTCCAGTTCTGCTGTGGCAGCTATCAGTAACACACACAGCCCCATAGCAACCCTTGTTTTCACCATCCGTTTGCAATTGCTAAAGACTTGCTTCATCCTGCTCTGGAAGAATTCCCTAGTAAGAAGTGAAGCCAGTTGTCCTTCTGTGTTTAAGTAACATCATGACATAAAGCAGGAGAGGGAGTAAAAATTGGTAGCAAATTATTTCCACAGATATGACCAGCAAAGTGAGCAATGACAGAAGTCTGCAATTCTCAGTGACATTATATCTTCAGTAATCTACATTTGCTTACCATGGACATTGACAGGTTTCCATCTAAAAGAGTGGTATTCTCTCATGCTACAAGGCCTCTAAGTTACATGAGCTGCAGTACATTTCTAGTACCTTGTTTGATAATGAGAGAGGTTGCAGACCTCTTTTTGGTCTTTACAACATTTTTCTCTTTCATCTCTGGATGTCTCTAAAGAAATTGAATAAGCAGGGTAAAGAAAAGCAGCAGAGCATAATGTGGCCATTAACGTATCAACTGCAGTGTGTGCATTTATGAACCTGTCACTCAGAGATTAGACCAGACATGATTCTCTCATCAAAGGCTTCAAAGTCAAGCCTGAATACTCAACTGACTTTCCCAAGATGGGATTCTCCTACTCTCAAAACAACCATGTCATTTCTGTCTGTGCTGGAGAACCCTCTTATATAATGCCACATCAAGTATAATTAGTTGCATTACTGAATCCAACGGCTCCAGCATCAAATTCTCTGGTAAGTTCCAGTGTGGCTGACTTGCTGCCTTGCAATTTGCTGACTGAAAACATTAAGGCATGTTTTCCATATGTATTAGGACTGCTCTGTAATCCAGTGCAGCCTAAAGATTTAGGGCATTTACCGGAGAGCTGTATTTCTAGCTCAGGCACAGGGTTAGTGTACTGGCAAGTTGCTTAACTTTTCAGATAATCTTTCATCTAAACTGAACATCACTATATTTATTACACTTGCTTCACAAGGTTTTTGTAAAGCTCAATTAATACTTGTAAGTCTTCTGCATTAGGTAACAGTCCCTGTCGAAATGTGAAGTATTATCACTTGTATTAAAGCTGCTTAACAAATTTACAACTATTTCTAACCAGTACTGTTGGAATCATGTTTGGGCCTTTTTTTTATCTCGTCAATAGAAGTTAGACTGCTTGCACAACTAACAAAACTACCAGTCCTGCTCATAGGTCATAGAGATTGATTCCATATTTTAAAATGTGGTAAATTTTCTTTCTTTCAGTTCACAGCTTATTTAAGGCAAGCAATGTTTTTTATCAGTTAGAAAAGAAATTAGTTTTTACTCATAAACTTCAAAATACATTCTTCTCCAGCTTAGTGGAATGCCCCCCCCGTCAGATCCTGTTTTTTACTTCTGTTTGAAGTCCTGCACAAATTAGAGGATGAGGTGCAACATGTAGGAAAAAATGCACTTTAGCTGTTCCTGGTGGTCGGAGGCTGTCTTGGGCACAGAGACTGTGAAATGATAGTTTTTGATTGTAGCTGAAGCAAGGAAGAGGGTCAACAAAACCTCTACCCTGATCTTCCAGAGGGCACTGGACCAGGACACTGGCTCTGAGAGTTCCTTGAGAAACAATCCATAACAACAAAGGGGTCCAGACACCACTCACATACTTTGAAAAGGAAATATTAAAAGGCACAGGAGCAAGCCGTCCCTATATGGTGGGGACAAGCCAGCGGGGGAAAAGGCCAGCCTTTTCCCTGAATGGGTAGCTTTTGCCAGAACTCAAGGATAAAAAGTGGTTTATGACCTTTGGAAGGAGGGGCAGGCAACTCAGGGAGATTACAAGAATGTCAGGACATAATGCAGAGAGAAAATTAGAACGGAGAAAGCTCAGCTAAAACTCTATCTAGTGACTTCTGTGAAAGATAATAAAAAGTTGTTATAAATACATGAACATAAATAGGGTCAAGGAAAAATCTTCATCCTTTATTGGGCATCCAGGGGAATATTGTCATGAAGGATGAGGAAAAGGCTGAGGTACTTAATGCCTAGTTTGCCTCAGCCTTTAACAGAAAGACCCGTGATCCTCAGGGCAGCCAAGCCCCTGAGCTGGTAGACAAGGATGGGGAGCAGAATAAATTGCCCATACCAGGAAGAAGTAGCCAGTGACGTGCTGTGCCATCTAGACAGTCACAGCTCTACAAGGCCACATGAGATTCACCCAAGTATATTGAGGGACCTGGTGGAAGAGCTTGCCAAGCCACTCTCCATTACTTGTCCTCAGTCCTGGCTAGCCGGGGAGGCCTCACAGAACTGGAGGTTAGCCAATTTACAAGAAGGGTTGGAAGGAGGATCCAGGGAACTACAGGCCTGTTGGTCTGACCTCACTTCCAGGGAAGGTTATGGAACAGAAGACCCTGAGTGACACCACATGACATGCACATGACAGCCAGGGAATCAGATCCAGCCAGTGTAAGTTTAAGAAATACAGATCCTGCTTGACCATCTCTTTCTATGACCAGGTGATCTGCCTAGCCGATGATGGGAAGGTTGTGTATGTTGTCTGCCTGGACTTCAGTAAAGACTTTGACACCATTTCCCACAGCATTCACCTGGAGAAGATGGTGGCCTACAGCTTGGACAGGTACACTCTGCGCTGGATTTAAAACTGGCTGGGTGGTGTGGCCCAGAGGGTGGTGATCATTAGTGGAGTTCCCCAGGACTCAGCATTGGGGCCAGTCCTATTTAACAGCTTTACTGATGATCTGGACAAGGGTATCGAGTGTACCCTCACTCACTTTGCAGGGGATACCAGTTTGGGTGGGATGGTTGATCAGCTGGGTGGTAGGAAGGCTCTGCAGAGGGACCTGGACAGGCTGGATCAATGGCTAAAGCCAGTGGTACAAGGTTCAACGAGGTCAAGTGTCAGGTCCTGCCTTTAGGTCACAACAACCCTAGGAAATACTACAGGCTGGGGCAGAGTGGCTGGAAAGCTGCCCAGTGCAAAAGGACCTGGAGGTGCCGGTCAACAGCAGCTGACCATGAGCCAGCGTGGGCAAGAAGGCCAATGGCATCTCGGTTTGGATCAGCAATAGTGTGACTAGCAGGACCAGGGCAGTGACTGTCCCCCTGTGCTGGGCACTGGTGAGGCCACACCTTATGTCCTGTGTCCAGTTCTGGGCCCCTCACTACAAAACAGACACTGAGTTGGTGTAACGAGTCCAGAGAGGGGCAGGACCTGGTGAAGGGTCTGGAGAGTAAGTCCTAATAGTGGCTGAGGGAGCTGGGAATGTTTAATCTTGCAGAGAAAGAGACTTAGGGGAACCTCATCACTTTCTGCAACTACCTGAAAGGAGGGTGTGGCGAAGTGGGGACAGTCACTACCTGGCAACTAGTGACAGGACAAGAGAACATGGCCTCAAGCTGTGCCAGGGGAGACTCAGGCTGGACATCAGGAAGAATTTTTTTGCTGAAATGTCAAGCATTGGAATGAACTGATTGGGGAGGTGATGGAATCACTATCCCTGGAAGTTTTCAAGAAACAACTGGACGTGAAGCTTGGTGCTATTATTTAGTTGATCAAGTGGTCATCAGTCAAAGGTCAGTTTCAATGACCTTATGTGAGGGCAGAAACCAGCAACAAGGAGCCTGGCCAAGATACCTGCAAAGCCTTGGACAAATACCCGAAGGCAGGAAGCCTTCCAAGGACAATAAGAACTGATCCCTTATCCCATCTGCAGACATCAACCCATCTGCAGACCTCCAAGGACTATTTGCATTTGACAAGATTTGTGGTTTCTGTGTATTCCCTACCTTGTACCAAAAACCTGTTTGGCAAGACCTATTGTTCCCCTCCACCTTGTGTCCATGAATAATGGATGAATGTCTCCAGCTCTGTTTTCACTTAGTTAACATAGTGTATTCTCTGGATTAGCTTAGCCCGTCCCTTCTTTAGCATAACCCAACCTTCTAATTAACACCAAACCGATATTATACTGAATACTTTTGAATAAAGTGTCTTTGTCTTCCCCCTGGGACAGAGACCGTAGGTATTGACCGTAACAACCTTAGAGGTCTTTCCTATGATTCTATACAACAGTATACAATGTTAGCAGTGATATAGTAACTAACATTACAAACACAACTTTTACAAGGTAAATTGTATTCCCTTTACTGAAATTATTTCCTATTTGAAACAGCAAAACTACCAGCTGAAGGTGCTTGCCTCCAACACTGCCCAGATAGGCAGGAACTGAAAGCAGTAATGCAATGCAAACAATTAGTTTTGAACTTACAAAAATTCCTAATGAACAAAAAAAATGTACTGGTCAGCCCTCACACACTTCAAGGCTGATCTGTTTCTGTTATAAGTGATGGAAAAAATTCCTTTCTTACCTTTAGTCTCTGCTGTTAGCTAAAATCAACGTCTGTCACACACGTTCACCTTATGATCACAAAAGATCATTTTATTCTCTATTCAGGGAGGAGAAGCATCTAGTGAAGTTAGCTGATAGGAGTCAGAAGACTCTGAGTTCCTGTTTTATTTGCTTAAGGGCAAAATAAGATGATGAGGACTGGAAAAACTGCCTTGCCAATTTTCAGCAAGCTCTCAATAAGATTCACAATAGTAATATTATCCAAATGCATGTGAATAGGCATAATCCAGTGAGTCCATCCAGTGTGATGGATGCAGTCAGGAACAATCTTGTTGCTCTATAGAAACAGTACAAAAATTCAAACAAGTTCTTAATTTGCACTTCCAGAAAGTATTGAAAAATCAGCTTGAAAACACCAGCTAGCATAGACATGTATGCAACTGTTTCTAAGTACTATCTGTGGTTTGACAATTAGTAGTGTTTGATCATAATATAGCAAACCTTTTAATCATCATTTGCGATTGGGGAAAAAGGTACGGCGAAGGTAAGGTAACTCTATTTGCAAATGTAGGCACTTAAGGGCCCTAAGTAATCCAAACAAAGCTATTATTGTTCTCATCTGCTCTTTCATAGTGCTAGGAACCCATGGGTTTTTATCAAGAGTATTCCAGTATATTATAATTTTCTCAAAATTCCAGTTGATGAAGAATCTCAGTTTGTGGCTTTCAACCAGGAAGCTTACCTTAAACACTCAACTTGTATGGAAACCCTGAAGTGCCCAAGGAAATCACCCTTCCTTCAGAATTCAAGCAAACAGGATTTGTCTCTACAAGCCTCCAAAGACTCTTCTTGATGAGAAAGAGATCCTGGAAGAGTGTTCTGATGTGGTCAAAATTAAGCCACAAGTTAGGTGGCCTTGGCACCAAATGAAGCTTCTCGTGTTGTGATTTGAAGATTTGCCTAAATGTCCCTCGTGTCTAAAAGTTCAGACTCAAAAAGCAAAGCAGGGTCAGCTTTATGGTGAGTCAAGTCATGATTTTTAAGTTTTCCTCATTATTTTTGAAGTCTGCTTATTTAATATCCAGAAGCACTGCATAAGCTCTTGGATAAATATTTTGGCTCTCAAGTATGGCCCATCACGTCTTCCTCTTTAAATAAAGACTGAGTGGTTCCTTCACTTGATGACATTAATGGCAAGTGTGCAAAAGGCTGTCTGAGAAACAGTGAGGGCTGACTGCTTGCTTCCATGCAGCCTTCAAGCCTAAAGGGAATTCAGTGTGCTTGGATGAGCTGCAGTGGCTGATGTTTATGGCCTGTGCTGCGCAAAGAAACAAACTGTGATTTAAACACAGAGGAATTTTCTTCTCTGACTTCAGTGTTGATGATAGGGATTTCAATGCTGCCATGTGGCTGAGCAAAGATTCTGCTCATCATGAGCATGCGTAAACTCAAATACAAGCATGTGATGTTTCACAAAATTCCTGAGCAGGGATTTGTTTCCTTTTTCAAAAGTCAGTGATTTCACAGGTGCATCTCAAATTCTTCTGGGAGTGTCCCTGCCACTGAGTGCCTCTCCAATACAGAAAGCAACTTTGTGTGTTTTGCCTGCCTTGGTCACAAAGTCCCATGGTATAGGGGCCTATATTCTCCCCATTTTATGATGTTAAAAATGGACTGTCACAAGGCCATCTGGTATATTCCTTGAAAGGAATTTGGAGCACATTGTTTACTGAATGTTTGCAGCTACTTGAAACTGAACTTTTTCTGTGTGTATACATTACCATCCTCCAATCCCACAGGAATTATACACAAATATCCAGCTCTAATGATGGAAAACATGACAGGGTGCATTTGGCAAGGATTTTTCATTCAGAACTGATTTCTTTGCCAGGAGGTTTCTGGTCTCGTGCAGCATTGTTCATATGGCACCTACACTTCTGCAAACTATCAGTAGGGCTGAAAAAGCTTCCTGACTACATCACTTCTTTTCATTTCCTTACCATTTAGTAAAAGTTTCCCCTGGTGGGAAAAAGGTAGGACTCTTGGCCTCAGTCACATTAAACATCCTCACACAGCCTCCTGTCCCAATTCAAATATTTATTGGAAAAACTCATACTAGATGAAATGTGATCAAGAATGGCCTAAAACAGTGATTTGCCCTTTTCCATTTCTGGATCTTCAAAGTTTCTGCAGGAAAGGTGGGAGACGTAGAGCAAACATAAGTTAAGCAAAGCCTTGATTTCATTAGCTCTGCTTCACAGACTCCACATAGAAAAACACTGTCCTAAATCACTAAATCACAGAGCTTAATTTGTGCAACATTTGACTCAGTGAAGCCAAGAAGTTATTCCCGTGCAGGCTTACTGCCCATGATTTGGCCCATAAGGCCTTTGCAGGTTGTTATTAACTAAATCTTATCATACCATAAAGGAAAAGTCATCATCTCTTCAAAATGAGACATTTGACCATATGGCCTCACTCTTCACAGTCTGTAGGTTGTGCATGTACACTATATCTATATGTGGTGTACTCACTTTTAACAGTGAACAATTAAAGAGCAAAGAAATAGCTTTTCATATATATAATCAGGAATTTAATTCCAGAGGAATTAGAAACACATAAGAAATTCTTCCTTCACAGCTGAGAGAAACTTCACAAAATTTCACAGAGCAAGATGTTCACAAAGATAGAACTACAAATCATAGAATATGCTGAGTTGGAAGGGACTCATCAGGATCAGTTAGTCAACTTCTGACCCTGTGTAAGACATCCCAAGAGTCATACCATGTGGCTGAGAACACTGCCTGAACCCTTCTGGAACTCAGGTGGGCTTGGTGTGACCACTTCCCTAGGGATCCTGTTCCAGTGCACAACCCCACTCTGGAGGAAAAATCTTTTCCTTATACCCAACCTAAACCTCCGCTGACTCTGCTTCATACCAATTCCTCGAGTCCTGTCGCAAGAGGGAAGAGATCAGTGCCTGCCCCTGCTCTTCCCCTCTCAAGGAAGTTGTAACTGCGGTGAGGTCTCCCCTCAGTCTCCTCTTCTCCAGGCTGAGCACACCAAGTGCCCTCAGCTGCTCCTCATACGGCTTCCCCTCAAAGCCCTTCACCATCTTCGTTGTCCTCCTTTGGACATTCTCTAAGAGCTTAATGTCTTTTTTATATTATGGTGCCCAAAAGTTCACAAGGTGAGTATTCAAGGTGAGGCCTCCCCAGTGCAGAGCAGAGCAGGACAGTCCCCTCCCTCTCTCAGCTGGCAATGCTTTGCTTGGTGCCCCCCAGGACAGGGTTGTCCCTCCTGGCTGCCAGGGCACTGCTGACTCAGATTCAACTTGACATCCACCAGGACTTCCAGGTCCCTTTCCACAGCACTGCTCTCCAGTCTCTCATTCTCACATCTATAAACACAACCAGGGTTGTCCCATTGCAGGTGCAGAATCCAGCACTTATCCTTGTTAAACTTCATATAGTTGTTGATTGCTCAGCCCTAATTTGCCCAGGTCTCTCTGCAGGGCCTCCCTGTCCTTGCGGGAGTCAACAGCTCCTCGTGATTTAGTGTCATCAACAAACTTGCTCAGTGTTCCTTCAAGTCCTGCGTCCAAGTCATTAATGAAGAAGTTGAAGAGAACTGGGCCAAGGATGGAGCCCTGTGGAACCCCACTGGTGACTGGACACCAGCCTGATGTTACCTCATTTACCATAACTCTGTGAGTCAGTTGCTCACCCATCGTGTAACACCATCATCCAGATGTGTGCTGCACATTTTGTCTAGAAGGATACTGTGAGAGGCAGTGTCAAAAGCTGAAGTGAAAAGATTACATCAGCCAGCTTCCCTTGATCAACTACTTGGGTTACCGTGTCATAAGAGGAAATCAGATTTGACAAGCAGGACTTTCCCCTCATGAAGCTGTGCTGGCTTTGACCAATGACTACATTGTCCTCCAGGTGTTTTTCAATACCACCCAGAATAATCTTTTCCATGATTTTACCAGGCACTGAAGTGAGACTGACATGTTTGTAGTTTCCAGGGTCCTCCATTTGCTCTTCTTGAAAATCAGGACAATGTCCACCAGCTTCCAGTCAGCTGGGACCTCTCTGAATTCCCAAGACCACCCAAAAATCATCAAGAGAGGTTTTGCAATGACATCAGCCAGCTCTTTGAAGGTATTGTAAGTACTTTTCAGTTCCTCAAGGGACAGTGGTCCGCAGGTGACCCAGGCTGCAGCAGGGACACCCCATGGGGCTGCAGCCCACAGAGTACCCACACTGCAATAGAGACATCTCTGTGGGACTGCAGCCCACAGGTATTCCACACCATGACAGGGAGAAACCAGAGTGACTATGACCAACAGGCAACCCACATCAAAGGAAAGACACTAAGAAGCAGCGCAAAAAAAAAAAAAAAAAAAAAAAAAAAAAAAAAAAAAAAAGAAGAAAACACCAGGAAAACAACATTATGCACACAACTCCAGACCTCTTGTGCCACCCATCACCTGACAGCAGTAAGTGGGACAGACTGAGTTTAATCCCAGTGAACAGAGGGGATTTTGAGCCTGGGTCATGATTTTTTTAATTGCTAATTTTCTCTTTTTTTTTTTTCACTGTATCCATATCAAGAAGCTGATGTTAACTGGACTTAAGTTAAGTAAAAATGCTCTGAAAAGAAATGTTTTGCCCAGGAAAAATTCTTGAATGCACTGGACAATAAGGTGTGTGCTTCCATAGGGCAGCTCAGTCCAGGAAAGCTGCCATTTCTCCCTGTGGGAGCATGTATTTCTCTCCATAAACACTGACCAGGTCCCACAGTGCCTGGCTCTCGTCAGGTGTGCACGCCAAGAGTTCCCTTTAATTACTCCAATATAAAAAATCATAAAGAACTTATTAAGCAGCCAAGCCTAAAGCTAAAGTTGCATTGCAAAACAATCATTATTAAATTTGGAGGGGAGGGGGAATGAGGAATTATATTTTGTAGTAAAGAACTAATGTCCAATATTAAAAAAATAAATACATATATTAGCAAGAATCAGAGACAGAGTTAAGTGATTGTCATGTTACGGATCAGTTTTTAGCATTCAATTTTTCTTTCAATACAGCCAGTAATAAAACATGTCTTTATTTCAATTGGAGGTGAATGGAGCCATTAAGTGGAGTTGAATTGTTAAGCCATATGGTCTCTCTCCTTGTTAGGTTTCTTCATGTTGCAGGTATTTGTTTCTGGTTTGTGTTTGTATTTACATATTCTTGGCCCTTTTAGTGCCCTAAGGAACCATTTATAAATGGTCATAACACAGTAACCCACAAAATTATAGCCCTATAAACTGTTCCCTTAGGCGTTAAATGAGCCTGGGAAAATACAAAAACAGACAGACTCAAAACTTTCATTTAACAAAATTTACACCATATTGATGATGTTAAAAAAAATAACCATTTCAAAAACTGAAAAACTACTTGTCCTATGGACATACATCATTTGGCATGTAACTTGCAAGAATTAACTAGGCCTTCCATATTTTCTTACTACATGTAAACTGGTGTTTTTGTTAACAGGGAAAATGAGGTTTATGTAAAAAATACGAATATTGCTAAATGACTGTATACTTGTTTATCATTTCCAAGGTGAAATGCCTAAAAGCCAAGAAATTAACAAAGGAGTTCTGAAGTCTTAGACTTGTCACATAGAAAAAAGAACATACTCTGATGGTATCTATTGCAGTGGTACATTAACATATCACACTCATTGGTACCTTTGTTCTCAGAGCTTCTATGGCATGGACAAGGTATTTTAAATCAGAGAGAAATCAAGCCACAAAGCAAAAGCTTTGGAAAGATACCCAACCCTGAAGACCCAATAGAATCACGGGGTCACTCTTAGTTTCTGCACCAAAGGGACTCCTTGAAATCCCCCAAGGCTGTATTCGCAGCCCGTAGTAGGGCAAGTAGGAGGGTGATGAACACGCTTGCATCTCTGGCTGAGTTCCCCATGCAGGTCACCAAAAGCAGAACATACATTCCTCACAGATGCACAGCCACACAATTATGCAACAGTTTAGGATAGTCCCAGGCCCCATAATTTGGGGATCCACGCTGTAAAAGCCTCACAATCAGCTTGCGCAATGTCTACCATATGACGCTGTAGTTAGGACAAAAGTATTGTGAATCCAATGCATTTTGACACACCACTGAGTGACCCAGAAACCTGCCAGCTGAACCAGGGCATGTGACCAGACACTGCCTTTTTCACACGGAGAAACAAAAAATTGCATGAAAAATTAAGTGCAAGACAAGGAAAACCATGACAAAAGTGACTTGTTGATTGTCCTTAGGTTCAACTGCAGCCTCTTCTCAGAAGTTTCCCTACACATTCTACCCTACTTAGCCTGTCAGATTTGGCAAGATACCGAAAGGAGGTGGTGTGGCCATGAATAGTCTCAATTTTAAGGTCTAAGAGATATTTGTTTCTTCACAAGAAGATTTGGATTAGAGTTGTAGCAGCAGAACATTTTGAGTTAATATTTGCAAAAGACAAATGACTCCACAGTAATCTCAGGAACAGTAACAACAAGAAAATGCCTTTGTCAGTTGTTTCCAAATGTTGTGGGTTTTTTGACCTCTTAGCCCAGGAGATTATGAATTTCAGATGGAGGTACTGAATGCCAAATATATTAACTCAAATAATTGGTGCCCTGGGGACCCACCTCCATGAGAGATTGAATTCATCAGTAGACTCTGCTGCAGGTCCTGATTTTGGCACACATTCATATGAAATCAAGACCAGGGGAAAGAGAATTCACAGTAAATATTTTATGTCCATAATTCATGGTTATACATTTTATTTCCCCCTACAGTACTACCATTATAAGATTTGAGGAATGTTTTGTTCACTCCTTCTTCAGAAAGGGTTGAAAAGTGGGTAAGAAACCATGTCTTTCACTAGGAAGGGCAACTAGGATAAGACAGTACACTTGCTGGAGAGATAGAGATGTCTGTCCACCTGCATTTAAGGGGAGACTGCATGGTAATATCCTGCACTGTATTAACTCTCAGATCTGCAAAGAAACAGCACCAACTCACATTAGGAGTGAAGGCCCAAATGGCAGTGGAAAGATACACCACAGTTTCTCAGTAAGGAGGCTTTGGGCACAGCAGGGAGAAAATAAGCTACGAAGAAGATCCCTGCAAAACATACTTCCCTGCTAAGGCACTGCGCACGGATTTTTTTTCTGGGGCATAACTAAAGCTTCTTATACAGTGTTTTTCCAGAAGGTTCTGATACGTTTCTCTTGCCCATAGAAGATTTCTACAGGGCAAGAGGGAGAGTCCTCAGTTCAGCCTTGCCAGGTGCTTTGGCTTTATTCAGCAGGATTGGTACTGTTTGCTGGTCCTATTGTTGACAGGCCATGCACCGAGCACCACGTGTATCCTCTTCCTCACCCATGAAACCAGGGTACAAGCATACAGACCAGCTCCTGGGAATGCTCAATGGAAGGTCTTACAACCAGGTCTCCTCTGTGAATGTACCAGCTATCCTGGGCCACAGCCAGGAACAGTGCAAGCAGTTTTACTAGAACTGCTGTATATCTTACTAATATATCTGTAGCCATTTAGAGGAAACTTGGACCAAATGAAGGTAAACGAGGTCTGCTTAAGGGCTTGACGCTACTGATCATAGCACTGTTCCCTGTAGAGGAAGATTAAAAAGTCCTCCTAATTGTCCCATAAAACCTTTTTCTGAGTCTGAAGTAGAATTTCTTCTAGATCATTTTGTTTCTAGCAGCAAACAACTTTAAAACTCTAGGTTTTACATTCACAGACATGAAACGTTATGGCCATCATAAATTTTATGACAATAATACTTACAAACATGCTTCCATATTGAGTGCAGGTTGTGCCTAAGTACCAAGTATACAATCTACTGGATATTTTTATAAAATCAGTTATTCCAGCAGACATGAATTAACATTTGATAGTTGTGAGCTAATATTTATTTGTATGTTCAGTAAAATTTACAGGAATTAGTGATTTACTGTGCAGGTTGGCTGCACATGTTAGCTGTCTCAACCAGTGTCATGGCTTTAGAGAAAACTATTCTCAAAATGTCCCTAGAAAATAGTTTCTTTTCATTTGAAAGCTATTACATATCAAAGTATATGATCCATTTTATGTAAAAATTTGGTTCCTATGTCTAGATATTATTTTAAGATGATACTACATCATTCAGTCATGGCACCAGTTTTACTGAGAAAGACAGCAATTATGTACAGAAATCTAATATCAATTCTTACCTCAGTTTAGAAAATATACAGTTTAGTTATTATTAAGAACTGGTCAGTCTCCAAACATTATGGGCAGTACAAGAAAAACCCTCGTTTTTTCAGAGCCCACAGTTATTTGCGTTCTTACATACAGCATATATTTATATATTTACATATTTACTTTGCCTGTCCATTTTCCTTTCGCTGTGCCTTACCATCATACTGTCTCTGCAGCTGAATAAATTCTAAGTTGTTGAGGGTTTTTTATGCGCTGTGCTCTTTCTAGTAACACTATAAACAGTCCTCCAGTTTAACAGAATGAGGTTAACCACATTTAAAACAGACAACATCCAAAACATGAATGAGCTTGTTGCCAGCAATCTTTATTTAATACCTGTGAACTAAAGACTTTCATTTCAACCTCTTGGTGTCGTACCACATTCAGCTCCAAAACATGTTTAATCTTTTGCATTGGTTCCAAGACAGCTATTGTCAATTTTTGCAATTCGGTACAAAATTTACCCATTTTATTGCATTCTTTTTAAATGCCCTTAAAGGGAAAAATCCTCCAAAAAAAAACCCCTTTCTGTCCTGTCATGCATTCTACTAGTACTTTCTTTGCTGGACTTACATCCAAACCTTCTATGTCAATATTTCAGGTTTCAACAACAGTCATCATCCTTGATCGTAATAAAATACACACAGTTCTTAGCAGATGGCAAAATGTTCCATAAGAGAAGATAGAACTCCACAGACCCCTTGCTCCAGCCAGTTCTGGTTTATATCCACCTGACATTCTTTATTTGCATGCACTCTCTTTTATACATTGTTTAAATATACAGTAAGGTTGCCACTTTTCTGGAAGTATAAATACACAACCTAGAGAAGGTAAGCTCAGTCCCAGTTCATTATTCAGTTTCATGCACTGCATTAGCATAAGGTTTCTGTTCAGCAGCTGAGGAGTCAAGCAGCATTTTACAAAGAACTTTTTATCCTAATTTTATGACGATCTAGGAATGAAAGAAGATAAGTAATGTCTTTCTTTCTTAAGGCTTCATTTTAAGTAGAATTTTGAGACTTCGATTTAATATATGGTTTATTCAAAATGGTGAAATTTTACTAAAGGGTACTTTTACTTCTATGGCTCCATTTAGGTTTTAACAGGGTCTTGGCTGTCTTCCATTGTCAGAAAGTACTGTTTCCGAAAATCCTCATTTACTAGGGCAGTAATTCTTTAAAAATACAAAGACAGGCTAAGAGGTTTTGGGGAGGTTTTTTTGAAGTCTTTTAAGGAATAAAGGAAAGGTAATTCAGCCTCTACCACCAAGCTTGGATCTGCATTCCTTCCCTACAAACAGCTTTATTGATCATTCCTCCCAAAAGAACTACTTGGGGGCGCCTCAGAAGGCCTCTCATTATGTAACATGCCATGACATTGAAAGCACGCAGGGAGTAGCTGCACCATTATGCAATGTCAGTCTGTGAATCAAGGCTCCCTTGCAATAGGGCTCCCAGTGCTTCACAACAGTTTGGTTGTGTCTCCTGTAGTATCTCTCTTCTGGTAACTAAATATTTTAGAACAGTTTATATTGACTCCAGGGACAGCTGTTGAGGAGAAAATTCCTTATTTCAAGCCAAATATGGAGTTCATAGCTTAGCTCAGGAATTGGACAGTACCCAAGAATTTGTTAGGTTTTCTTCCCCTTTGCTCAGAATCATCCAATATCCCTCCTGCCTTCCCCTCCCCCTCAAAAACCCCTCTACAATAATAAAATTTAAAGCATATCCAGAGTGCTTACACTATGCTGAAATCTTTTTAAAGAGACGGCATCAGGATAGCTTAGGTCTAAATTTTTAATTTCATAATAACATTTTAAACAAAAATGTAATGTTAATACAAAATTTAAGATGATTTTAAACTGCCCCAGCAAAAAAGAACAGTTCACATTTTGAGAGATCCTAATGTTGCTGCATTTCTAAGAAACATCCTGATCTATAAAAGCTAGTAATTAAAACCGAATAGTTTAGTTTTTTGTAAAGTCCAACACACAGGTCTGCTCTTACTTCCTAGGCAGAGAAAAATGCAAGGGGGAAAAAAAAAACCCAACCAAAATATTTTCAGATTTTTCATTCTTAATTCTTTATCTTATATTAATCACCCACCATATCAATATTAGTTTTCATTACTGCATCTACAACCTGGNCAAATTCTTCTCAAAAAAAAAAAAAAGGAAATATTTTTATAAAATTTCATTTCTCTCACAGGAAATATCTCCAACTGAATTTATTAAATCAAACCTGTGTTGCACATTTAATTCCTCATAATTNTTTGTCCTAACCGTGAAGCTACCACTGATAATGAAAACGATATCTCCCATTTCCACTAGCCAAATGTGTAGCTACTTTTCCTGCGACCAAACATAACAAGTACATCAAGAGTATTAAAACACAGAAAATACTGATCAAATTCTTCTCAAAAAAAAAAAAAAGGAAATTTTTTTATAAAATTTCATTTTTCTCACAGGAAATATTTCCAACTG
>VWZG01003599.1:3817-23273 GCA_013396735.1 Grallaria varia
CCCACCACCCCCCACCCCCAATTCCTGGGTCTTCCAGGAATCCCGAGGGCAATGGAATTCCAAGGAATGTGGCCCATTAATCCCGGGATGCTCCAGAGCCTCCTCCACCCCCAAGAGGGGCAGAAATCCCTTTCCAAGGTGGGAATAAATGGGAAAACACCCCCAGGGCTCATTCCAGGGCTTGAGAATTCCGGGAATTCCGTTCCTTGGAAGGAGAGGCAGCTCCCAAATATTCCCAAATAAACAGACCTGAAGCCCGAGTGGAACTGGCTCCAAGTCAGTCCAAAAGCTGGCAAAAAGCTTTTCCAGGTTATTTTTCCTCCCAATCCATGGAAAAATATCCAGGGAAAACCCCTTTTCCAGGTTATTTTCCCCCCTGGAAGCTGCTCCTCCAAGACCCCCCTGACCTGGGATCCCGAATCCTGGAATTCCTCAGTTCCCACCCCTTGGATCCCTCCAAACCCACCTGAGACACCTCCTCCCAAAAAAGCAGGAATACTGATCCAAGAGCTTGGAAACCCCGGGATCCCTGTGCCAGGAGAGGCATTTCCCTGGAATTTTCCTTATTTATTAATTTTTTTTCTCTCTAAAGTGATTTATTAAAAAAAGATGGATTAGGAGGAGAAATCCCTGGAAAAACCCTCCAAAAAGGCACTGCCACCCTCTGGAATTTCCACGGGATCATTCCCACGGATATCCAGGCAGGAATGGAACATTCCAGGCTGGTTTTTTCCCTCGTTTCCCCCCCTTATTTCTTCCCATTTCAGCAAAAAGACGACGATTTGTGATTAAAAAAAAAAACCCTCCTGGATCGAGATCCAAGTGGGAAAAAAACCCCCGGATGCCCCTCTGGTTTTCCCTCTTTTTTTTTTTTCCTCGGGAATTCCATAAACGTGACGGTGNTGTCCCAATCAATTCCAACGGAACATCCCAATCCCAACGGAACATCCCAGTCAACCTCACTGGATCATCCCAATCCCAATGGATCGGCCCCCTCTCCCAATGGATTGTCCCAATCAATCCCAATGGATCATCCCAAACCCTGCTCCCAGTTCCCCCACTATTCCCAGCTCTCCCACTCTTCCCACTTCTCCTGCTATTCCCAGTTCCCCCACTCTTCCCAGCTCTCCCACCACTCCACCAGGCCCCTCTGGATTCCCAAATCCAGACACTCCCAGATCCTTCAGAAAAACCCAGGCTGGGGGATCCCTCCCAGAATTCCGGGGCTTTGAGGGACACCCCAAATCCCGTGGGAACATCCCCCTCTTCCTGCCCCCTCCCCCTGGTGTTCCAGATCTGGGAATTGGGCAGGAAGTGGGACCGGACAGCAGACCCTCCTGCATGTCCAGGGATTTACAGCCATTCCCAAACTCCCCTTGGGAATGCTGGGAGAACTTCCAGCCTGGAAAACTCCTTTTCCCCCTCGTTAATTAAACAGCCCCCGGTTGGATCCGACGCCGGAGAAAAGAACGGGAATATGGTGGGAGGGAAAACAGCAAAGCCACCCCTGGGGAGGCTCCAGGCTGGGAAACAGGGATTGGGATTCCTGGAAAACCACAGGAGAACCATTCCCAAGGATCCCATGGCTTGGAAAGAGGGATTGGCAGAGCTTGGGATTCCCAGAATCCCAAGAGAGAACCATTCCCAAAAATCCCATGAGCCTCCAGGTTTGGAATGAGGGATCTGTGGAAACTGGGGATCCCGGGATACTGTGGGAGAATCCCATGGGAAAAGTGGGAGATCCATCCCTGGGGAGCCTCCAAGCTTGGAAAGAGGGATTGGCAGAGCTTGGAATTCCTGGAAAAGCCCAGCATGCCAGGATATGCCAGCAAAGGCGCCGGCATCAAATCCCGTGGGAAGAGACCTCATGGAATGGCAGGTGCTTTTCCAGGGATGCTTCCAGGGGATTCCGGGAGCCACAGAAAGGTTTGGCTTCAAATCCTGCCCAGGAAAACCGGAAACAAGGCCGGCCAAAGACTGGGATACTCGGGAGCCCACGCGGACCCCGGGATCCCAAAGGGGGATCCAGCACTCCAGAATAACAAGAGAACCACCGGGATGGAATCCCTGATCCCAGGAAAGTCCATCCCCTGCACCTCCAGAGAAGGGATTCGGGATCTCGGCGCCGCATTCCAGGCGATCCAAAGCCGGGAAGAGCCCTGGAATTCCCGCCTTAAATGCTGGGAAAGAGCCCCCCTATCCCAGGAAAAGCAGGAGGAGGGCACTGAGTTCTCCCTCTGGGAAGCCACTGGGAAAACCCTGTGGAATTTCCTGGCAGGAACTGGAGCAGGGAAGCAGGAGAGACGCCGGATCCGAGCGGGAAGTCGGGATCCGGGTGTTTCCCGGTTACCTTGCTGCACATCCCGGCATTCCGGCAGTTCTCGTTATCCTGGTCTGCCACTTCCTCCTCCACCTTGGGAAGGGAAAAATACAGGGATACGGATCAAATCAGAAGGATGGGAGGAACGGGGAGAGCTGGGAATGCTGCCGGGAGCATTCCAGGCGGGATGAATACAGACTGGGCATTCCCGGCCACTCCTATCCAGGATTCCTCAAGCCAGGATTCCCAGTTTCTGCTTCCCTGGAAAGCTTTTCCAGGTTTCTGCTCCTCCACCCCGAGGGATGTGCTCCCAAATCCCACCTGGAGCCATCCCTGGATCCCAGGAAAAGTGGGAAGATGCCAGGTAAGGAATTTCCCAGGATCAGCACAAACATTCCCACCTGCACCAGACTTTTCCCAGTATTATTCCCACCATTCCCACCTGCAGGAGGCTTTTCCCAAGATTACCTTTCCCAGGATCATCCCAAACATTCCCACCCAGATGAGGCTTTTCCCACCCTCTGTACTTCCTCATTCCCACCAGTTTTCCATCCCCAGCTCCCAGATCTCCCCCCACATTCCTGGGATCATCCCATTCCTCCTGCTGGGAGCCCTTGGGAAGGCCCAGGGGAATCCCCCACCCCTGGAAAACCCCTGAAAAAGGGAAATCAGGGAATTCTCACCTCCTTCCTCCACTTGAGCTCGCAGAAGACGCGCTCGAAACACTCGTGCATGTAATTGAACTGCAGAGAGAGGACACGGAGCAGGATCATCCCAGAGAGCCAGGGAAAACACGGAGAGCCTGGACAATCCAGGAGAGCCAGGGAAAACATGGAGAGCCCAGAAAACCCCAGAGAGCCTGGATGGGCCAGGAGGTCCAGGGATAATCCTGGAGATCTCGGAAAAGCCAGGAGATCCTGGGAGGAGCCCAGAGGTCCAGGGAGGAACCAGGAGATCCAAATTAAAACCAGAAGATCCAGGAAAGATGCAGGAGCTCCTGAGACAATCCAGGAGATCCTGGAAGGAAAAGCCAGGAGGTCCAAAGAGAAACCAGGAGTTTAAAGGAGGAATCAACAGCTCCTGGGAAGGTGCAGGAGCTCCTGGGACAATCCAGGGAGTAATGAGGAGCTCCAGGGAGGAGCCAAGAGGTCCAGGGAAGAGCCAGGAGGTCCAAAGAGGAACCAGCAGTTTCAAGGAGGAACCAGGAGCTCCAAAGAGGAACCAGGAACTCCAGGGATGAGTCAGGAACTCCAGGGAGGAGACAGGAGCTCCAAAGAGGAACCAAGAGGTCCAAAGAGGAACCAGGAGCTCCAGGGATGAGTCAGGAACTCCAGGGAGGAGACAGGAGCTCCAAAGAGGAACCAAGAGGTCCAAAGAGGAACCAGGAGCTCCAGGGATGAGTCAGGAACTCCAGGGAGGAGACAGGAGCTCCAAAGAGGAACCAAGAGGTCCAAAGAGGAACCAGGAGCTCCAGGGATGAGTCAGGAACTCCAGGGAGGAGACAGGAGCTCCAAAGAGGAACCAAGAGGTCCAAAGAGGAACCAGGAGCTCCAGGGATGAGTCAGGAACTCCAGGGAGGAGACANAGATCCAGCACCTCCTGGGATTAGCACTGGCTTCCAACTCCAGGGATCCCACCCCACCCTCCGGGATCCTCCTGGCGGCCTCCAAGGCCCGTGTCCCCTGACTCCCTCCCTCCCTCCCTCCCTCCCCAGAATCATTCCTGGAATTCCCTGGAAAACCAGGAGCGTGGGACACTCACGTAGGGGGTGAAGATCTTCACCCAGCGCGGCTTCTTCTCGGCCCGCGCGTACTCGAAGCAGAAGGCCATGCCCTCCTCGTCCGTGTCCCAGCGCTGCATCTCCGCCCACGAGAAGGAGATCACCTGGTTCTGTGGGCACAGCGGGCATGGCCGTGGGCACTGGGGGCACTGGGAGGGACTGGGGAGAGAGGGGAACCACGGGGAACCAGGGACACAATTCCAGGAATTTGGGGACACAGGGATGGTTTAAAGCCAAGGGGTGACCCCAGGTATGCCCCCACTGCTCCCATGGGTGCCCCCTGACCTCCAGCTGCCCCTCCTTGGTGCAGGCGAGCAGGCGGAAGTGCCGGATGCTCACGGCCATCACCATGTGGCCCTTTGCCCCTGGCCATGCCCCCACTGCCCCGTGGGTGCCCCCTGTGCCCTCAGGGGTGCCCCCCATGCCCCTGTGCCCCCAGGGGTGCCCTCCATGCCCCTCTCACCTCCAGCTGCCCCTCCTCGGTGCAGGCGAGCAGGCGGAAGTGCCGGATGCTCACGGCTGTCACCACGTGGCCCACTGCCCCCGTGGGTGTCCTCCATGCCCCCGTGGGTGCCCCCCATGCCCCCAGGGGTGCCCCCCATGCCCCTCTCACCTCCAGCTGCCCCTCCTCGGTGCAGGCGAGCAGGCGGAAGTGCCGGATGCTCACGGCTGTCACCACGTGGCCCTTGCGGCGCGAGTCGCAGGCGCAGTGCGGGAACAGGATCTCGTTGTAGCCCTCGCACGTCCGCAGCATGTTCAGGTACTGCCAAACAGCCAAGTCAGGCTTAACCGGGGCCAAGCCTGGGATTAAACCCGGCCCAGCCAGGCTGGACCCTCCCAAAGCAGCCCCAGAGCCTGCAGGGAACGGGATCTCGGTGTAGCCTCAGCATGTTCAGGCACTGCCAAACACAGCCCAGTGAGGCCAGACTGGGGCTAAGCCTGGGATTAAACCTGGCCTGGCAAGGCCAAGGATCCCAGGATTTANTGTGGCCCTTTGCCCCTGGCCATGCCCCCACTGCCCCGTGGGTGCCCCCTGTGCCCTCAGGGGTGCCCCCCATGCCCCTCTCACCGCCAGCTGCCCCTCCTCGGTGCAGGCGAGCAGGCGGAAGTGCCGGATGCTCACGGCTGTCACCATGTGGCCCTTTGCCCCTGGCCATGCCCCCACTGCCCCGGGGGTGCCCCCTGTGCCCTCAGGGGTGCCCCCCATGCCCCTCTCACCGCCAGCTGCCCCTCCTCGGTGCAGGCGAGCAGGCGGAAGTGCCGGATGCTCACGGCTGTCACCATGTGGCCCTTTGCCCCTGGCCATGCCCCCACTGCCCCGGGGGTGCCCCCTGTGCCCTCAGGGGTGCCCCCCATGCCCCTCTCACCGCCAGCTGCCCCTCCTCGGTGCAGGCGAGCAGGCGGAAGTGCCGGATGCTCACGGCTGTCACCATGTGGCCCTTTGCCCCTGGCCATGCCCCCACTGCCCCGGGGGTGCCCCCTGTGCCCTCAGGGGTGCCCCCCATGCCCCTCTCACCGCCAGCTGCCCCTCCTCGGTGCAGGCGAGCAGGCGGAAGTGCCGGATGCTCACGGCTGTCACCATGTGGCCCTTTGCCCCTGGCCATGCCCCCACTGCCCCGTGGGTGCCCCCTGTGCCCTCAGGGGTGCCCCCCATGCCCCTGTGCCCCCAGGGGTGCCCTCCATGCCCCTCTCACCTCCAGCTGCCCCTCCTCGGTGCAGGCGAGCAGGCGGAAGTGCCGGATGCTCACGGCCATCACCACGTGGCCCTTGCGGCGCGAGTCGCAGGCGCAGTGCGGGAACAGGATCTCGTTGTAGCCCTCGCACGTCCGCAGCATGTTCAGGTACTGCCAAACAGCCAAGTCAGGCTTAACCGGGGCCAAGCCTGGGATTAAACCCGGCCCAGCCAGGCTGGACCCTCCCAAAGCAGCCCCAGAGCCTGCAGGGAACGGGATCTCGGTGTAGCCTCAGCATGTTCAGGCACTGCC
Source organism: Grallaria varia (assembly GCA_013396735.1). NCBI lineage: Eukaryota > Metazoa > Chordata > Aves > Passeriformes > Formicariidae > Grallaria > Grallaria varia. The sequence goes on from VWZG01003599.1 coordinate 9,903, forward strand.
AAACACAGCCCAGTGAGGCCAGACTGGGGCTAAGCCTGGGATTAAACCTGGCCTGGCAAGGCCAAGGATCCCAGGATTTACCCTGAGGATGAGGAGTTCCCAGGATTTAATCCAAGGTCGGATCCCAGGATTTAGGCCTGGCTCAGCAAGGCTGAGGATCCCAGGATGATGCTCAAGGTCCCCTCCCACTCAAACCATTCCAGGATTTCCATGTGCGAACTTAGATCAGATATTGGGAATCAATCCACCCCTGGCATGGGGAATTCCATGGGTTCCCCATCCTTGGAAGTGTCCAAGAGAAACCAGGAGCTTCAGGGGAGATCCAGGAGCCTTGGAGAGAATCCAGGAGCTCCAGGGAATAACCAGGAGCTCCAGAATGGAACCAGGAGCTCCAGGGATTGGGAAGGACCTTAAAGCTCATCCAGACCACAGGCAGGGACAACTCCCAACTATCCCAGGTCGCTCCAAGCTGGCCCTGGACACCTGCAGGGCTAGGGAATCCATGGAATGACCCATTCCAGAGTCTCTTTTCCTAGGAAAAGTGGGGCTGGCTCACCATGACCATCTTCCTCTGCTCACAGAGCTTCTGGAGCTGGTAGGACTTCTCCTCTGCCTTGATGTATCCTTTCTTGACATCATCAACAGCCTGGAATGGGAAAAAAAACAGGAAAAGGAATCCAGGAGCTGCTCCTGGAGGACCCTCGTCCCATCCCAACTCTCCCTGGGGTGATCCCAGCAGGAATTCCAGCCCTGGAGAGGCTTTTCCTGCTCCTGGTCCCTGTCATGACCCCTTCCCCATTACTCCAATCCCAGCTGGATTCACCTCCACAGGAACTCTTGAGCCGGCTCCCTCAGTTCATTCCCACCCCATTCTCAGTATCCCACAGAATTCCCAGTGGTTTCTGGATTACCTCCTGGACCCCAGATCTCCCCAAAAACACCCAATCCCCACCCTGCCAACCCCCTTTCCCAGCACATCCACGCCCTGCAATATTCCCAAATCCCAGGGGGCAAGAATTGCAGCAGTATTCCTGCGGGCAGGAATTCCAGCATTTCCAAATCCCGGGGGTGGGAATTCTGGCACTCCCAGATCCTGGTGGGAGGCTTTCTGGCGGCATTCCCAAATCCCAGGGCGGGAGTTCCAGTGGCATTCCCAAATCCCAGGGTTGGGACTTCCAGCATTCCCAGGTCCCGGCGGTGGGAATTCCGGTGGCATTCCCAGATCCCAGGGTGGGAATTTTGGTGGCATTCCCAAATCCCAGGGTGGGAATTCCGGCAACATTCCCGGCTCCCCACCTGGTGGAAGAAGTAGGCGAGGGCCAGGTCGTTGTCGTTGAGCAGAACCTCCTCCTCGGGGCTGAAGAGCCACTTGCGCAGCGTCAGGCACGTCCCCGGCACGGCCGACGTGTAGTTCTGCACATACAGCTTGTGGGGGAACTCGTTGGGAGCCAGCTTCCGGACTGGGAATGCCGTGGGAAAGGGGATCGGGGGGCAGGAGAGGGGCAGGAGAGGGGCAGGAGAGGGGGGAGAGGATGGAGGGGGGAAAACGGCGCCGAGTCGTGAGAAACGTCCTCGAAGCGACACCGAAACACTTCAAAACGAGCCCAAGCCACCAAAACGACACCGAAATGCTCCCAAATGACTTCAAAGCCCCCCAAAATGCCCCCAAATGCCACCAAAACCCTCCCAAATGACACCAAGAATGTCCAAAATGACACCAAGAACGTCCAAAAGGACTCCAAAAGGACCCCAAACCCTCCTAAATGACCCCCAAACTTCCCCAAACTGACCCCCCAAACCCTCCTAAATGACTCCAAAATGCTCCTAAACGAGCCCCAAACCCTTCAAAATGACCCCAAAATGCTCCAAAACGATCCCAAAGTGCTCCCAGATGACCCCAAACCCTCCCAAGTGCCCCCCTGTCGTCCCGGGGGTGTTTCCCAGCCCTTTTCCTGCATCCCAGAACTCCTGGGCTCACCGAAGGAGTGGTTGATCACCTCGAAGAGGGCGAAGTAGTTGGCGGTGACGCTGTCCATGCCCACCTTGGCAGCCACAGCCTGGGGAAATCCGGGATAACGGGATCAGCCAATCCCACCCCGGCAGCGCCGGAATTCCCAAGCACTCCCAAGAGCCTGGAAAAGCCTGGATTTCCCTCTCCATGGGGATTTTGAAGCTCCACCACAAGGGATGTTTATTCGTGTTGTTGCTTCCAACTGCAATTCCCAATGGGAATGTTTCTGCTCCCTGGGAATTCTCTCCATCCAGGACTTCCTGAGGAGATGTGGAATTCCAAACACACCCAAATCCCACCTTATCCCAAGGATTCCAGAGCTCCAGGAACATTTTTGGCTTCTTTTTCCAAAGGGTTTCCCCTTCCTGCGCCACCTTATTCCCCCTAATTTGTGGATCCTAATCCTGGAAAAATGGGAGGAAAAGCACCCACTTTCCAGTATTCTCCTGGTTTTCCACTTAAAACATGGATCCTTCAGCACATCTGGAATCTGGTTCCCACCCTTAATATCCTTAAGAGATTCCAGGAGAAGGAGAAGAACTCAGGAGGATCCCAGAGGATCTCAGAGGGAGAAGGATCCATGAGGAACCTGATGATCCAGAGGATCCAGGCGAGGGATGATGATCCCTGATGACCCCAGAGGATCCCAGATGATCCCAGTGATCCCAAGGATCCGGAGCCAGGCCCACCTGGTACACCTGGTCCGTGGTGCTGTTCTTCTTGACGCGCACGGTGACCGTGGACACGTCGGGAAGGGCCACCCGGAGCTCCACGTCCGACACCCCGTTGTAGTTCTGGAAAAGCAGGGAAAGACTCTGGGATTGGCTCCTTTCCGTTCCCAAATCCTTCCAAATCCCACAGCCTGGGGATCCCCGGATCCCAGCGGATTCCAGAGATGAGGAGCCAAGAAAGGCCTGGAAGGGGCTTGGAGATGGGTTGGGATCTTCCCCCAGGGAACAGCAGGTTGGAGGGGAATGTTTGGGAAAACTCCCTCCTGGAAAAGATCCCAACCTCTGGGATTGTCCAAAAAAACATGTGGATGTGGCACTTGGGGACAAGGATGGGGGGTGGCCTTGGCTGATGAGCTTTTCCTGCCCTGACTCCATGGGATCCTTGGCTCTTTTCCCCTGGAATTCTGCTGGAGCAGCCCAGGGAGGGGCACCCACCTCGTCGGACTCCGACAGGAATTCCTGCATGATGTCACTCTCTCCGATGACCCGGATCGAACACACTGTGGGACACCAGGATGTCATTCCCAAGGGAACAGGCCCTCCTCCCTTATCCCAACTTATCCCGACAGGAATTCCTGCCACCAGGGCCACCTCCTGTCCCCAGGTCCCCTCCCGTTGTTCCCGTGATCTCCCTGTTTTGGGTTCTCCCTCTGGATCCCGACCCTTTCCAAGGTGGATCAGCCTGGAGAGCCCCTCTGGAATTCCAGCCTCACATTCCCAGACCTTTCCCCAGGTACTCCTCCTGTCCCTTGGCCCCCTCCCATTATCCAGCTGCTGCTCTAACAGGGAGAAGGGCCATTTCCCAGGAAGCAGGAAGTGCAGGTTCAGGAATCTCCCCCTCCCCACCCTCCCTTCCCAGGGTGGGAATTCCAGCCCCCCATTCCCAGACCTTTCTCCAGGTACTCCTCCAGGCCCCTCCTGCGTGCATCCAGCTGCTGCTCCGACAGGGAGAAGGGCCATTTCCCGGGAAGGCGTGGGAAGGTGAAGTTGGCGAATTCCCGCTTGAGGTTCTGGTGCAGGATGGAGAATTCCCGGTATCTCTTGGAGCAGAGCTGCCGGCCCGCCATGTACACGTTGTACACCTGGAGCAGGGGGGAGAAACTGGGAATGGGATGGTCCCAAATCCCAGCGGGAGCGGCTCGGCCCTGCCAGCGCTCCGGAGGGGGTGGGGAAGAAGGGAAAATAGGGATGGGGAGGTAAAAATGGTTATCCCGGGAATTCCGGGATGGATCGGCTGCTCCCTCTGCCCACAAGCCTTGGGTTGTACCCAGAGCCCCAAATTCTGGGATTCAGGGTCAGGGAGACTTCCCACGGCTCACAGGGTGATCCCAAACTCCCCCAGTTTCATCCCAAGCCCCAAATCCTGGGATTTGGGATCAGGGAGACTTCCCATAAAACACTGAAAGATCCCAAACTCTTCATGTTGCATCCTGAGCCCCAGATTCTGGGATTCAGGATCATGGACTCACGCCCTGAGACACAGGGTGATCCCAAACTCCCCCAGTTTCAGCCTAATCCCGAAAAATTTGGTTTCAGGACCATGGACACTTCCCAGGAGACACAAAAGGGTGGCCCAAAATCTCTACTTTGGGAAGGATCCTCCTATTTTTTGGGAGAATCCCATTATTTTGGGAAGGATCCTCCTGGTTTTAGGGAGAATCCTGCTGAGAAGGCGGAAATTCCAGAGAAATCTATTCCAGATCCATCTATTCCAGACCAATCCCTGAACTTGATCACCCCAGGAGATCCCAAAATTCCATACCAACCCTCAGGAATTATCCCGAACTCTTGGAAAGGGGAATTAAAGAACATCATCATCCCAGGAGATCCAGAAATTCCAGATCCACCAATTCCAGACCAATCCCTGAACTCCATCACCCCAGGAGATCCCAAAGTCCCCACACCAAAGCTCAGGAATGACCCTGAACTCCTGGAAATGGGAATCACCCCCTGGCCCGGAGACCCCTGAAATTCCCCAGCTCCCAGGAAACCCCCCGGAATCCCCCCGGAATTGCTCACCACGAACTTCTCCCCGTTCTGCTCCACGTGTTTGTAGGTGGGGATGGAGATGGGCACCGCCTGTTTCTCCGTGTAGTCGTAGAAGGACTGGCCCATGGAGTCCTCTCCCGGATCCAGGTTCTCCGCCTCGTGCGGCGGCACCGACAGCACCGTCAGCACCAGCTCCTTCTCCCCGGCCCGGATCAGATCCACCACCTGCTTGTGGGTGGCCCCTTCCACGTTCACCCCGTTCCTGGTGGGAAAACAAGGACAAGGGATCAGCCCACGCCGCTGGAACTCCCGGCTTTGGGATTCCGCTCGTTGGGATAATCCATGCTGGAAGTGCCCCCGGGGATATGGGCACACCCCAAACACCTCCAGGAGGTCCAGTCACCCCGAAAATACATCAACGTGTTCAGGAAATTTGGGAAATTTAGGGCACTTTTCGGATATTTAAGATATTTATGGTATTTTTTTACAGTACTATTAGGATATTTAAGGTAATTGGGATATTTAGAATCTTTATGGTATTTTCCCCAATATTTTTAGCATATTTAAGGCAATTAGCATATCCCAGATATTTAGGATACTTTAAAGTTATTTAGGATATTTTTAGGATACTCATAAAATGTAGGAAATCTAGGATATTTTTAGGAAATTTAGGATATTTGGGCTACTGAGGACATTTAAGATATTTAAAGGATACTGCAATATAGGGACTTTAGAATCCAGGGATATTAAAACATGATGAACAAATTAAAGCCACTGAATCCCAGGAAATAAATGGAGAAACCAAAGGGAAATTTCCAACCTTCCAACTCCCAGCCCAGGGATGGGGAGCAAACCCCCCTCATTAACCATAACTAACCACAGGGCTTAATTTCCCACCCCCCACCCCAGTCTGGGGACAGGTTAAGGTTCTGAATCCCAAAATTCCAGCCTCAGGTTCCAAACCTGCCTCTCATTCCCAACCTGGGGCTTCCAGTGTTCCCAAAAGACCTGAAAATAAGGGAAAATTCCAGCCCAGCAATCCCAAAACACGCTGTTCCCTCCAGCAGCTCATCCAGGTGCAGAATTCCCTCCCCTCCCGACACTTCCCGCATGGAAAAAACCCAAGGAGTTGGGAATTTGGGTCAGATGGGAAAGAGCCAAATCCCAAGAGGGATTTCTGTGGCCACGGGCGAGTCCAGAGCCACTGCCACCCCTCCAAACATTCCTGCTGCTTGGAAATCCCAGGAATTCAGGAGAGGATCCTTAAAAATCCATCCCTAAACCCCCCAAGGCAAAGGGAAAACACTCCCCTTAAGGGGGGATTTCAGTCTAAAAACACCCACAAAACTTAAGGAATGTTTGGAGGGGGCAAGAGAAGATTCTACATTCCAGGAATATTCCCATGGGAAGGGGATTTTGGGGTCAAAATTGGGATTTTGGGGGTCAAGAAGAAGCAGGTGGATAAGCTGGATAAAGGGAGTGGGAGGAGGAGGCTCATCCCAAAAAATGCCTCCCTGGCCTTCCCAGGATGGTCCCAAATCCCCAGCGCCCCCCAAACCAAGAGGGGGGGCTCAGTTTGGGCTCAGACCTCTCTCAGGACCCCCAAACCCACACCAAGGGACCCCCAAACCCCCTCAGGACCCGCAAACCCCCACCAAGGGACCCTCAGGACCCCCAAACCCCCCCACCAAGGGACCCTCAGCCCCCATCAGGACCACCCAAATCCTCACCAAGGGACCCTCAGCCCNGGGGTCTCTGAGGGGAGGCAGCCCCCCCGTACTCACACCTCCAGGATGCGGTCCCTGAGGGGTCCCTGAGGGGTCCCTGAGGGGTGGGGGGTCCCTGGGGGTCCCTGAGCGGGGGTCTCTGAGGGGAGGCAGCCCCCCCGTACTCACACCTCCAGGATGCGGTCCCTGAGGGGTCCCTGAGGGGTCCCTGAGGGGTGGGGGGTCCCTGGGGGTCCCTGAGCGGGGGTCTCTGAGGGGAGGCAGCCCCCCCGTACTCACACCTCCAGGATGCGGTCCCTGAGGGGTCCCTGAGGGGTCCCTGAGGGGTGGGGGGTCCCTGGGGGTCCCTGAGCGGGGGTCTCTGAGGGGAGGCAGCCCCCCCGTACTCACACCTCCAGGATGCGGTCCCTGAGGGGTCCCTGAGGGGTCCCTGAGGGGTGGGGGGTCCCTGGGGGTCCCTGAGCGGGGGTCTCTGAGGGGAGGCAGCCCCCCCGTACTCACACCTCCAGGATGCGGTCCCCCTTGCGCACCCCGGCGCGGTCGGCGGCCCCTCCGCCCAGCACGGCGCTGACGTGCTGCAGCGGCGCGTAGAGCTCCCCGTTGATGCTGCGCAGCTGCCCGCCCTCGCTCACTTGCCCGCGGACGTTGAAGCCGTAGCCGGACTCGGACTTGACGATGCGGACGACGCGGGGCCCGCCCGGGGGTCCCTCCCCGGCCCCGTCCCGCGCCCCCGGCCGCGCTTCGCCCTCCTCCTCCGCCATCTTGGCGTCCGCGCACGGCGCGCGCCGCGCGGGAGGGGCCTCGGCGGCCGCCGTACCGGGGAGAGGGGGATGATGGGAAATGGAGTCCGCAGGGAGCGCGAGAACGAGCGCGTTGCCACGGGAACGGGAGGGTTGTCATGGAAAAGGGAGAGTGTTGCCATGGGAACTAAGGGGTGGGGTTTTTGTTGTTGTTGTCATGGAAACTAAGGGGTGGTTTTTTCGTTGTCCTGGAAACAGGGCATGTTGCCGTGGGAACTGAAGGGGTGGTGTTGCCATGGGAATGAGGGGTTGGGTCGGAGGGTGTTGCCATGGGAATGGGGAGGTGTCATTGCCATGGGAACAGGAAGAGGGTGCTGTGTGCAGGTTCGGTGCTGTGATGTCACCAGAGTGATGTCATCAGAGTGATGTCACTGGGACTCCAAGGGCGGCAGAGGGGCCCCAGCACAGAGAACTGGGAGCACTGGGGAGTGTCCTGTGTGTGCGCATGTGCCCTGTGTGTCCCCCCAAGTCCAGCGTGTCCCCAGCCCCAGGTGACACTCAGGTGTTATTCACAACTGTCTCTTTATTCCCCTCAAATGCACAAGCACCATGGGCCAGTCCCTGTCCCTGCCCTGTCCCCACCCCTGTCCCCCATGTCAGGGTCTCTTCACGGTGCTCTCGATGAACGACTCCAGCACAAAGATGGTCTCGTCCACCTGGTTCTCACTGGCGTCGAGCCTGGGAATGGACAGTGATGGGCCCTGCTCTTGTCTCCATCCCTCTCCCCATGCCCATCCCATCCCACATGCCCATCCCCATCCCTCACTTGCTGACGCTGCGTTTCAGGCTCTGCAGTTGGCTCCTCTCGGGGCCCGTCACCATCTCCTCCACCTCCCGCAGCTGTGCTGGCTCTGCGCCCGTGGCCTGCATGGACGCCAGGATGGCCTCCACCCGCTGGGACTTCTCCAGGAGCCTCCTGCCAGGGGACAGGGACACATGGACACAGGGACACACAGACATGGACGCCAGGATGGCCTCCACCCGCTGGGACTTCTCCAGGAGCCTCCTGCCAGGGGACAGGGACACATGGACACAGGGACACACAGACATGGACGCCAGGATGGCCTCCACCCGCTGGGACTTCTCCAGGAGCCTCCTGCCAGGGGACAGGGACACATGGACACAGGGACACACAGACATGGACGCCAGGATGGCCTCCACCCGCTGGGACTTCTCCAGGAGCCTCCTGCCAGGGGACAGGGACACATGGACACAGGGACACACAGACATGGACGCCAGGATGGCCTCCACCCGCTGGGACTTCTCCAGGAGCCTCCTGCCAGGGGACAGGGACACATGGACACAGGGACACACAGACATGGACGCCAGGATGGCCTCCACCCGCTGGGACTTCTCCAGGAGCCTCCTGCCAGGGGACAGGGACACATGGACACAGGGACACACAGACATGGACGCCAGGATGGCCTCCACCCGCTGGGACTTCTCCAGGAGCCTCCTGCCAGGGGACAGGGACACATGGACACAGAGACATGGATGCCAGGATGGCCTCCACCCGCTGGGACTTCTCCAGGAGCCTCCTGCCAGGGGACAGGGACACATGGACACAGGGACACACAGACATGGACGCCAGAATGGCCTCCACCCACTGGGACTTCTCCAGGAGCCGCCTGCCAGGGGACAGGGACACATGGACATAGGGACATGGACACACGGACACAGGGACATGGACACACAGACACAGGGACACATGGGGACACAGGGACGGACACACAGACACTGCCCCTCCCAGCCTGGCACTCACTTGTTCTCCCGCGTCTCGTGCTGTCGTCGCTCCATCAGGTTGGCCACACTCTGTACGGGGTGGGAAATGGGGGACCCTCAGTGTTGGGCGGACACTTGGGGACGGTGGCACCGCCAGCCCTGTGACACCAGGAAGGAGGGGGCTGTGTGGGTCCCCTGGAGCAGGAGCTGGTGGGGTGGAGGGGGTTGGAGTCCCTGGGAATTCCCGCCGGGATGCAGCAGGATGGGCCCCTCTGGGACTCACCTTGTAGCACCTGTGCAGCACCATCCGAGCGGCCGCCACCACGTTCACCGTGTACAGGTAGAAGGTGCGGGATGGGGCGTGGTCCGGAGTCTTGGGAATCTCCTGGGGGCAGGAATTGGGAATTGTAGGGATGGAGCCGGGGGTGGGGTGGCAAAGACTGGGAGAGCTCATGGCTTGAACACTGAAAGGTCACCAGAAGAGTTTTGGCCACTGGAGCAAACTGGGAAGAGACAGCCCTGCAAAGCCTGACCATCCCTGCATATTCCTACTGGGAAAAGACCTGGAAAGGCTGAAAAGGGACCTGGACAGGCTGCAGAGAGGCCAGGAGAGGTTGGAGGGATCTGGAGAAGCTGGAGAGTGACCTAGAGAGGCTGGAGAGGGACCTGGAGAGGGACCTGGAGAGGCTGGAGGGATCTGGAAGGGCTGGAGGGATCTGGAAAAGCTGGAGGGATCTGGAAGGGCTGGAGGAACCAGGAGTGGCTGGAAGGATCCCCCCTTCCCTGTGTCCCATCCCAGGCAGGATCACGCGTAGCTCCGTCACCTGCAGGGACACCAGGTTCTCCGAGAGCATCCTGTAGAGCATGTCCTTGGCCTCCTTGGCCGGGATCATGGCAAAATCCTCCACCTGCTTCTGCTCCAGGTGCTTCTTGCGCAGGAGGAGCCGGAATATCCGGGCACAGCGGGAGCCGAACCTGGGTGGGAGCAGCGGGATGAGCAGGGATGTGGGAATGGCCCCGGGAAGCTCCAGGTGTCCCGGGATGAGCAGGGATGTGGGAATGGCCCTGGGAAGCTCCAGGTGTCCCCATGTCACCTCTCCTCCACGATGGACTCCAGCGTGGCCGTGGCCAGTGCTGCCAGGGCTTTGTGCAGGTCTGCAAGGCGGGGAGGTCAAGGAGAATTCCAGAGCTTGGGAAAGTTTGGGGCATGGAGACAACCCCCCTCAAAGGATACTGACGGTGTAGGTGCCCCCACCGCTATCTCCAGACTTCCCAACAAATTCCAGCTGCAGGGAGAGACAACAGGGAGAAGTTCATTGGAAAATAAGGGGGTCGGGGAGTTTTTTCCTTATAATCTGGAGTATTAAATACCTGTAATGTCTATCAAATATCTTCAATATCTTTTAAGAAACACAGGGGCTGGAAAAGCCCCTGGAGACCCTCCAGGTGTGCCCAAACTCACCGGATCATCGGCCAGGAGCGCCAGGTACTGATCCAGCACCTGCTTCCCGATGTTATACCCGGCCGGGAGGGACCGGAATATCTGCACGGGGGGAAACACAGGGAATTTAGAGGGATTCCAAGGTTACAGGGGTACACCCAGCACCCCAGGGCACAACTGGGTGTTAAAGAGCCCTGCAGGGCTGGGCAGTGTTTGTGTCCCCACCCCAGTGACTCACCTGGGCTGGGGGGGGCACCGGCACCTCCACACCCATCAAAGATTCCCAAAAATATCCCAACCCAGAGTGAAATCTCCCACTGCGGAACTTCCTGCCCAGGGCAGACGCTGGGCATTCCCATCTCAAACTGGGCATTCCCACCTGACCCTGGGCATTCCCACTTCAGCCTGGGCATTCCCATCTCAACCTGGGCATTCCCACTTCAACCTGGGCATTCCCATCTCAAACTGGGCATTCCCACCTGACCCTGGGCATTCCCACTTCAACCTGGGCATTCCCACCTCAACCTGGGGTTGGATAATCTCAGGATTTGGGATTCTGGGACTGCTGGTGGGATCCCGAGGAGGAGCAGAACCTCGACAGGACAGGGACCACCATCCCCACCCACTCTGCACCCAGGAGGCCCATGCAGCGCTTGGCACTGGGGGCAACGAGCCCCTTTGGTGCTCTGGGTTGTCCAGCCGATTTTGGGGTTAAACCCAGTATTTATTGCCATCTTTTTAGTCAATTTTGACTCTGGCCTGGGATCCCCCCTTGAGTTTCCTGGAAGCAGCACACAGGGAATGTCCAGATTCCCAGGAGCCCCTGAGCACCCACCTCGTTGGAGGACAAGGGCTGGGTGTGGGACGCGCCCGACGCCGTGGTCACCTCGCTCATGCGCAGCATCGTCCGCACCACCTCGCTGCTGGTCTGCACTGGGCAAACTGGGAATTAGGGCACGGAAAGGAGTCGGGCTCCCCAGCGGGAATGGGGTGGGAACACCAGACCTGGTCCATGCGGCTGCTCACGGCGCTGACCAGAGCCTGGTCTCGGAAGTGCTGGTGGAAACGCTCCAGGTTCACCTGCCAGTAAATGCCATCGTCCTGCAGGAAAGGGGACAAGAAGGGAGGGAAAAGGGATGGAAATTGGGAAATGGGGCAGGGGAAGGGGATGGACACTGGGAAATGGGGCAGGGAAAGAGACTGAGGGAAATGGGGCAGGGGAAGGGGCTGGAAATTGGAAAATGGGGCAAGGGAAGGAGACACAAAACTGAGGGAAATAGGGCAGGAAAAGGAGCTGCAAAACTGATGGAAAAGGGGCAGGAAAAGGAGCCACAAAACTGAGGGATGGGAGCTAGAAAAACCAGGAAAAGGCACCACAAAAAGCTGAGAAGAAGGGATTCCAAACCACCCCCCATTTCTCCAGGAGAAAGTGCTTGGGAATGCGTCAATCCCACCCTTCCCATGACACAATTCCCAGCCCTGCATTCCCAAGGCCGCTCCAGCATTCCCAGTACCTCTGAGCTTCCTCCCTCCTGCTTCTGCCTCTTGGCCTTGTGCTCCCCGTCCTCTTCCTCGTCGCATGAGCGGCTCCGTTTGCCCTTCCCTGACAATCCAAAGGGAGATTCCCATCCATGCCCTCCTTGGGTGGTATCAGCTCAGGCCTGAGCACCCCCCAAAGCCCCTCTGATGCCCTAAATGCCCCTCTGATGCCCTAAATGCCCTTCTAACTAAACTTACCCAGAGTGTCAATTCCCCGTTTCCAGTCCCCATAATCCCAGAATTCCCAAGCTCTCACTACATTTATCCAGAGCATTAATTCCCAGTTTTCAGCCCGCAGAAATCCTGGGGCTTTCACTAGAATTACCCAGAGCATTAATTCCCAGTTTTTATGCCACTAACTCCAGAGCTCCCAGGCTTTCTCTGGAATCACCCCGAGGGCAGTTTCCAGCCCCGTCATCCCAGGATTCCCGGTCTCTCACCGCCGAGGCTGAGCCGGGGCACGACGTACATATCCCGTTGGTCGATGGTGAGGGTGGGCACGGGGGGTCCCTCGCCGCTCCGGGAGGGCTCCGGGGCCATCGGGCACCTCTGGATGAAGTGGGTGTCCGCCAGGCGCACGAAGGCGTTGGACACCTCGGAGTAATCCAGGGGTTTCCCATCTAGGAGGGAGAGGAGCTGCTGGGGGTGGATCTGGGATGGGATCCTGGGAAAGCGCCGGAGAACGTGGAGACACCACGGCCACGAGGAGCATGGACGCCCCACTGGGAGCACATCCATACTCCTGGTCCCAGATCCCTGTTTTCCTAAGGAGGAGCTTCCCACCCTCCATGGTCTCCATCAGACGGATTCAGGACATTCCTGAGGCTCAGGAGAACGTGGTGACACCATGGCCACCACCACAACCTGGTCGTGGAACCAATCTCTGGTCCCACATTCCCAATCCCGCATCCCTGTTTTCTGGAGGGCACCCTTCCCATCCGCCTTCCATGGTCTCCATTAACCCATTCACAACCAAGGACGTTCCTGAGGCTCAGAAGAACACGGTGACACCACGATTCAATCATGTACACCCCACCAACCCCCATTCCCACACTCCCATTCCCATACCCTGATTTTCCTGGGGCTGCCCCTCCCACCTGCCTTCCATGGCCTCCATTAGCCCATGCACAGCAAAGGATGGGCTCCTGAGCCTGATTTTCCTGGAGCTGCCCCCTCCCACCCACCTTCCATGGTCTCCATTAACCCATGCACAGCGAAGGATGGGTTCCTGAGGCTTCAGGGGACGTGGTGACGCCATGGCTTGACCATGAACAATGCGCCAACCCCCATTTCCATGGTCTGATTTTCCTGGGGCTGCCCCCTCCCACCCACCTTCCATGGTCTCCATTAACCCATGCACAGCGAGGGATGGGTTCCTGAGCCTGATTTTCCTGGGGCTGCCCCCCCCACC
>VWZG01003600.1:0-10845 GCA_013396735.1 Grallaria varia
GTCTGCCTCTCCACAGGCCACAGCTCCACCCACCAGCATGGGGTCACAATCTCCTTTCAAGGATCTGCCAGCTCCAGCATGGGCTCCTCCATGGGCTGCAGGGGGGCCTCTGCACCCCAATGGTCCTCCATGGGCTGCAGGAGTTTTAGCTCTGAGTCCTTCCCCCGCTCCTGTGGAGTCCCTCCTGCCCCTCCTTTCTGCACCGACCATGGTGTCTGCATTGTTATCCCATGTTCTCACTCTCTGGAATTTCTTCTGTGCAACACCTCTATTCTTAAATATGTTATCACAGAGGCATTGCTATGATATCTCTAATTGGCTCAGCCCTGGCCAGCAGCCACATGTCCCTCCTGGAGCTATCATTGGCTCCCCAGGTCAGGGGATGCTTCTAGCAGNGGACAGGGGATGCTTCTAGCAGCTTCTAACAGAAGCCACCTCTGTAGCCCCCCCGCTACTAAAATTCAGCTACAGAAACCCAGGACAGGGCAGTAACCGAGGAAAGGCCTGGAGTGCATCCCTCCACTTCTGTGCCAAAAGGACATGAATGTATTTCTGCTGTCTCTCTCCTCTGTGCTTCGTTGGGGTCCTTCACCAAAACTTTGGATCAATAGAGCAAACCATAAACAGGGTAAAGCAATTACATGATGTCCAACATGTAGCCTGGCCAAACAAGAAGCCTGACCAAATTGCATGTCTTGGCAAAAAAAAAAAAAAAGGAATAACCAGGAATAAGCAGCAAGTTTCATACATGTAGTAAAGAACTGAATACCTGTACTAGTTCTTAACAGAAATAGCAACTTCCTTACAGCATCTCTGTGGTAGCAAGAGCCTGCAAAGAAAGTCTTGCTGTCTTTCACACAGTAGTAGGGTATCAATGACTGGCTGGCTACTGTGCTGTTCTGCTGTTGAAGAAAAGCTGGCAGGTATACTGTAGCTTGGTCACACGTGTACTCACCGAGAGCCCTGTATTTCATCTGCATTTCTGTTCTGTCACCTCCGAAACAGTTTCCTCTTTTTGGCCCCTAATGACTCTTAGAATGGCCCATAGCTTTCCTCATACACAGTCCTAAAACCACTTTTACCCCCAATGCCTTTTTTTATGAAGAAAGAGTCTATAATGGCATTTCTCAATACATGTACTTGTGCATATTTCATTTGATGCATGTATTTTCTTGTCATGCAATAGCTGATAAACCTGAAGTATAAGAAGGGCAGTCCTGAGAGCCAATACAAGAAAAGTCTGCCTTGCAACAAGCATATAGTAATCTACTGGGAATTGTTCACCCAAATGCACAGGACACAGTTTTCCCACAGAAATGAGGAGAAAAATGTGTCCTGGGAACAAGACCCCAAGAAAAAATGGCTGAAATGCAGTTACATGCAGATCTAAGGTGGATCCATGATAGCTATAACAAAGGCAAGAAATTCACCTTTCTGGAAAGGCAAAGCATTCTCCTCGTTTTGTTGTCTGCACAGCCAGTCTTTATCAAAATAAAAGGGTAAAAGAGAGCCTGGTTACCCGAGACCTGTGAGGGAAATCTAATTCTCTGTTGCAAATTTTGTGTATGGGCTGGGGTAAATTACTGTGCCTCAGGGTCCCATGGCCTTGCAAGAGGAGTAATAGCACTACTGTATAATTATGATTAAATATTATAATCATTATTTCATTATGTGCATATTAATTTATACACTAAATATGTAGGCTTCTAAGTAACCAGGCAGTATTTGCAATTCACAACTATAGATAACATACCATGTTCGAAGGACCTATCTTAATGCTGTCGTAATAACATAAATGCTACTTTTAATTAACATGTGGAATGAGGAATTTTTACTGATTAACTCTGTGAATTTACTGAGTCTGCGTCAATGGAAAAACTCTCTGTTTAAAATGTGACGTAAAGTACATTGAACTTTGAAGAACAAAGATGTTTTGCCACTTTCTTTTTTAGAATAAAATTATTCTCACACAAAATGGCATTTATTTGGCAATTTAATAGTGTCCATTTTGATATATAAAGGTCTCAAAAGCAGCTCCATTACTACAAGATATTCACTCAAATACTGTTTTATGGAATGTTGCTCCCTTAGTGAAGCATACAAAAGTATGTTAGTTAAAAGTCAACAAAAAACAAACCCAATTTTAAATCATCATGCAACCACCGTTGTACAGTGCTAGCAGGATTTTTTTTTCTCCCATTCTGCTACTTTTTTCTGCCACTTGTTTTAGGACTCTTTGCTGTGCAGAATATTAATGACAGCTTGTAGGACTTCTCCACCTAGCATGCCCATACCTATCCAAAGAGAAAGCTACATTATATTTCTATTATTCAAAGTCCTATTTGAGCCACTTCTTTGACAAAATTATCTGGTTACAACATCACTGACAGCTCCAAATATGTGCTTATTCATTGGCACCTAGAGGAAGTGTTTGCTCCCACTCCTGGAACATGTGCCTGGGTATATACAGGGCTCAAGATGTGTGCAAATGCTGCATACTGGTGAACACACTGAGGTAATTGCAACACTGATACATAGGAAATACATGCTGAGGAAGGTGAGGAATGCAGAAGATTTTATGTCTGGACTGCTCAAAAACACATGGCCCAACCACCTTTGCGATGGGAGAAGATAAAAATGGGAGTGGAGGAGTGGCAGAAACTTTTGACCCTTCATTTCTTTTATTCCAGTTTCCAATAAATGTCTCTAGGAAAAGTGTGAGAAACAGAGTCCCAAGCCCAAATGGGGTTTCGAATAAGAGTTTATTACATGGTAAAAGCAAAACAGCGCTGGGTGCGGGGGGGCCTTTGCTCCGCCAAAACCACACAGCGATGCAGGGTATGTTAAGTGTTTATAGAGTTAATTCATGCGTATTCATTACATCATATGAATATACAGGTTACATCATTATTTCAAGAATTCAACAGATGTTTACCTAGACTAATCTGTTATCTATACAACAGGGTATAAATTCTCGTATTTCTCCACAAGAAAGTGTGAACATCCTGTTGGCTAAGCTTAGTTTAGCTGTAACTCATGTACAAGATAAGGTGAGAGAATCTGTTTTAAGTTCTCTAAGGGGCAATTAAGTTTTAGAATCTTTTTCTCCTTTTCTGAGGTCGCACTGACCTCCTTCATTCTCATTTTGGCACGAATCACTAATTCTCATTTATCACAAAAAGTACATTTGTTTAAAGTCTGTGACAAGCAAAACAGTTGACCCATTGGGAGACAGGCATGGCTGAAGAAATCTTAGTACCTTTGGCCTGGAGGAACAGTCTTGTTGACTCTAAGGTTCTTTTGTGGCCTTAAAAGCAATGTATTGCACACACTAGCAATACTTTGCAGAATCCCACTACATGGCCAATAGCAGTGCCTGCACTAGATCTCATGAAATAACCCAAAAGTCAAGCTGATAGCTGTAACCTGTTGTAGTATCTGGTGATTTGTGAAATACCAAACTGCAGGCATTCAGCTAGCCCACGTGCAGATCCATTCCTACATTGTCAAGGAAACAAGATCATGGAGGACCGGCAACACCTACTGACCAGAAGCCAGAAGTGCACAAAACTGCAAACGGCATGTCAGGATTTTCTTAGTGAGCATAACTAACTGTATAAGTACGGCTTGGCTGGAGGTAAAATCAGGATGAATCTGTTTTAGGGCATCTGCACAGGAAGAGCTTGAGCAGTGAGTGTGAGCACATTCCTAAATGCAGGTTGTAGCTGAAATCGAAGTGATGGTTGTGATGTAGCAATTGAGACTATATGGAGTACACTGTGCAGAGATTAAGACAAAAAATTAAGAAGACAAAGACAAGTATTTTTTCTGGAAGATTTTCTAGTAGTTGAAGTGTCTGAGACCCAAATGTCCTCTGGCTCAGCCACGATTACCAAGCCTGATGCATGCTCTGCTAAATGAAGATGTATGGCAGTGTCACAGAGGGGCACAGATCAACATCAAAGACCATTCCAGTATAAAAATCTGTTTAATCTCTCTGTGGGTATAACCCCAGCTAATGATCACATCTGACCACATGCTTTCAAACAGTTGAGCAGACCTCTGCAGCTGAGGGCTAAGTGCCCTAAAAGGTTCTCAGTTTTCAGAAAAAAAAATATGATGGGGAGCTATAGGACAAAATAACAACAACGACAACAACAAAGAGGAATATATAAAAGGATTTTTTTTCTTCTATTGCTGAATGGTAAGTTGTGGAAATTAACATTTGTTAATAGTTGTTACATTTGTTGTAAGGCTAAGTCTGTCTAGAGCACGTGAGGTAATCATGTATGACTAGATATGAGACTTCATGTGGCTAATATAATAACCAAAGTGCTTAAACGATACACCTGCATGTAGCGAATATTAATTACTCATACTGCAGGGATGTTATTAGAAGTGTGATGCAGTTTAAGGCACGGTCAGCTAAATGTGGGCAACACTGGGGTCACAGGGGCTCATCTGATTTTGACAAGTTTGGACAGTAGGCTGATGGTAGGGGAAAGGTTGTATATTCTCTGTTCACACAGTGGCTGCTTTCCCTGAAATGCTGCGTCCGGCTCTTGCAGCCAAGTCCTGGCAGGATGTCAGAAACTGGGCTGCAGATCAGAAGAGCTGAAAGAAGAGGGATTTGAAAGACATGTCAGTGAAAGACTTGGGAAAGTAAATCTACTTCTGCAGAGGCTAGGTAGATCAGCAAGAGGTTAATAAGTGACTGCAGCAACTTCACACTCTTATGAGTTCTGAAAGCTATAAAAGAGAGTCAAAATAGGAGAAGTTTTATATCAATTCATTTAGAGATAATACATGGAATTGGCCTGGAAAAGAGAAATGACTGCAAGATCATTGGTAGAGTTTAAACACCAATACAGAAAACTCTAACCTAGAAGCAAATCCATGTTTTGGGGGTTTTTGGGGTTTTTTTGTTATAGGCTGATATTCTTGCTGTCAGAAGCTAGGGATGCAGATTAAAGAGGAAGCAATTTTGTCTACGGTGTAAAAGTCCCTGAAGAGCACATGGGCATTGCAAGGCAGAGCAGTGGTAGGAGACACTTAGACTTAATAAGAGGCATAGGCAGTGGTATTCCAGCTCCAAGGCTGCACCCAGACAAATGCAGATCTATGCCTACATGTTAATGGTTCAGCTCCCCATAGCACAGCTTGCAGAAAAAGGACCAAAACAGTAAGAAGACCAAGTTGGTCCTTTACCTCCAGTCTTTTACTAACTTGGTGGATGAATGTAAGAAAAATAACAGTCTTGGGATTTGTGTCTGTACAGTTCATATCGTAATTGCTGACATTGTTACACATCAGATCAGCTACTATTGAGTCAGAACCACCTTGTTGGGGGGGGTGGTGTATGCGTGTGTGTGTGGAGGGGGAAGGAATGGTCAAACCTCATGGAGGTGGGGTGGCACCATATCCCTTGTGGCAGGACTTGGAGCCCACATGGAGAAGCCCCAGAGCAGCTGCCAATCACAAACAGCCCAGGAAAACTATAACACCCCACAGCTCCTGGGGCCCCTGACCCAGCCCCGATTGGCAGGGACAGTGAGAATATGGACCCTCACCCTGGCCTGGGACCCCAGAGTGGCCAAAGGGTCAGAGGCCCCAGCTGGAGAGTTTGGCCATAGAGACAAGAGCAGCTAAAACCAGAGGTTTTGAGGTGCCACGTGTCACGGCCCTGCCATCTGGACGTGTGAGAGCTGGTCTTCCACAAAGTCTCAGTGGTAGCTATCTCTCCTTCTTTCTCCTTCTGTCTTTTCTTGATCCATCTGTTTCCTTTTCTTGATGCTTTGGGCAGCTTGGAGATAGAGAGATTGGATTTGACCTAAGTGTGTTGAATTCATTGAATATTAACTTGGGTGTTTTGGATTAATATGTGCTGGGTTGGTATTGTGGTGTAAAATTTTGTTGAGCTTGTGGATTGCCCTTTTGAATCATGGCCAAATTCTCTTATATTCTCCCCTAAATTAATAAAGAAACTTCTCAGAAACACACTGATGGCTTATTTCCTGCATGTTTTCCTAAGGTATTAAAGAACCCTATACATATAAATATTTAAGTAATATTCTTAGGAGAGCCTGTGAGAAAACAGCCCGGGGCTGGAGTTTTACAAGCATCCAGAAAAATAAACCACAATTAAACAAAAGCCAGCCACTAATAACAAACCAAACCAAACCAAACCAACAAAAAAATGTAGCATATAGTAATTTCAATATGTAAGGAAGAGAGCTTCTTTCCACATACATCTGTTTTGGGTGTCCAATAACCAGTGTGGGTCACAAGAGCTCAGTAGAAAGTGAAATTAAAATTGTTTTTCGTAAATGAGATAAGCTTTTCACTTGTAGATTTTGTCATTCCAGTGAGTGCATCAAAGTCCAACTGTGCACTAGCTGGGATCAACAAGGAGTTGTGAGATAATGAGCTGTAGCAAGTGTTCTGGTGCAAAAAGTTGAAGGCCAGGGCTAGTGGACAAGCAGCTTATTTTGGCAAGACCAAAAAATGAAAATGTATGAGCCTGCCGTTCAATGGTCCTTTTGTTAATGGTATGGTGATCCAGAAGAAGCAGTATTTAAACAGACTGTGCAGTAAAAATAAGAGGCATCACTGCAGCATGAGCAAAGGACTGTACCTCATCTCTTTTTAAAAAAAAATGAGTTTACAGAAATGGTCCTCCATTATCAATGTCAGTAATGATTTCATTATCAACTATACTGGTGCTATAGAATTCACTTTATTCTAATTCTGGCACTTCTGGCAGTCAAATTTTGCCACTTTTCTTCTGACAGACTGAAAATCAAAGGCATTTTTCAAGAAAATGTGTCATAACAGATGTTCCATTTTGAAATTATCTTAAATTTTTCTACCACATATTTCAGATAAAAAGATCTGCTTAATTTAATTTTCAACTACATCTGTGTTCCATTTTAGCTTTCAAAAGTGTCCAAAATCCATTTTCCTCATTTTTAGTTTGGATTTTTTTCAAAACTAAGGCTATTTCTGCTTCTCTATCATTTTGCACTCTGAAGAGACAAAGTGAGAGAACATAAGAACATCAATTTCCTCCAAAAGCCTCTTCTTATTCTTCTGGTTCCTCTCTTCTGTGGAAAGAAGTAAAGAGAGGCAAGAACATGGAAGAAAGCAAAATAAAAGGAAAGCATAAAGATGTAACTTTTTCAGACATGTAACAAAATTGTGTACAGCATTCATTTTTGAACATAAACGCCCCCTTTCTTTACTGTAGAAGTCAATAGGAATTTTAAGAAGACAAAATAAATATTTTCATTCTTTCCTGATATAAAATCAAAATCTGAAAGAATCTGAGGTGTTATTGGTAAGTATTCTAGTAAAAAGTATAATCCAGTTCTGCTCTCTGGCAGTGGCAACAGCCATATTAATACCTCTGAAGGACAATTACACTTCTGCAAACCTGTTATCTCCAGGTCTTGCCATCCTGACATATGTATGACCTCAGTGCCTTCAGTGATTTTTCACAGGTCTCCTTAACAGCCATTTACTTTTCTGGCTGGGGACCACAACCTTTTTTTTGTAACACTGCTGGTCCCATTTATCAACAAAACTTAAGTTTTGAACTCTGCCATTCATACTGGCAGATACGCTGAGTAAGATCAATATTTCAGCATTTTACTGGGGCAATATTTGTGATGTGTGCAGTTTTTTCTTCATCTTTCTTAATTTTTTTTTTCCTCTGTCTCCCTTGGTCCCACTCTTGGAGAGGCTATGACTGCCAATGAGACACAGAAATCTCAATTTAGTCTTCTATATAGGAGTGAGTACAATGGAACTTGCTTTAATTTGTCCTTCTGTAGCTGCCTGAGCTCATCTGTATGGTATGATCTAGCTTCAATAAAAAACACAATTTAGAAAACATTAATATTTTTGATTAAATGTTCAATGTTCAAATTGTATTTTATGTGAAAAACAAATCCTTTTTTTCTGTGTCAACAGTTTCAATGAAATGTCTCTGATAAAAAGCCATTTTGGTGGAAACCTTTATTTTCTTGCAAATATTTCATCAGTGCTCAGCACTTTACCATGCTTACTGAGATCAAACAAGAAGGATGCTTTGGTTTGCGCTTCCTGATAGTGCACTGGGGGATCTTTATCCCATGCTTGCTTCTTTGAAGTCAATAGGAATACTGATGGGAAGAGGACCTCTAAGCAATCCAGCAATCCACATCACAACCTGATGCTGGGGAAGAAATGGTGCTGTGCTATCAGTCTGTCACATCAGCATCTATAAGAGCAAAACTCATGTGTGGCCAGCAGTGGTCTTTGGGGACCACCAACCCAAAGGCAGAGGACAGTCCCTGATGGATCCTGCATGAGATCTGGCTCATCTTCTCCAAATGAAATGCCCACCTCTGCTGTGGCTTTGGCAGAAACAGCTTTGGGGTGGGGTCAAAGGTTATGTGGTATCTTGAAATGTCATGACTCAGCAAGCTTTACAACCTGGAAGTGGCCTTTGTTGGTAACCAGGGACATGCTTTTCAGCAGTCTGATGGTTCCTGCTTGTCAGTATTGCTTTTCAATGCTCCTTGTGTCACTGCTTTGCCCCCACCAGTGGAAAAGGCAGTGGTCTCACCTCCTGAGAACAGATGGTCATGGGGCTGTGGGGCCTCAAGAGGTGGTAAAAAGTCCCCTCCTTCCTCTGCAGCCCGCTCATCCGGAGGCGATTAGGTAGTTCACAGCCCTGTGCAGATCAGTCTCTTGTGAAGGCCCAAATGTCGTGTTCAGGACTAATCCATCTCCTATTGCTGTTTTTATAACAAGTTTTTAGAATTTATATTTTCCCTATGCTTTCCTTGCTGATTTTTTTTCATTATCATATTCTACTTTTGAAGTATGAATTTGTTTATTGAATAAATAAAAAATATTGATACTTTTCCAAACAAAATCATACTGTGAGATTCCCTAGAACATGCTCTTTCACAAAACTGAAATTGTTTGACATTTATTGTAATTCTTACCATAAAATGTGTTGCCTCAGGCTTTGCGTATCACACTGCATCCATACCCATTGTGAGACAGAAAACAAATGATTTTCACTTTTCTCAGAGGGGACAGGAAATTTTTGAAGCAGATCCAACTCTGACCTCCTTTCCCCTCTTTTCCTTCTGAAAATGCACAAATAACTATGATAATATGTGTCAAGTAATAAACAATCTGTATATGGGCAGAGGTGAAGGACAGAACTTACCCCTCCCACAGCTCCCTGAACACAGAGCAAATAAAACCAGTCCCATGATTCAGTCACTGGTATCAAGTTACCCATTATTCCTTGATTCTGGATAAAATTTAAATGGAACAAAACTGCCTTACTTTTCCTCTGGCAGGATGGCAGAGATGCCTTCAGGTTCCTGTTGAGGGCAGAAGGTGCATCCTTCTCCATCACTTGAATAGATAGCATGAAACATTGTCCCTCAAGAGTTACATGCAGTTAATTGTTCAAATTGAACTTTTCCAGATTATATTACTGCGCACAGTCCTTTCTTCCATGAAATGTAAGATCTGTATCTGGATCTTATGAAACTGTAGAGTAAGATACAGCATCACTGCCTGAGGTCAATAGCCCATTGCGCTTTTTCATTTTAGGACAATGTGCTAAGATACTGATGACCTTATAAAATCCCCAAATGAGGGTTTTTTCCTCAAATTTAGGCATAAACCCTTATGTAAAACCCATTGCCCTTTTTCCATTGTTTAGGGTTTACCTTTTCTCTACTTCAATATTTTTGCAGGCCTCTTTAAGGAAATGCTGACATGCAAAGTATTTTTTTTTATTAATACAATATTATTATTGATTTACTTTCACATTCATAGAATGCATTAGTGGGTCAGTTTTCCTCAGTTTGCTTTAGGTTCCTTCCCTTGAAAACTACCTCAGAAGCTCAGTGATTGACTAAACCTACAATCTTCCGGGCATCTCTCTTCACTGCAGGGTGCCATCCAAGTGACTTCAGTGAGTCTATTCACAGAACAATGTGCACCGTTGTTTCAGCAGTGCCCCAAACCCCTACCTGGAAGTAGAGCCAGTTGTCCAATGTTTCGATGGAAGGTATTTTTGAAATTAACTTTTTGTTTTGTTTTGTTTAGGAATATTTTGCATCATACTGTTAGTTAAAAAGAAGAGGCAGGAAAAATAGAGCCTGCATTGTTTGTTATTAACGAAACTGCTTCTGAATGTGAAATGCATCTTAAGACTTACCCTCACTGATTTCTGGGCAGACACTGAATTTCGCAGATTATAGCAAATTGACAAAGTCCATCTTTATTCAACAAAACTCTTAAACACAGGCTCACTTTTAAAGCCAAGCCTGTGCATCCATGCTTTGCTGATCAGTCGGTGATTTTGTATTTCACTTGTTTTTTGAGATCAGATGTTATATTCTGATATGCAAAGTGGTAGCATTAGGAGCCCAGGAATAGTGGCAGCTAGAACAGCTGGTATGCATTTTAACACAAGGACGCACACATAACATGTACTGTGCATGCTGTCAGCATGCAACATGCTCCATACATATGTAGTTGGGAAAGGTCTTCAGCTAATGGTCATTCCAGATACAAACATTTTGCAGATGAAAAAGTGGAAGAAGGCACTGTGTGACAGTATGACTTGTGCCATGGTACAGAACACAGAGCGGTGGCTCTCCTGAGTTGTACCAATGGTGGGGGTAAATAAGTGTTAGTAAAACTTGTGCTTGATAATCATTATCTGGGCCCACTACAGTATTTCACCAGATGTACTGTGTGTGAACGGTCAATCGTACATAGAATTACAGATTATAAGGTATCCATAATTATTCAAACAAACAGAAACAA
>VWZG01003608.1:0-18558 GCA_013396735.1 Grallaria varia
TACAGGAACCCAGGACAGGCACTTACACAATAGTTGTAGAAGTGTTTGAGAAATTTTTTTCGGGATCAGGGAGTTTCTTGGTTGAGGAGAGCACAGCACTGAAAGCATTGCAGCTGCAAAATTCTTGCCCTGCTTTAAGGCAGTTGCTTAAAGAGTACTTGGGTAAATACAGTCTTTTGACAATTACAAGTTTTCCTTAAGCTACTGTTGATGAAATTTGTCAGATGTGGTTGGGAAGTGCAAGGAGCTCAACCTGGAATAGACTGTTTCCAAAGCAAAAGCCATTGAGAAAGTAGTGGTTGTTACAGAGCTCTGAGGCAGAAAGGAAGCCTCACTTTAGTTCTTAGCCCTGAAAGAGTGATTGCTCAATATCATTGTTATAGAATCCTAGGGAGATCAAAGTGATCCAGGTCCCCCAGCAGGCAGATTTAAGAAAGATACCCTTTCTTGTATGCAGCTTTTTGAACCATTCCGCAGGCATTTAACTGGACTTTTAAGAGATTTTATGGCACATTCCCTTTCTTCTGTCTTTTGCAAAGAGGAAAAATGAAAATACAAGTAACCCTCACAACACTGTAGCCATTGTGCTCTCAGCTGGTCCGTGTTCAGGGTCACTCTTCCCTGTGCTACTGCTGAAGTCTGCCAGCACCACCGTGGTGGTCCCCAGTGCTTGCATGACGTACCTAGTGTAGTCAAAGTTTATACCACTCCTGGCGAGACTACTTTGTAGAGTGTACTAAAAACATCCTCCGAAGGCTAAGGCCTTCTCTACACTAGGAAGATCTTGGTAGCTGTTCTAATTACAGCACTAAAGACAAACATTAGGGGTTCAAAGTGAAGAACAGTAAATTTGTGGAAAGTCTGTTCTGATAGTATTGCAAATGAATGAGTCCAGCGCCACAGCCCTGTGTCCCCCACTAAAATCAATGACAAGCTAAAAAAAGAAAACCTTATGCTAAATTTATTTTATCTTCTTTGACCATCCAACCCAAGAAGAGGAAACTCCAGCTCAGCATCAAGTCAAATCTGGAGGCTACTTAAAAGTTTTGTTGCAGATGCAGATGGCATGCTTCCACCCGTCCATCTCTGCCTGCATTGCTGAAAGGTTACATGTGCCCTTGGGTCCAGGGCTCATCGTGCAGCCATACCCTAGCACTGTTCCCATGCTCCAGATTAACTTAGTTCGTGTAAGTAGTTGCTTTTAGCAACTGTAGTGTCAGTGACCGTAAATGTCAGTGAGCTTTTTGGCTCAGGCTTCCTCGCCTTTCCCTCCTAAGCAGGTGCTTATTATCTCCATAGACCAGGCAACCCCTCCAGCACCATGCAAAGCTCGAGGCATCAGTGGGGCTGCACAGGCTAAAGTATCATCAGCTCAAGGAGCAGCTGTGTGAAGAACACCAGGCTGAGCTCAAAAACCGTGGAGCAATTGGAGACAGACTTCATGGGAGCTGGAACATGCAGGTGACAGGATATTTTTCCCCCACCACAAGTTGTCTCTGCCTCCCTGCTCTACTGGCAGAAAGAATACCTGGGAAAAGTAGAGAAACAAGACCCAAGCTAAAAAATTACTAGCAACACTAAGACCTTCAAAGCTGGTTCATACAGTACTCAAGCCATGGATTTCATCATGTGCAGCAGAATTTTTTTGGTAATCATTCAGATTGGTTTACATGACCACTGCTTGACTCCAATCATTCAAGACAATGATTTTTTTTTATTCCTTTTTATTTTATTTGGACAATATATATATACATATGTACAAAAACATCTATGCCTACTTTTTTTTTCTTTTCCTTTTTTTACAATTTCATGTGATTTACAAAACAGGACAGCAAAATAACTTATAAAGAATACGAATACTGTACAAAAATAAAACTGATTAAACTGTTGGAAGTTGGTATTTTACAGTGTTACAGATCACTAGTTTGTAAAACAGCATTTTGAAGTATGTGTCCAGTCTGGGCTAAGTCCATCTGCAAGCTGAAAACAGATCTGTAATATAGGTCATGAAAAACTGTTCAAAAAGAAGAATATTACATAGCTATACCTTTGAAGCCATGCCTTCTCTATACTAATGGGTTTTCTTAACAAAGGAAAGGAGCTGTCCTAACTTCAGCACTATTAAGTACTTCCAAAATAGTACAACAAGTACATACGGTATTAAAGAACCTGATTTTTCTTTTCCAACACTTGTAACACTCCAAAACTTAACTTCAAGATGCAAAGAACTAACCTGCAGTTTATGTGTTAAAGCCATTACTTGCTTTTACTAAAGAAAAAAAAAAAATAGAAAAAACAAACCAAATGAACAAAACATGAAATCCCCAAACCTGATTATTCCCAACGTATTCTGTTAGTGATTAATAAATCTCATTAAACCTGTCTGTCTACTGCTGAAATACCAGCATACATTACTGTTTAGGAAGGGTTTTTTTCAGAAACAGGATCTTGTCACTGGCAATGGTGACATATGCCTTTTATGTCTCATTGACCAAAGTACTTTCAGACTTTGCACGAACAACAATGTTTCTTTAAACGTGTGTTCTACCCCAAATAAACAAGGTGGAAACCATAAATCTGGCCCTTTACTTCTACATATTGGTTAAGCCTGGTAGCTAAGTGACCCAAACATCTACATACTGATTTAGGAGCTGCTTATCAGCTGTAGCTTCCCCTTGTGGTTGACAGGATGTGAGGTTCTCTTGCATTTCACAGGATCAGGTTTTAATTTTCCAAGTGCTGCATTCGTCCCACAAAATGGCAGTGATTCAGACTGCAGGATGAACTCAAAATCTTGCTTGATCTTCAGAGAGAAAAACGAAGATGAACGTGCACATACCTTTGAATCTCACTGGGCTACTCTTGGCTCTGACCCTACTCAACAAGGCAGCATTATCAGTACTGGTAAGCAGAACACTTCTGTATTTCCAGATCAATAGAAATACTGATGCTACCAGTTGTTATTATGAAGAACCTATCCCTCTATGACTCAATGTAAATACGAAAAATTAAAGTTTGGTTTCTCAAATAAATGTTTCAAAAAGCTGAAACGGAGGTAGAAAGTGTGCTTTGTTTCCTGATGTCTTCACTGAAGAAAACACATCCCTTTTTATTCCACAGACTGTTCAATATCCCCAATGCTTTAAAAGCAGGTTTTTTTCACATAGACAGAAATTACCACGAACTACACAGGTAAAAACACAGTATGCAAACTGATTTCTAATGCTGAAAGCCATATACAACTGTAGAGGAAAACACTCTACTCTCCGAGTTAATTTTTTATGTTTTTTTTTCTAGGATGCAAGCTTTTTATCAGATAAAACAATAAGATACTGTAATTGCAGGTGTACTAACAAGATTTTTTTATGTACAGAATTTTACAAGATGACCTAAATTCATCTGCAGTGGAAACACTTTTGCTTGCAGTGTGATTATTCACGAGATGAATTTGGCCCTAAGTCTCTGTAGTAGGGGTAAAAAACCAAATAGAAGAATGTTTCTGGAAAAAAAGTAATGTGTAAACAGAAGTCTTCCTCCCTATATGCAGCTGGGGAGGAGAAAAATATATCTGATAACCTCTTAAACTTCATGCTTTTAACATTAAAAAAAAATTGAAATATTTAGCTAATCCCCACGACTGAAAGTTTTCATTCAGTGATCTTTTTGCTCCTCTTAAAGAGCAAAAAATAGCTTTCAAATAAAAGTAATACTGCCTTTATCAGCATTTGACATGCCAGGCATGAAATAAGTACAAAGCAAAGTACCAAGAGAAGCTTGTGTTGTAAGGAGTATTGCAACACACCTAATTCTTTATTTCAAATTAGCTCTTGGTTTTCCCCCATACCCTAGAGAAACAGCAATCAAGAGAGGCAGGAGCCCTTCCAAAGTGCTCCTTACAATAATTTCAGGTGTTTCCATTAGCAGAGTGCTCTTAAGGAAAGATCTACTCTCTCCATAAGCACACACAACTCCCATAGGGCTCACAGGGAGTTAGGCCACGGTATGAAGAGAATAAATCTTTAAGGCAAGTATAGGAAGAGAAAAAGCCTTTAAAAAAGCAGCAGTTTGTTAAGATGGTAGCTGCTATTATGCACCCATTCAAACAAAACACAGCAGAATAAAGCACTGTTAGTGGCATTTCGACAGTACAGTACTGTATTATTGACAAGTAGAAGTACAGGATCATATGAGAGACGTATGCTTCAGCTCCCACATGTCCACCACATTATTTAGGCTGACTTGTATTTTTTCAGGTAAGTGAATAACAGAGCTAAATACACATAAGGTCAGAAAATGAATGAGCTGTTGTGGGGGCTTTTTTGCTTTAAGTATCTTCTTGAATTATACATGTTTTTACTGGAAAAGTCCAGCTTAAATTCAAAAGTGTAGTTAATACAAAGAAAAATTAAAAAGACCTATTTACTTTAATGGTGCTTCTTGAGTATAAATTTGTCTTATCTCAGGATATCAATCAGATGCTATTAGTAACATAAGTATTGTTTCTCTT
The DNA here is from genome assembly GCA_013396735.1 of Grallaria varia. Lineage (NCBI taxonomy): Eukaryota > Metazoa > Chordata > Aves > Passeriformes > Formicariidae > Grallaria > Grallaria varia. The sequence continues at coordinate 4,508 of VWZG01003608.1, forward strand.
AACAGTCTTTTTAAGTGCAGGATCACTCTGACAACAGAAGTAAACCCACTTCTACAATGTGCTATGGAGTTTTTATCAAGAGTTATGTATGTGACTCGGAAAGTGTTTTACTGGACAAACTCTAAATACAAGCAGCATTACACTGTTCAACAAAACATGTTCATGACACAGCAATCACAAAGACTTTGGGGTCACGTTACTGTGGTGGCACAGGCCAGACCACCCAGTCATGTGTATGTACACCAGTATCAATGCTTTATGTTAGAGGAGGTGGTCACCTCCTCTGCTGGCTGTCCCTTCTCTCGTCTCACCCCGCAGTCCACTTGTTCCAGACTGTTGTTCTCAGTGTAGGGCAGGGGAGGTGGAGGACAGGGAGGGAGATGCTGAGTACTTTGTTATTTTAACATTGGCTACATGTGCTTTTGGACTGTGAGGGTGACCAGCACCACAGTGGATGCTCATGCTCTGATACCACTGCCTGCATCCTCGCCACAGCCTGCCTCTCCCCCACTCCCCTCCCAGGGCCAGCCCTGACTTCACAAGGAGCTGCTGGAACTAGACTTTTTGGATCGCTTGATCATGCTCGGGTGAAACTCGGTGTGGCGGCGGGCATGCTTGGTCAGGTGGTCACTGCGCATGAACCGCTTCTCACAGAGGGGGCATCGAAACTGTTTCTCGCCAGTGTGGGTTCGGTAGTGCCGGGTGAGCTCGTCGGAGCGGGAGAACTTTTTAAGGCAGTCAGGCCATGTGCAGGGGAATGGTCGCTCACCTGTGGAGAGGAAAGGATGACAAGAGATTTAGGGAGGCAGAGGTAATGCAGGTTGGCACATACTAGCTTTGCTGAGGAGCCCGAGAACATGCTGCTGAGGGGAAAAAGCTGGTTTTGTTCCCTGCCATGATGCCAAGTGTCCGTGGAGTTGTTGATGACTTCCTTCATCAGGTTCCAGTCTCACCTCCAGCAGAAGCCAAAAACCCCTCCAACCACATGAAACTCACACTCTGGTGCAGAACCTTACATGACCTGAAGACTATCAAAACAACAGATGAGCTCTGCCTGTGCCTGTATGTTTTTCATGTTGGGCTCACCACAGTGGTTTGGGAAAGGAGCACTGGAATTGCTCCTCTGACACTTCCATTCTACTGAATAAAATTATTTGTAATGGTTAGAAAATAAGTCAAAAAATCCTCCACCTAGTACAAGTCATTTCAGCCCAGGGACAACTGAGCATGGAGACATCAGGGAGAGCACTGAAGTCTCAGGGCTGCAAACATGTAGGGCAAAACTGAGGCAGCTGAAGAGAGAAGTCCCATGGTCCCCTCTCAGCCCTTTCCCTCGAAACCCAAGGTGCTCCAGAGAGTATCAGTTTCTTAGACAGCTGATTTAGAGACAGGAAACCCACTATTCACAGCTCTGTCAGAAAAAATGGTTGCTATAATGGTGAAGAACAAAATGAAACACCTTAACCTAAACGACACTGCACCTTGGCTTTTACAAACAAGGGCGTAAGGACAGAACAGCACTCCATATCATCCTCCTGGCACCCCACATGTCTGCAGTTCACCTCTGTGGGTTACATAGGCTTTGCCCACAGGCACACACCCAACACCTCCTGATTGGCAAGCTGGCCCTAGTACACAGCACAGATGGAAATCAGGTGTTCAAATTCACACAAAAGCCTTCCATCACAGACACCATGCATTGCTTTAATTTGATGCCTCAATTCACTTTCTTAAGAATCTCCTGAAGGCAATACAAATGACAGCTATATGACAGCTATTTATAGTCAACCATGAAATATAAAAACTATCCCGCAAGTTTTCCAGCTTGGAAGAGTTAGAAAGAAACTCAGGAACTCCAGTATTTCTTGGTACTTGGCACAACAAATGAGCTCATTTTGCATTCAGAGATTAACAAAAAAAGTCATTTACAAAGAAGGGAGTCCTGGAGTCCTCCCCAGACATAACAGCGGAGACAATGAACAGCATTGACGCCAGGAGGACAACCAGCAGCAGAAAGTATGGGAGAGCTGCAGGAAGGAGAAAGGGTGTTGGGGAGACACACTGACATTCTCCAAAAGGCCAAAGAAAGGATAAGGACAAACCAGGTAGGCTATGAAAGCCCTAGTAAGCCTCTCTTAATAACACAGCTGCTTCACTATTGAGGCTCCTGATGATTTGGTGCTTCCTAATAGGCTCCCCATTGCACACCAACCAGTGCACAGTAAGTCTGCAGAGCTGGATGAGTGAGACTGCGTACATTACAGCAGCCTTGCAGCTGCTTCCCCTGGGCTTAGCCCCTTGCCTCATGGCCATGCTGGTCCTCAGTCAGGGGAAAGGGATGGAGCAGAGGAAGCCAAGGCAGCCGACTGCCTGAGCCTGGTGGAGGCACAGCTGCCAGCCGTTCTGAGCTGGGACTACTTCTTTTGTTATAAACACATTTCTTGGCTCCCTGCTGTATGCTTTTGGACATGCTTGGAAGACTTTCTGAACAATCACCACCTGTATAAAATAAATTAATTAAAACCGTACGTAGGCTCGCATGCATGTGAAGGCCATGACTGCAGATACACAGTGGAGCGGGACCGGGAACTGTACAGAGGCCTCCCAACACTGCTCTGCCCCAGCACCTGCCCCAGCATCTGAAGCAAGTGTTTCACTTGCACTGCTCTTTTGCTATCTATCTCACGGTTTCTGTCACAGCTCCTGGAAGCAGGTGGCAGTGGGAGGTGCAGAACAGCTTCCTAGCCCCCCTCAGGAGTGTGGGAAGAGTGTTACACATCTTGCAAGTGTGGAGCCATCTAGTATATGGCTCTGTGTCAGGCACTTACACTGCAGAGCAGTGGGAGCAGCTGAGGCATCCTGCCCCATGTGAGAGACTGAAATCGCAAAAGAACTTTGCCCACTCTGTCAAACTGTGCAAAGAAACAGCTGCTCATCTAGGACCACCGAAGCCCATCCCCTGAATATGCTTCCCGACTGAAATTGGGACTGTGAGTTAAGCCACCTGGCAGAAACTTGAGGTAAGATAAAGGTGCTACTATTGTCCAATTATCTCAGGTCTAAGGAGAAGTGCACAAGGCAGGGGGAAGCCATAACCCGGAGGCTCAGTTGCTGAGGCATGGTTTGCACACCCTTCCCCCCAGTTGAGGGGGAGGAGGACAGTCTTTGGGTGCATGGTGAGAATGCACACAAGACAGGTTGAACACCCACCACTGGAGGCTTCAAGCCTTTGAGGCTGGTAAGAGGCGGATTCTGTGAGGTGGGATGGTGCTTTTTATCATACCAGTTGCCCTCCCTTACACAACTCCCTCAGCTGTAAAAATCCCTCCCCTTCCCCTGGGCAAGGTCTGCTGGGGCATTAACTGGCTCAGTTATGTGTATGTGACAGGCAACTGTCAGATCTTAGAAGGAATCATAAACCATTACAGACCCTCAAAGCCCCCAGACTAATTTCTGAGGCCTTCCACCCGAGGACTGAAAGCTCCTCCCCCACTTAGGGAAGGTACCTGCGTGTATAACATTAATCCCTTGGACTTTGTGTTTCATGGGCTTTTTCCTCACCTCCGATGGATCAAGACTGTGACCATCACTCCGACCAATGGACATTAAAATTGAAAGTAAACTACTGTCACAAGATCCACAGGTGGTGATATGTTTCTCCTCCTTCCCTTCCCTTCCCTTCCCTTCCCTTCCCTTCCCTTCCCTTCCCTTCTCTTCCCTTTCTTGCCCTTCCTTTTCCCTTATACATTCTCCAAAGTGATAGTTTTATGCTCTCGTATTGCTCTAATACTACAAATAATAAGAACCAAAGTGGCTACATACCTGCCTTCCATTGCNCGAGGACTGAAAGCTCCTCCCCCACTTAGGGAAGGTACCTGCGTGTATAACATTAATCCCTTGGACTTTGTGTTTCATGGGCTTTTTCCTCACCTCCGATGGATCAAGACTGTGACCATCACTCCGACCAATGGACATTAAAATTGAAAGTAAACTACTGTCACAAGATCCACAGGTGGTGATATGTTTCTCCTCCTTCCCTTCCCTTCCCTTCCCTTCCCTTCCCTTCCCTTCCCTTCCCTTCTCTTCCCTTTCTTGCCCTTCCTTTTCCCTTATACATTCTCCAAAGTGATAGTTTTATGCTCTCGTATTGCTCTAATACTACAAATAATAAGAACCAAAGTGGCTACATACCTGCCTTCCATTGCAACTGAAGTGTTCTAAAATAAACTCTAAATATATATATATGTATGCACAAACACCAATCATTCAGTGTCATTTCATTCTAATCCACCTCAAGGGATCTATTAACAAGAACTTGGGTTACCCTCGCACTCTGGGGCAGGTTGTAACACCCCATCTCCAGAAAGCACATTTCCAACCACCCACCTCAGGACAGCCCTTCAGCCTGCAGAAGTGCCTAGCTGTACAATAGGGAGACAAGGTGCCTAGGCTGCATAACAAGCATAATTAGCATAATAGTCTTTGGGATGCATCACCTACATTTCAGGCATGGGAATATCCAACCTGAGAGCCTAAATGCAGTGCTGAAAATCTGGCCCCAAGCAGCCCTCCAGACACTGGGCTCTTTCCCCATGCTCCCTGGAACTGCACATGGGAAAAGAAAATGAAGCCCTGCTTCTGAACTTCTGTGAAACATGATGGGAGCAGCATCACCTCCACCATTGCTACCCCACACCCCCATTTCATGTGCCAGAGGCAAGCACTCTTCAGGTTATGCAGCACAACCACAAAGCTTTAGGGAATGGCAGGGCTTGCTCGAGATCCCTTGTGTATATTTGGCACTGCTGTCCCGAGGGAACCAACCCTGGGCTTGGCCAGGGGAGCACACCAGAGACCACGGGATAGTGGAGTGTTGGAGGCGTGCCCTGCTACCCACGGGAGAGCTGCTGTGTGCAGGACGGGGAATGCAGCAGGGATCATGCACAGGGATGAGCGGCCGCACTCCCTCGGATGCACCAGAGCTGCCAGCGGCACCCACCGCCCACCGCTGAGCTCCCGAGTGCAGTGGCTGCGAGTGGCTACACACCTTGGCAACACAAACCCACGGGAGCTGTCACAGCCACCTGGGAAGCGCCTACACGAAAGTAGGCCAGCCATAATCCCGGGCACCTGAATGCATTAAACTCCAGACTTCTCAGAGCAGAGAGACATGGGGGAGGGAGGCTTTTCCAGGCCCTCAGGGGTTGTCTCCAAGCCTGAGGATCCACTGCTCCCCTCCGTCACAAAGCTATGAGGGTTGACACCAGCCCAAAGGAATGGAGTCAGTGACACTCAATAGATGTAAAGCAGTGGTGGAGTTTGCCTCCAGAAGGCTTTTAATGCAAGGCAGAAACGGCGGATGGCATGTGATAACTGTTCACCCAGCAATGCTGGTGGCTGCATTTGATATATTTGCTATTTTTTTAAAGCAGCAGAGATGTTTATAGAAGAGTACTCTGAGAAAATAGGTCTTGCAGCTCATATGCTTGCTGGGCAGGCAGTGGCCCATAGAGCTGCAGTGCAAGCTAATGCTGCCTCCATCTGGAGATACGGATTTCTATGTCGCATATCAGGCAAGAAATATCTTTTCTGTATGATTTTTCTTTAGTTTTGGGGCTAGTAATGCTAAAGCTTGAAACAGCAGAATGAACCATCAAAACAGTGCTATTATACACTGATTCCTTTGCTGGCTGTATATTACTAAAATTTTAAGATATGCCTTAGATGGGATTTCCATCAAGAGATGAAGGAATGGCCAAGGGTATGTCATGTTAGTTTAAAACTATGTGTGATAGGATTCAAACGCAGCAGACGAGAGGTAAATAATTTTCTTTAAAAAATAAAATTATACTAATTAAAAATGTCTATTGAGGGCACCTTACAGAAGTAAGAAGCAAAAGAGAAACTTCACGGGTTACAGAATAGGTGCATCTCCAGACTCCCATGTGATGTGTGCCACCACGTATGTAGCGGGAGACATGGTTTATTCTGACCACAAGCTAATGGCGGCACTTCACAGGTCTTCTCTACAGTCTGACAAACTCCTGCTCCTGCTACCCTGTCTTGTTTTAAATCCCATAGGGATATAAAAGCCATTGCAGATTCTTTGATCTTTCAAACCCTCTCATTTCACCTGCCCTTTTCTACCTGTTCCTTCTCCCCACTACCTACAGCAAATGTTTAGTTTCTTTTTCTGTGCAAGTTTAAACTTGCAAGCTACTTTTTATGACCTGAGGTAGACCCACTTTATTTTATTCCATTTCCACTTTATTCTGAATAGACAAATAATTTAGCTTTTTTTACCCTATTCCAGGGTATTTCAGATTTTCCCACACTGTGGTCTTGTGCAGGAAGGGTTTATGAAAAAGAATACAGAGTGGGCATTAGCAAACTCATTAACATAAGTACAGGCGGCAGTGGTATCCTGATTCATCATCAGTATTCTCAGCACAAAATGCTGCTTTGTGCATAGATGACTGAAGTTAGGAGCTACAGTTCATGGTGGTTTTAACAAAAATGAGCTTGTTTGGTCAAAAAAAGGGATAGAGAAGTCCTTAGTGACTTTTTTTTTTCTGGGAGGGAGGCTGTGCTTGAGAAAGCTGATGACAGTTTATGATCACCCACTTGGGCAACTCTCTTGGTGTGTAACAACAAGCATTAAGACTGGAGCACTCTGAGTTTCTGCAGTGGAATGAAGTACTGATTTTATGTGAATTACTAAAATTGCTTGAGCACTGGCTTCATAGAAGACATTCAAACATTGCTGTTGGTGTGGACAGAAGTCTGGGCAAGAGGAACTGTTTTACTAGGCTCCAACTGTCTTCCTTGCTGGCAGAAGTGGGGTTGGACACAGCCACGAGTCCAAAGCCTGGCACCAGTACTAGCTGACACAGGACAGTTTGCGGTCCAACAGTGTTAATGATTCTGCTTCACACATTAACTAGGCACCAAATAGCTATGGCTGCATGAATGGATGGACACTCAATTAGAACAATTACAAGTGATTAAAAACTTTCCCTGACCTATGTTATTAAAAATGAAACCACTGAGTACAAGGTAGGGCCATGCTGCTTGGTAGTGTTGCCATTATTTTAAATATCAAAACTGAGGAATGGTTCAGAGTGTGACCTCTGGGATATGGTATCTGTGCATGGCTCCTGCCCTGCTGCTGCCACGACACAGCCAGCCAGTGCCTCCTGCTGTAGGGATGTCAACCCTGCCTGCAGCACCTACCCTGAAGCCCAGCCCAGCTGAACTGCAGCAACGCTGACCTCCTGCCAGAAACCTGAAGCAACAGGTGAAGAAGAGGGAGAAGGGAAAACACACAAATAGAGAAAGCCAGAATTGCAAAATTTCCTGCCACCAAGTGAGAGCAAAACAGTTTTGGCACAATTAGCCCTGCATGGTTCAAATGACAGACTTCAATCCCCACTTGCATCTTCCAAGATCCTCCTGTACCTCTGACTGCTGGTGCTTGACACTCCCAAAGAAATCTCGGTACCCTAGTAATAACCAAAACCTGAACCACCATCCTTAACTTAAAGATGTCACTGATAAGCATTTCTTTTATCTTTTTTTTTCTGATTCCACTCAGCCACCACTCTTTTGTGTTTCACTGCCCACTGAAGTATGATGAGTTCTGTAGGTGGATGTCAAGAACATGGTCCAGCTTATTGTAAGAGGGTAAAACCCAAATAAAAGGCTATCTTCCTTATCACAAAATAGCTGCTCTCTCAGGTCTCTCTCATTTTTCTCCCCAGTGTGTTGTTTACCCCACACACTAAACAAGCAATTTCCTGTGGGACACTGGACTTTGAGTGTCCACATGCAAGATATTCTGGTGGAGATGGATCTTCAGAGCAGACAGATCAGAGAGTTTTCAAGCAGGCTTTTTCCTCTCCTGAGATATTGCAAAACCAGACAATTAAAACACATGGCAACAAGGCACAGATACTGGTGCAGAGCAAGGTCAGCAGTGAGGATGCTTGGTACCATGTGCCTAAAGCAAGACTTTCTGCAACAGCTAAACCATGGCCATCCAACCTGACAACAGAAAAAAACCAGATACTACCTACAGGACAGGTGACAGATGGAAGCAAGAGGCTTATTCTGCCAGTACTTAGGATTAAACACCATAGGTTTATTTAAGTGCTGCTTTCAGCAAGTATTCAGAATTTTCTGACATCCTCAAAGCCCCACTCAGGAGCTACTTGCACATGGAGGTGTTTTGATCATCCTTCAAAAGTCCAGATGCAAAACCAGCTGCTAAAACCTGCTGCTGAGACTCTACATTCCAGGAAAATTCTGTACTGCTCTTATCCCACTGTGCCACAGCATCAGATGCAAAGGATACCCTTACAAGCTTCCCTGCCAGAGCACAACGCTCCTTGTCTGACTTACAAAGAGCTTTCTCTGGCAGACTGTGCCTTCCTATACAGGTATATGTATATATGAAAAATAAATATCAGTCAGGGAAGATACTTGGAAGAGGAGAGACCTTTTCAAATCTCACCAGAAAGTGAATCTACAGTTTCATAGCTGGTATCAGTGCCCTCATCAGTGTGATGATATGTGGGACAAGTACTTCTCCTTTCTGTGAACTTCTTCCATATAGCAGTAATACTTAAATATTAACTGAGCAACGGAGAGAGACCAACTCTGGTGCTTATGGCACTTACCTGGGATCAAAGAACACTGGATTTAAGCTGCTGTCTTGTCTGAATAATCAAATGCTCACTAAGAGAAGACTTTGACAGGTCAAGGAGGAATGCACTTTTACATACAATCAGAAAGATAATGTAACTTTTGTTATTTCACTCTGAATTTCTTAGCCAGTGTTTCAACTGACTTTTCCCTCAAGTTTAAAGTACTTATAGAGTGCTCTCAGGCTATTCACATTCATCATAACCTGAATACGACGGTGAACTGCACTACCACAAGTGAATAGTATCTGATGCATGCTTTGCCATCACTCCGTCAGACCCATTTTGTTTAATCTTAGATTGGTTCTTCCCTGCTCTTCCAGCTGCAGGTCTGGGAGCTGCGCAAGGCCAGGAGCCCTGGTGCACAACAGTGCAGCAGCCAACAAAAGGGAGCAATCGCTCCTGCACGGATCCTAACAGCTGGTGCTGCAAGACACACAGCTAACAAGAGCAGTGACACCCACCACATGGCCTTCAGTTCCACAGCACAACAGTGTGCAGGAATTCTGTAAAGCTGCAATTTCAATATATCCATCTGGAAGCAGGAGTTGTGCTCTTCTTACGGGTGATGCCTGCTCACTGCTTCTGTCCTACATTTGCACTTCTTCATGCTGACTTGGTGGATAAATAAACCTTTCTGGAGTGCTTTCCCATTGTGACACATACACCCACTTAATTTTTTTTAATTTTTTTTTTTTTTTATTTAGCAGAAAATACAACAAAACAACTGGGAATCAGGCAACATTGAACTTAATCTTGAGGATTTTTGCCTACCTTACTCAGCTGGCAAAGCTTCCAGTTAGAATCATCGTATTTCTCCAAGACCTGGAAACGTGCCCATTAGAACTCCAGCAATCTGCACATTTTCATTAACCCTTGAGAATGGGTGTTTCACATGGCAATCTGAATTTAGCAAAAATGTCCTGCTGGCTCCACATTTTACTCTTTGCTCCTATTCAAAAGGATCTGGCAAACTGACATTGCACGAGCTGGATAAGAGGGGCTTAAGATGTTAAATTTCAGATTATGCTCAAACAAAATCCCAAAAAAAGCTCTCAGTGAGCAGAGGACTGTCAACATACCAGCATCTGTATAGTCTGTTGAGCCAGTGTTAATCCAGAACAAAAATAACAACGCAGCACAGTAAAAACCAAACTGATACAGGGGCTGTTCTGACACCATGGTATCTAGATAGCAGCAATAGGCAGCTGCAGCACTTATTTCTTCCTCTCTACTGGAAATGCTCATCTGTTTCACTGTGCAGACCACCAAGCTATGGGTCCACACCTTTGCCTAAGCCCTGCTACCAAGCCTTGGTGAAAGCCAAATGCCTGGAGCACTCAAAGGTGCACCAGCTAACTGGTATAACAAAACTATTGGCATTGTTTAGATCCAGTTTACATGATGATGCAGTTGGCTGAAGAAGGAGGAGTTTTCCCCACATTTGAATTTTGTGCATCTAAGCTCTTATTTAAGGGTATCTGATGCGTATGTGAACTTATCAATCCTCAGCCTCCCTGGGGAAGTAAACTCCTACAAATCCTGTAGGAGGTGGCATCTCACAAACTAGTTTTATGGTACCTTCTCTGTCCCTCCTTCCTGACCAGGAGGATCTGGTCTCAGTGGCCATGTGCCCTTTAGCTGGACTACATTCACACCATCATAACAAACATAAATTCCATATAGCCTGTTTCTCCTGCCAGTTTATCTCCTTGCCCTTTCCTCTGCACTCCCTGGCCAGGCATTCTAAGATTGAGTGTTTACTCCTGTATGCTTTGATTTTCCCTGGAAACCCTCTGGTCTACCCATCCCTCTCTGCTATGACGCTTCCCACTCACTTTGAGGCTATTAATAACACTAAACAACACCTGACATAAGCAAACCTCTAGAACTTAGAGAAAACTCTGCATTTTCAAGGCAATTCCCTGCTTATCTGCTCTTGTGTTAATTTTCTGGGTCAGATGAGTCCTCCTGACTTCTGCACTGCTTTCAGGGCTTGGGTCTCACCTGGTTCTTTTTCTATGATCTGAAGGGCAAGCTTGCAAGACTTGGTCAAGACAGCTCAATGCTCAAGACTCCTACACAGCCACAGCATTCACAATCCCTCCAAACCAAACTTGTACCACCAAACTTCAGCTGAGTTTACACATCCGATATTCCTGTAACACCCCTTAAGGGATGGGAAAACAAGATAAGGTCACAGTGTAGAGCTATCCTTCCACTTACCTTCCTGACACACAGCTTTTAGCTTGGGAGCCAGCAGGCATAACGCCACCTTTTCTCTCCTACACCAAACATTGTGTGTCAGAGGTGCTACTGGACACAGCTCATGTCAAAGAACAGCCTTACCTGTGGCGCTCTTCCTGCTCAAGACACCAAAATTTAAAACACAAATTCCAAGTTACTTTTGGATAGTAGTGAAGAGAGAGGGGAGGCCATAACTCAGTTTCAGTGATATGCTTGTCCTTGTACCCCTGTGCCTTTGCAAAGAACTACATTTTGAATGTAGGTACACATACATGACAGAACAAAGAAGTACCTGATTGTATCACAAAAACACCAGAGGTCTAGTGAGGGATGAAAAGACTGTTCTTCTAGGAAGGGGCAGAGTTCAGACTTCCCTGGCTTCCTCATACAAATCCTGCTCTACTAAGCCAGGCTTAGTTCAGTGGGACTGACAGCACAAGCAATGGAGCTGTTGGTGCAAGCAGGAAGTACAGTGCTGTCCATTGACCTTTCTCTGTTAAGATCAACTCAGAAGACAATTTCTGATGGATGGCTAATTTGGGCCTTCTGGGAAGTTAGAGTTATCACCAAATGCCCAAACTTCAAGTAAGCAGTTATACAGACATTTTTAGTATCTGAAAATTTGGAACATTTGAACCAACAAGTTTAAAAAAAATGTTAGTAAGATACAGACTTCTAACCTTTGAGCATCAAGTCTTTGGCCTCGTAGTCTTCTGCCTTAATTTGGTATTTCATTTCTTGCTTTGCATTAGCTTGCCAAAGATAGTCGTTTAGATTCCCAGCCACTACATAGCACAGAGCAGGATCCAGAGCTTCCCAACTTGTTTGGTTAGGATCCATGAATAAGGAGAGCTGTGGCAACAAGCAAGATCATGGCTGGGAACAGAAATCCTTAAGCCATTTTCCAAGACAGAAATACTGGGATTAAAAATTAAAAATTTTTAGAAGGAAGCTTCTACTGGTGGCTGCATATTACACTAAAGGCTACACAGCAGCAAGAAACCTAGTTGGTGGCCTGATGAAAAATGGCAGGTAGGTGGAAGAGAATATATCTTCAAAAAAAGGAAATATGATAATGAGGAGGGAGCATTAATGCTCTGCAACATACAGTTATGAATAACTCCAGAGGTCCCATTGAATTCCACTGTTGCTAAGGAATTGTTCTGTCATCTATAAAAATAATTAACATTAGCAGTATCGTTTAGCATTTCAGTTAGCTACAATTAACTTCACATTAGGAAGCTCTGAAAGTTCATTACTGCTGGATGTCTGCAGTGGTTTTAAACACACGGAACTACCATGATGGTACATCAACATGTCTGAGTCAAACACCTCATACTTGGAGCTAAGGCCACCCACTTGTGAACAGCACATGCTAAACCTCATGCCACTTCAGGAGTGCTTATTATAACAGTACTGCTTACAGCAAGCTGTGTGGGTTGTACAGTACATTAATTTACATGTCATCACACAGAATGCTATCTCAGTCAACGTCTATTCTGGTTCCTTATTGGGGTGCATATCTGAGTATGGGGTAGTAAATGGAAATGATGCTAATTCATTTTCTTTGTCATTTAAGTGTCAACATTTTTGCAAGGCACCAGTTACATTCAGCCTCCAAAAGATCATCAGAGCTGCAGTCTCTGAGGCAGTAACAGAGCAATCCTTGGCACTGATCATGAGGTCAGTACAGGGTCACCACTGACCATCCTCTTTCCCAGCTCACAGAGACAGTTTAACTGCAGAGCTCATTGCTGAGCCACATCCAGTAATCCTCCCCTCCTTCCCTGCAGTCTCTCAAACTAAGCGCCTAGTGGATCTGCCAGAAGGGCACCAGCAGGCAACCAGCACCAGGTCTCTTCCTCTGCAGTGCAAATACACCTAGGCACTGGAGCAATGGAAGCTCAGCTGGAGCTCAGATGTGGTCATATCCTACCTAGGCTGTGTTAAATTCTACAGCTATGCCTCGCAATATGCTCCTTGGGTAACAAACTTGTTTCGTACTTCATCAGAAACCATCAATGCCAACAGACAAAAACCCGAAAGGCACCATCATTGACAGAACCGATGTGAAGCACATGAAATAAGTGCTGGCAGCGTTTGTCTGCTTCGATTCGCTTTCTGTATTTGCACAAACCCCTTTAATTTAGAGCATTTTTAAAGCAGACATGTGTACTCCACTGTGACCCCAAACGCAATTCAGACACAAAGATTTTTATTCAGTCACTTGCACTGAAAACAAACTAGCAACACCACTAAAACGAAAACCAAGAAACGAACAGAGAAGTCTGCAGCTGTTGTCCTCTCAGCGCCCAGGCAGAGCCGGGGGAGGTACGAACTGCTGCCACAGATACGTTTTATCTCCAGGTTTCCATGTTGCCACACCCTCCGAGGCGCCCAGGCGAGGGCCGGGGATGGGAGCACGCACACTGGTGAATGAAGCACTTATGGAACGCACCGAAGCTCGGGTCGCGATAACCGACAGCGCCGGGAAGAGCAGGGTCGGTCCCGCCCGGACGGCGCCTCGATCCCCCCGGCCGAGAGCGGGACAGCGCCGGGGCGGTTCAGGGGGCAGCCCGGAGCCCCGGCGGTGCTCTGTGGCACCGCGAGCCAGAGCGCCCGGCGCCGGCTTCAGGAGATGTGTTCCCCGAGTTCCCCCATCCGGCCGGCCGGAGGCGGGTGNGCCGGCAGCCTCGCCCGCTCCTGCTCCGGCGCCACGGCCCGGGGCAGACAGCCCCCGGAGCCGAGCGGGATTCACCCGCTCTACGGGCGCGGGCCCCGCGGACCGACGGCGGGAGCAGCGACGGGGGCGCGGGCGGGAGGCTGCGCTGCCCCCGGCTCCCGTGGGGAATGCTGCCGAGTTCTGACCCGGTGCAGGCGCTCGCCCGCCCACAGCGGCAGGAAACCCGAACGCCGCCGCCCCGGTGCTTCCCCCGGCGCTCCGGACAGGCGAAGTTCGCTCCGCTCGCCGGTTCCGCTGCCGGCGGGCGCAGGTGGGCGGCCGGCAGGGCGCAGCAGGAGGCGCTGCCGCAGCCCCGCCCGGGGCGGCCCCGCTCCCGCCGGGCCGGCAACACCACGGCGGGGAGCGAAGGGGCGGGGGGG
>VWZG01003608.1:26022-41367 GCA_013396735.1 Grallaria varia
GGGCCGCCCCCTTCATGTCCTTGCGCCCCGCCTGCCCCTGCCCCGGCCCCGCTGCCCGCCCGCCCGCTGGGGTCCCCCCGCCATCTCGCAGCCTCTCCCTTTATCCTCTGCCAAGGGCCCCCGGACCTCTGTGGGCTGGTGGCTTCCTCTGCTGCGTGCTTTGGATTTATTTTTGGGAAAGGCAATGTTTCTCTGCAGAGGCACCAGAGTAGGTTAAGTCGAGTGGAGTTAACCCATCACTGAAGGGCCTTTAAACTGAGATGGTGCCACATTAACTCCTCCCCTCCCCTGCCCGAACTGAGATGTTACATTAACCCATAATTTGAGACCTTGGCACATTAACTCATAGCCAAGACTTGACATAATGCCAAGAGGTGAGGCATCACCTTACTGCTGCAGTAAAGCCGCAGCAGTCCTCTACCACAGTACCAACACCCGCCGCGTTCCACCGTGACTCCTGGCCTTTGTGTATATGCAGTTACAGAAACTTAATTTTCTACAAAGCCCCTAAAGCCAAGATAACAGGTTATTCTTTTCTAACTTAATTGTTTGAGATTTCCTGCACAGCAGTTCTTGACAAAAAGCTTTTAGGGAGAGTGAGAGGCAGGGAAACAATCTGGGGAATTGTGTTGTACATCCTGAAAATAAAACTTATTTTTAAAAAATGTTTTCCAATACAGTATTTTGTTTAGGTATCACATTTCCCTCCCCTTTATTTGTGTTTTTCATCAGAAACAAACAACAAATAAAAAAAAGATGGGGGGAGTGGGGGGGATAGTGGGTGTCATCTGACTTTACATTAGACTTTCCTAATGTGGTAGCTGAAATTGAAGACATCTGTATTTTTCCCCCTGGATGATTCTCCTCAGGAAGTGAGGATCTTTTGCAATCAATCTCTCACCATTGTGTTGCTACTGCTGCAAATGCTCCAGCAGTGGGAGTCCTGAAGCATTGGCCTAAACTGCCTTTGGAGCTTTCCAAACTATAGTGCTGGAAAGACATCCTAGGTGCTCTAACTGTAAGACTACTGGCAACTAAATTTCCGATATTGTGGTAACTGCCACTGGTGGTGGTCTTATGGCATTATGCAGTTCACTTGTGGGAGTATTCCTTAGGAAGTTTGATTCTTCATCAGCAGAAATTTTTTCCAGACAAAATAAGTGTGTGGAAAGCAGTGTTGTGGTAAAAGGCTGGGAGTCCTACTAGATACCAAGTTGAACATGAGCCAGCAGTTTGCCTTTGCAACAAAGAAGGTAAATGGTGTCCCGCGCCGTAACAGGAGTGTTGCCCGGAGGGGGAGGGAGGTGATCCTGCCCCTCCCTTCACCATTGGTGGTGCTACACCTCTAGTGCTGGGTCCAGTTCTGGGCTCCCAAGCATAGGAGGGACATAGACATACTGCAGCAAGTCCAGAAAAAGGCTATGAAGATGTTTAGGGGTCATCTCTCCTGTGAGGAAAGGCTGAGAGAGTTCAGACTGTTCAGCCTGGAGAAGAGAAGGCTCAGGGGAGATCTTACTAATATGCACAAGTGGCTGAAGGGCGGGTGCAGACAGAACAGTTTGTGGTGGGCACAAACTGCAATGAAGTTCGTTCCCTCCGAGCATCAGGAGATACTTTTTCACTGTTTGGGTGACTGTCCTAGTTATAGTGGCTGGGACCAGTTTATCACTGTGTGAATGTAACTGAAACTGTGTACTCCATACCCTCTCTGCCATTTATCATGAACTGTTAATGATGCATTGTTTGCAACAGCTGCCCAGGACACACCTGACACCCTCAGGCTATGAACTGGGTGTGTGAGAAAACAGAGATAAGGAAGGTTTCCTGTCTTCACACCAATGATTCAGGTGTGATAACTCCCCTCTGGGAATCATTAACACCTTCACACCCAACCTGAGAGGTCATGTCTGCTAATGGGCCATCAAGTAGACCAAAATATCCTGTGACTCACTGAGTAAATTGCCCATTGTGAAAACCCTCACCCTGGGAGAGGTACTGGGTGTTTCCATCTGAACCCAAGCATATATAAGCTTGGGGTTTTGGAATTTGAGGCACTCGCTCACTCGTCAGACTGAGAGGAGGACCAGAACCTCAACAGGACTGCAACTACCACTCTCAACCAGACTGCGACCACCAACCTTCTGGAAGGAAAACAGGTTTTCCTTTTTCTTTTTGCTTTGGACTCAGGGGGACCACGTGGTGCTCAGCACAGGGGCTGGTGAGCACCATACCGTTTGTGCCCCAGGGGGCTGGGTTGTACAACTGGGTTTTGAGGGCTGAAACCAATTTTCCTTTGTATCAGTGTATCCGTTGTAATCTTTTTATTAAATTGTAGTTCTGACTTCCAAACTCTTTTGAGTTGGATTCATTTCTCCTGCTGGTTTACTTTTAAAACCAGCACAGAGACCCAGCAATGGCACTGCTTGCCCAGGGAGGCTCTGGAGACTCCATTCATTCAAAAGGTGCCTGAACATGGTCCTGGGAAACTGGCTGTAAGTGGCCTTTCCTGAACAGGAGGTTACATGACCTCCACTCTAGATGTTCTTTTCAAATCCAACCAGTCTGTGGTTCTGTGATCTGATAGTTGGATAGGTCCATTCAGTGCATGTTCAGAGTCAATATTTGGGAACATGTGACAGAAAGGTGAAGTGTTTAAATATACTATTTTGCCTTCTTCATTTTAGGTACCATTGAGTAGTCTCCTCCTATTGATTACTCTGTGTTTAGTGCTACTGGTGAAGCGGTCTTGTGTGTTTTACAACCCCTAGTGCCTTTTCAGTTTTAAGGATTAACTTACTACACAGTCATTGTACATGTAGTACAGTATGAATTGTAGTGTGTTGAATATGCCTGTACTTGCATATTTGAACCACATTATCATAAATGACCTCTAATGGCAATAGAGAGACTAGAAATATGTCTCTGGCCTTAAAATCATGCCCCTAGACCTTTTTTTTTTTTTTTTTTCCCCTTTTTCTTTCTTTCTTTATTTTTTTTTTTTTAAAGAATATATCCCTGTGAAAGAAAGTTCTATCTTGGAAAAATATACCCAAATAATATGATAGTAGGTCCTGTCTTGAGGTTTGTCTGTGCCAGCACCAATTTTATTTAGTAACAATCAGTTAAGAATGTCATCTTAACTATTACATTTGCCCTAGCATATGAAAGATGTTATTATAACCCTAAACTGAAGAAAATACAGGATTGTTTGCTTATACTTTTGTATTACAATCACCCATTGATTTTTCCCAGCCACTCCTTTTATATGCTCCTGTTTTAACATTAGCCTATACTGGGTTTAGGTAAAATCTCTTCTAGTGAGCCTTGTACTGAAATCAGCTTAAGCCAAAGTCTGTGGCAAAGGAGCTTTAGGTAACTTGATTTTGGCTGTTTTGCAAGAGAGGCAGAGGATGTTTTAGATACCCAAAGCACCATATGAGCCCACAAACTCTACACAAATTCAAAACTGAAAAGTCCTGTTACATAGCTGACTCTAAATGCTAAAAGATCATAATGTCCTAACTTCTCTTCAATTTCCTTGAGCTCCAGTGTGCCCCCTCAGACAGTTAGGCTTTGTATAAATAAGCATTGAGTTTGTAAATATGCCCAGATTTCAACCCCTGCTAAGAACATCAAGGCAGTTATAGCAAGCCTGTCAGACCCACCATGCTGTTTGTAGCAGTAGCCTGTGGAAGAGTTTAAGAAAGTGCTTTAAACAAGCTTTAGAGCAGCTCACAGGGTTTGTGATATCTTTATGTTTGACTGCAGAAGACTAAGGAGCCCTGAGACCAGAGCCTGGAATTCAGATCTCACCCTGTTCCACCCAAGCACCCTGAGGAAGAGGTTCATTCTCTCATTCAAATTAAATGGTTTTAAAAAGAAAAGTGGATACCATCTTCTTCAGAACAGCCCAAAAGCCTGAGTGCTTGGCTTTAAGGAAAGACCTGTGGGTGTCAGTCTCCTCAAGAAATAAGAAACTCCAGTTGTCTCTAAGGACTGATGTCCTGCAGACGCACATCTTCAGAGCACACCAAGGCTAGGGTCCAGGCTGCAGACTGGGAGATGGAGGAAGTCTTTCTCTGGCTTGACTAAGACTCATAACTTCCGCAGAGGAGTGTGGCTAATTGTGCATCCCTATTATTTTCTTGACTGCTCAAAATGTCTTTCTACTTTGTATGCTTGCTCTGAAGGCCTTTCCAAGGCAGCTGCGGTAGGGCCGACAAAGGCATGCTCTGCTCTGCCTTCCAAGATAGTCAATTGCTCTAGTGAGCTCCAGTGTGGGTAGTCAACACAGCACTAAACTAAAGCCAATCAGTACTGGAAGAGGATATTAGGACATGCTCACTGTGCTGACTTGCTAGTTTGGAGCATGGGCAGTGCTGGAGCATATTTACATAGCATAGTCTGAGTTATCAAGCCCTTCCCTTCCATCAAGTGGAACCTCTAGTACCCATCTCAGAGCTCTGACCCTACCCACATCCATGAAAAGCACATAAATATTGTTGCATACATAGCATGAGATATCTCACTGTTGCCTCAGTAATTGACATAGCAGATTCCTGTCAATGCAAATGTTCAGGACTGAGAAACTTGTCACTGTAGTTGCATCACTGTCTGCAGCAGAAATCTCTTCTTTTTCTTTTCCTTCTTGGAACTACCAAATAACTTCTACTTAATCTTCCAATATACTAGTGTCTCTAACAGTGGAGGATCTCTGTCATCACAAATGGCAGAAGCTTCATGCTCAAACATGTATTTTGTGTGCATACAAATTTACCATGGTGGATCACCATGCATGTAGGATTGCAGACTTGCCTCAATCTGTATTTAGAGAAAAAAAATGTACAGAGACTGGAAAAAAAGGTTAACCAAGATATTAGTTAGCTGAATTTAATTATATATTGAAGGACTTGGACAACGAGATGGTCTTGATTTTCCAAGCCAAGGACTATGAAAGGAGGGAGGCGGGATTTCTTTATGAATGTATGTTCCTTTATTTTAATGAAGCTATTCACATATCTGCACAACTGTTTATATGTATTTCACTTGCTTGAAACCTGATAAGAACAGTATTTTTTTTTTTTTTTTTTTGCTTTTGTTCTGTTTTTTTGTATTACCAGTATTAACACTGAGCCAGAAAAGTTGCACATCTTGCTGTGGTTTCAGAGCTCAGGAAAAAGTCAGAGTGTTGGACTTCAAGATTAGCAATGTGCTGTTCAGCATTTCAGGTAAATGTTATTTCTCAAATGAGTAGCCAAGCCTGGACTGGGCAGGTCTAGCTGACTGTAAGCCAATTTGTTTATTTCAACATACATGGAGAAAAAGTCTTTGGAAGACTGAATCAGTGAAAACACCAAGTTCATGTTGGCCTTAGACTGTACAAATAATGGTGCTGACATTCAAAACCAAATAGTTTAATTCTGTGTAACCGCTGCAGAGGTTTAGTTTTTAGGTGAAACAACAAGACAGCTGCAAGGGAAGTTTGCAGGACAAATCAGGCAGCAGTTCTAGTACCATGTCTTTTTCTCTGTGAAAAAGATAGTATTATCTAACTGATACTGTTCAAGGAGCAACTAGTGCTGCTAGAAATACAAAACTAGTATGAAATATCCATCCTTATTCATTGAAGGAGTTGGGAAGAGAGTCTTAGTTTTGTCTGCTACCATCTATCTCCTTTCACCCAGTGTGTCAGAACCTGGAAAATTCTCCTTTTAGTTCCAGCTTTACTCTGACTGAGAACTTCTACTCACAAATGGATGTGAATCAAAAGTCCAGTTACATATAACATGTTTCTGGACAAGTTGCACTGGACAGAATCAGTAACACAAATTGTAAACGTAGATTTTCTAATGACCTGTAATGTAAACATATATTGTGCCTGTTTATTTTGGATTCAGCATCCTAAAGTCCAAAGGCATTTAAGTATGTCTCCACAGGTTGCCAGAACAGAATTATAATAAAACTAGCTCTTGCTTGCTGCCAGTATTGCACATGAAGTTCTTTATAAATACTAATGTAAATTACCTATCTTACAAGTTAAGTAGCTGTCTGCATAGTGCAAGTAGTACTTTATGGTGTGCAATGGTTGTTGTTTAGTTCCACCTGTGAGGAGCTTATTGCCCACAACGCTGAATCTACCAAGAGCTGTTCAGATCCACAGTTTGTTCTGATTAGAATTCTATATAAAATCAAATAATAAAGGCCAACTTCAGTAAACATTTTTCTGTAGAAAAAACCATTAAATGGCCATGCTGTTACTTTTATTACCCATGATGTTATATTTTGTGTGAGCTTGTGAATGGAAATTCAATTTACCTATTGGTGTTTACACTAAAAAATTTTTTGAGAATTTCAGCATTCATTTCATAGAGCAAGTAAACATTTGCTATTCTGTTTTTCCTAAAACAGGCTGATATTGCATGATCGCAAAAGAAATTTTGGTGTATCTGCAGAAATGAGTACATCATCATGCTTCCTTCCAGGAGGCTCCCCCTGACTATGAAAGGCAGGAAAAGTGGTTAAATGTGCACTTAGGTGTATTTACATGTACACACAAGTTTGAGAAGCCTATTTCAGCATCAATACAAATTGTTTTCTTTCTATTCTACATAAAAAGATTTCCTGACTTTCAATCTGCTGTACTAGAGAAGGTTTGCTGAGACCAATACTGCTCAGCAGATGCTAATAGAGATACAGTCTGCAAGCTAATTTTATCTACTTCTCAGGTTGCTGAAGGTACTAGTAGGAATTTCTCTAATTATCCTCTTACCCTCTTAGCTTAAAAGATAAATGTGCTTTATGGAATAGGTATTGGTATCAGAGTGAATCCAGAAAGAGTTTGTTCCTTTCAACAGATGCAAACTGCATTTTTGGTTGATCAGTTGTTAGAGACCCTGCAAGTGCACACAGGTGTCATTGAGTAGTTTGTGTATAGAAGATCATGCAGTATCTTCACTTTGTAGTATTTACTCTGTTAAGCTACAAACCTTGGATCTTTGTGGATTGCAATCCACTGTTCTCATAAAACTGATTTTAAAACTCCACATTTTAATTGTCATTGTAACTTTTGTTCTAAGTCAAACAGTTTCAAAGTGATTGCCACATTTCATAGCTGATATTATTTCATTGTGGAGTAGTCTGTCCTCCAAGAATGTAAAAGATGCAGAAGCACTCTGATAAATTATCATACCAATTCAAGACAATATTTCTCACAAGTGATGAAAATTGGAACAATTGCAAACACTTACCTGCCTTATCTAGTTTATGGTAGTGGAGTTCTTAATTACACATACACTGCTCTCCAGCTTCTTCTGGCATGCAGGAATGCACAGCTTAGAGCAGTGCTTAATGCCGCCCCCCTCACCCCCCACCCCCTTTAGGAACAGCTCACTCAAGAATACTCTTAAAAGCTGGCATCTACATCTCTGAGCAGCTTTTCTGTAGTCACAATGTCTGTTGATTACTTGATATCTTTCCATGAAGTGTAGTTGTTTTTCCTATTAAGTACTGTGTATTGTGATGTTGTCATTGATGTACAGAATGATTTGCAGTTTTGCACAAACACAGTACAACACTTGGAAGAGGCAGCATTTTTTTCAGTGTTGCACAACAAGTATGTAATACAGTTTATTTTTAGGTGATATAAACAATAAACATGATTCTTGCATTTGGTGTTGTTGGTTTTCACAAACAGCATATAGTGAAAAATACTCCCAGGATAAACATAAAACAGGGTCTACTTCTCTAAATTAATCCTTTGAAGTGTTCAGTTAGTCACTAGGGGATGATGATTGTTATCAATAAGAAATATGAAGCCTACATTTTTGGAAAGAGGTTGGATAAATACATAACCATCATAAAGCAATGCATTTTTTTAAAAAACATTTTGCTTCAGTGACTATTGCTAGCTGACCTATCAAAATAAACAATTAATGGAACCTTAAAAACTAATACGACAATTTAGTACCAGTTATCCTTTTCTTTCTTTTTGAAAAGATACAGTACCTCAGAGTTTCATCCGTCAGAGAACTTCTTCAGTTTCTAAAGTGTTACTTAGAGATGGTCTTTGAAAGTGAAGTAACCCTCCAGATGGGCTCTGTTACATCCACAATATTGTTCCTGGTAAGTGGATGAATTATGGAACTATTGACAGAGTTGGTCTCCTGCTGTTTCAAGCAGTAATTTTTTATTTTTTAACAAAACACAATAAAGGAAAAAAACCATGAGAAATCACGAGGAATCTGCCTACTGGTTAATAGGGAACAAGTATGCACTGCCAACTTAAATTTTACAAATGGTATAAAAAAATCCTGCAAGTATGTGTTGTACACCTGACCCAAACTTATTTGCAATATGCATTTGGAAAAATAAAGATCCTTCCAGATTGGCATCCTCTAGGTCTTTGAGAGGCAATGCAGGTAAACAGATATGTAAGACTGCGTAACTTTATCTTGGCCTGCCAAGAGAGTTAGCAGATGATCATGATATTCATTCTGTTTTGTGCCTTCCTGAGAAATCTCCAAATATTTGAAGAGCAAGACTTGGGAATTATCATTTTATCCTTTGCTGAAAGGAACTACTTCCTCACAAGAACAAAGAAAAGTCAATTCTGAAACAGCATAAAAATGTAGGGCAAGAACTGAGGAATGCTTTTTCTGCAACTGCCGAAATATATCCAGAGTATAATTATTTATGTTGGAATTTGAACAGAAAATTTCAACTTCCAATCTTTCATTCTGAGAAGTGCAATGGCCACTTTCTATCTACCTCAAATGGACATGAGTTTCTCTGCACTTATAGCTGAACAGCATTTCCTAACTCCATAATTTCTATTTCCCACTGGTTTCATTCAGACCAATGTGGAACAATGCTACTTTTTGAATTATTGAGGTTATTTTTTGGAACTGTCTTGTTATTCTCTAGAATTCTTCTGTTCAGCTACTGGCCAAAGCCATCATGACTTGGCTGATGAGATCAGGTCAAACAGGCATTGCTAGACAGTGCTTTTTATTACAAACACCTATGTGGATTTGACGTTCAAGTTGTTTTATCACTTTTCTTTCTGAATTTGTGTATAGGGCTAGTCGTGCAGCACTGGTGGGCTGCCTTTGGTAGTTTTAAGTCTCAACTTTCTGATGCTCCCGTCCGCCACTGTATTTTCTGTGCCTACAGCTTTGTGTGTGTACATCTGTTCCTCTTCAGCCACTCCTTTCTAAGCCAGCAAGGTACTAAAAAGGCCCTTGATGACACTGTGAAACGAGTACCAACAGTGTGTCTTCATTCCCACTGAAAGCATGAAGCTTTATGCAGACAGCTACAACTATAAACTGCCTGTTGCTATTGCGAAACAAATAAGTGTTGCAACTGTCTAAATATGTTGCTCTTTTCTAGACAACGATTTATATTTGAAAAAGAGAGTAAGACCTAATTGTACTTTGTTTCATCCACACTTACGAGTGCATGTTGACTGATGAACAGAAACCCTGTTCTGTATTACTGCTCACAACATTGCTGGAAGTGCTAAACAATAGGCTTGATTATATTATAAACAAGTGAGATAAATGGTTGTGACCTGAGATCTAAGTCACTGCATATTTGGGCTGTTTCTTTATTATTACTATGTTTATGAAATATATAAATTTCTCACATAACTGTATGTTTGCTTTTAATATGTTACCAAGTCCTTAAGAATCTCACATGCTTTTAACCCATTTTTCTTTCAGTTGTGCAGGATGTGCTGTTTTTGGCATACACATTGCAGAAATGAAAGAGAGTAAAAGAAAGAAAATAAGAAAAACCAAACCCCAAAACTTAATTGCAAGGTACTCCATAGCAAAACAGCAAGAGGAGTCTGTAACTGTTGTGGAAGCATTCATGTGCTTACTTCTATTCTTGTGGCTAAGAATGACTATTCATGCTAATAACAAATCTCCGTAAAACAGAAGAGAAGAAATCTAAGATTTTAGTGTGTGGTTGAACAAACTCCTACAGCTTTTAAGGATCAACCCAATTGCTGAACTAGAGTATTAACTAGGCCAGGGTATCTCACTGTACACAGAAATAAACAAATGCAGAAGAGAAGGGAAATTGAAACGTGTCTCTGAGCATGCATTGTAATCTACATCATGTTCTATAGGTGTAATTAGTCTGTTTGTAATTTCTTAGGATATAAGAAGTGCAAGTTACAGTGAATATAATTTTATGTGGTTGCTAAACCATGGTCTGAACTGACACTGAGATAGGTGCTTTATTTCCCCCTGCTCTCATATTTAGGTTTTTTACTCTATGGTTTTGTGAGACCAAAGCCTTTGAAACCATTCTGATTCAATACAAAAATGTGGATCACTCGAGAGTAATCATTCACAGAGAAATCAAGACAAACTTTCCTCGGCCACTGTGCCATCAAGAACTGTGGGTTTGATGAGGGACAATAGTCTCACCCATGTAAAAGGTTGTTGCCCTTGACAGTATCAGATTAGTATTTGGATATGCACACAAACCTCAGTGTGGGAGGCTTGTCAGATATTTGTTTCCTGTCTGCAGTATGAACATTAAAGTAAAAAACAAATAAAATCCTAATGACTTACTAATAAAGTGATCAAGACTTATTTATCAGCATTTATATTCCAAGAGGAAGGAGAGTGTCCTTAGAGAATGAAAACCAGAGGGAGAGTAGTTTTCCTGAGAAAGTACCAATTCATAATAGGGAAAAAAACTAAATAGCGGATAAGAGGGCAGACTTACTGCTAGAGCTAAAGGAATTCAGCCAATTGCTCAGCACAGATGTCATGAGATGAAGAATAAGCTAAGCTATGGTTTTAAGGGCACTTGAAACCTAACTCAACCCCCTTATTAGCACTGAGTAGTATAGTGCACTTTATGGTGCTACCAGACAGTACTTGTGCATCTCTACAGTCCTCCCCACCATTTAGATTGTGACTGATTTTCATCTTTAAAAGCTGTACTATTACACAGCCTTTACCATTGTGGCTACATCTAATCCCACTGGAAAATGCAGTTTGATAAAGGATGTTCCTGTTTTGGAGTACTGCTAGAACCATATATATCTCTGTTAGGAAGAACAACAGCTCTATCTTTCCTTTGTTCTTCCAACAGGCACCCAGTGTTGTTTCCTAGCACTGCGACATGATAGATGTATATATTTCTTACTTTTTCTCTATAATAACCGACTGCCAAAAGAAGAGATCTCATGTCTGGGAGCTCAGCCATGATCATAGGAAAAATGGAGGACTATACTCCACCAGCACGAAAGAAAACTCTTCAAATAAAATATTATGGATGGAAAACTGGAAATGGCACCCTTGAGTTAAGATGTTGTAAAGAAGGTAGTCTTCCCATTCTATCTTATTAGATGAAAGGCAATTGAAATGTTTGGCCTCAGCTTGTAGAGGAAAGCAATGGATGTTACCCAGTCTCAACATTTGCTTTTGTTACGAGTGCTTTGACACAACTCCTAATGTTGCTTTGTGGGCAACTACCACATATTTCTCCTTTCTTCACCCTTCATCTCCATCAAGTCCACTCAAGGCATGATAGTGCAATCATACTTCAGAACAGTTCAAGTTAGTTCTCAGATTTCTTGACCAACTACTAATTCAAGCCACACAACTTTGAACATCCCTTCAGCATTCTCTGTGACCCAGCCTCTTACATTCCCTTCCACTTCCTATGTAGTGGTGCTATTGTCCTCTCTCTGCTTTCATAGACATTTTAATGATGAAAAAGACCTCTAAGACCATCAGGTCTAACCTAGTACCACCATGTTCACCACTCAGCTGTATCCCCAAATGCCACATCTACACATCTCCTAAATACCTCCAAGGATGGTCACTTGATAATTTCCCTGGGCAGGCTGTTCCAATGCCTGACCAGCCTTTCAGCGAAGAAATTTTTCCTAATATCCAATTTAAACTGCCCCTGGCACAGCTTGAGGCCATTTCCTCCCATACTGTCACTTTTCACCTGGGAGAAAAGACTGACTCTCACCTTATTACAGTCTCCTTCCAGGCAAGTTATATAGAGAGATAAGGTCCATGCTGAGCCTTCTTTTCTTAAGGCCAGACACGTCCAGGTCCCTCAGCTACTTTTCATGAGGCTTATGCTCCTGACCCTTCTTCAGCTCCATTGCCCTTCTCTGGACATGCTTCAGCACCTCAATGTCTTTTCTGCAATGAGAGGGCCAGAACTGAACATGGTCCTCACTAATGTCAAGTACAAGGCAATTGTATACTTTGCATTAGCATTATTTAGCTACACACATATATTATCACATTACAGTTTCTGGGTTTCCAAAGTGTTCCAACTGCATTTCAGAGTGAGAGCCAAATATTCAATGCTTTTGTTTGTGCCTTGAAAGCCCAGCATTAGTATTTAGGTAAGCAACAGCAGAGTATATAGCTTATCAAATGCATTGGAAACCACTGAAATTAAAAGCAAGAATTAGAAAATTGAAGTGATGAAATACAGAGTTGCCAAATCTCCCCTGAGATGTATAAACTGCTTCCTGATGAATTTTAAATAGTGATATTTCTGGCTGAAAAATGGATGTGAATAAAGAGACCTTGTTGATCATCTGTAAGCCAATGTCTTCCCTGTTTGCAGCACTGCAAAAGCTATTCTAGCCATTTGTGCAGGTACATGGAAAATGTGTGTATGTTGTGTGTATATACATACACTATGTAGGTTTGCTAGAGTATTATAAGTATTTATCTCTAAATTTATCTTATATGAAAGCAACAGTTTTCTTTTGTGTTGACTGTAATTTTTTTGCCAATATATTAAAATTTAGAAAAGCCTCCTTGCATGTCACTACTGTCTGTAGAAATGGGACGCCATATTATCTATGAAAAATAAAAGATACAGAAAAAAACTTGTGAAATAATTCCTTTGAAGCTGAAATAAAAACATTTTTACGCCCAGAGATTAATTATGAATAATCGGATTCTAATTTCAATCTGCTCAGTTAAGGACGGAAGCATGGGTGAGTTGAGGAGGAATATTTTTCCATCTTAAAATGATCAAAGTATTTTTGCATATTTGCAGAAAGTGGTGGAGACATGAGAGTCAGAGAGGGAGGAAAAGGGTGCCAGTTTAAAATAAATAACGATATCATATGAAACATGGAACTAATATGTAAAAAAATGAAAGGAACTTGTACTGGAGATTGTGCAAAATCCTACATAGCTTTGTAGAAAATAGTAAACTCTCCAGTTCTCCATAATCACCTACCCAACTCAGTAGGTAACCAGTTGTTTTCATCTTCCAGAACTGCAGATATAGAAATACCGCAATGTAAAAATAATGCATGTACAATAAAATAGTAACAATGACCAAGGACTGTTTGCTCAGTGAGAAAGCCAATGCTTGAGCTATGCAGTTAGGCTTTGTATATTTTCTTTCTGTTGTAAATTTCATTATTAATTTCGAAGTTTCTCTTCACCTTTCTTGAAACTCATGCACAAATGAGTCAGATGTTCAGTCCTGAAGGAGAAGAATGAAGAAATAACGTGTTCAGAACGGAGATGCATTTTTGTTAAAGAAGGCAATATTAGGAATGAGTAATGTTTGTTTGTTTTTTAACCTGCCAATGAATCTGGTAAGTTTAAGGTAAAGCTAAAGAGAGAACTTTGCCAATGCGCTGCATTTAGTAGCCAAGAAGAAAACTGCTTACACACAGGCATTGCGAGATTGAAAAGACAGTAGCACGCATTTTTTCACACACATTTTGAAAACTGTCCCTGTAACCTGGGGCTCTCAGCCTGCAGCAGGGTACCACAGCCTGAGCCTACTTTCATACAGAGATCCACATGGCACATTGGCCTGAGCTGCATCTCATCACAGCCTTGTGATCCCTGCCTGCTTTCCCCTATCAGGCACCTTTAGCCTTCAGTTATTACCTGCACTGTTAAGGACAAGCAGCATTCCTTTTTTTCATGGCCTTTCCTTCCTCTCAGCCTTCATTCTGGTGACATCTGTTTTCATTTTTGTGGCATCCATTTACCCTAGGAACCAACTGTCAGAAGAGTATAGATGGGGTTTTAGTGTCAGTTTGGTTTTTTGTTGTTGTCGTTGTTTGTGAGAACTCATACTTTTTTTCATACCCAGATTTTATTACAAGTTATCATGCAAGAACAAGCCTAAGCACTTTTAGGTATATGGAATGTTTGTGGCTTTTTCAGTTCTCTGGATTTCTTCAGAAACCGGAAAAAAAAAAAGCTGTATCAGTTGATGAAAGCACAGAACCAGACCCCCTTTCCTACACTGAAAGTGTAACAAGGCCCAGTGACTGCTGAAGCAAAGAATCACTGCAATTGTATATACAGGTCAGCAGGGAACATTCTCACAGCGCTCAGAGCACCCCTGCAGCCAACACTTCACTACTCCTTTTGCAGCTACCTCTTGGCAAATCCAACCCATTTTCTGATCCTTTAATGTTTTGAGCCTTTAACGCAATGATCATTTAACTGGCTAACAGGTTGCACGGTGAGCAGGCCACACTTTTCTTTGCACGGAGGTGACCTGACACCATGCAGGCACCCTTGCCTTGTGAAAGATGCTTGGCTGGCTGCAGCAATGTGGGGAAAAGAGGTGTTCCCTATTTATGTTGTCATTTTCTGTTGAGGCCGGTTAGAAGTCAATGTCGAAGCCAGGCTGCGGTCCTGGATCCCAGGTGCTGTTGACACGCAGTAACACTTTATCTAGTCCCTGGCCGGGTGGTGTTTGCAGGAACAGGGCGGTGTTCCCACCTTTCCAAGGTCACGACTCCTTTCTTGAAAGTGTTTTCACTCTAACTGAACTCTGTGGAGGAGGGTGAGTTTGGTGGGAAAGGACCTTCTTCACCCATGTCAAAGCGAATGAAAAGCATCTCAGCGTTCGCACCGCATGTGGGAAAGGGGCGGGAGAGCCGTGGGAGCGGAGCCGCGCGGTCCCGCGCCTGCAGCGGGGCGGGCGGCGGAGCGGGGTCGTGCTGCGATGGGGCGTTACGGCCGGCCCGGGAACAGAACGTTCCCCGCACCGCCCGGAGCTGGGACTGAACCTCCCCAGCCCGCTGCGCACCGGGCACCGCGCACACACGTTCCAGCGGGTGGGGAGAGGGGCAGAGCATAAGGAAAGCAGAAGGGGTGGAGGGAAGGAAGTTCCCGCGGGGTTTGTTGAATCATAAGTACCTGGAGTGGTAGATTTTGGTGGGTTTCTTTTTTAGTTTGATTTGAGGGTTTTTTGTTGGTCTTTTGTGATTTTTTGGTGGGCGCTTTTTTTTTTTTTTTTTGGTTTTTTTTTTGTTTTTGTTTTTTTTTTGTGTTTTTTGTTTTGTTTTTGGTTTTTTTT
>VWZG01003610.1:0-11236 GCA_013396735.1 Grallaria varia
TTGTTTGTTTGTTTGTTGTTTGGAGTTTTGTTTGATTTTGTGGTTTGTTTTTTTTTTTGGTTTTCCTTTTTTTTATTGTTCAGTTTTGTGGTTTTTTCTTTTTTTGTCGGTTTTTTTATTGTTTATTTTGTTGTTTTTTTTTCTTTTTTTGGTTGGTTGGTTAGTCAGTCATTTTTGTTTTTCTGTTTTTTTGTTTTGTGGCAGGACAGAGCTCACTGAATGAGTGGAAAAATTAGTGATTTCATGTTACCCTGCCTGCACTGCAAGCTTTCTCTGTTACTTGAGTAATTATCAGAAGTGAAAATTGTCTTCCATTTGAGTCTTAAAATGAAAAGCCATTGGGAAACACAATAACCTGTTCAATTGCTGTTTCTAAGGTTGAAAACCAGACCTGGGAATACTGAGATAAAAATTAAGTACAGCTATTATGTTACTGGCTTGTGAAGATCATCACCTTGTGGTTTGTCATTACTTAGGACAATAATAGGAAACAAGAAAAATATTTTATGAGTGTATTGCAAATGAAAGACTTGCCCATAATGGATAAAAGGCAAGGAAATATTAGTTTCTACTTGTTTAAAACTTTTAATAGATTCAGGTTCTTAGAGGGAGTAGATAGCTGTCTGGTTTCCTGCAGAACCTTCTTGCACTGCATCTCAGCCTGTCTGTAGCAATGTAGCAATGCTAAGTTTCAACAGGATATTTGTAGGCAAATTGTGAGATCCAGCCAGATGTATTTCACCCATTGTCAAGGCAAGCAGGGAAATAAAACTGAGAAAGCACTGCAACATTGCATAACCAATTAGCATGAAATGTGAAGTAATATACAAATTCATCTAAAGTCTGAATATGCAAATTTAATCACCCGAGACTGAATTTTTCTGGTTTTGATAACAGAACTGAAATCTGATTGCTTTGAATAACTTCTTTGAGAATCTTTCAAAACTCTGAAAGCAGTTCAGTAGGCTTTGGGGAACACAGTCCAGCCTGTTCAACCACAGAAGAAGGCACAGATGATGCTTCAGAAATACCTACATTCTTCCACAAGCACAAATGATTTATCACTTGAAATGAAATTAGAAATAATCAATGTATTTTTATGTTATCAAATCAAGACTCAAAGTTATAGTATGAAACTAAATTACAATATTAAATTTCCTTATTTCCTACAAGTTTCACATTGTTAAGAAGATTAAATTCTTTTATTATTGCTATTTAAAATGTACAGACAGCTAAAATTTGGGATTAAAACTCAGCACAACCCCCTTGGACAAATCTTTCTTGGGTAACAAAGAGCTGTGGTGTAAATCTCACATATCTTATTGTAGATCTAAAATTTGGAATTTTGCTCAATATCATTAGGTCTTATAGTCAGTTTAAAGAAAGACTTAAAACTGCAGTGGTGTAGGAAAAAAACCCAAAACCACAACTCCCAGCCCCCCAAGCTGAGATTTCTGAAATCCCACATTAAACAGCGTCAATGTGTCTTGCTCATCTTTCTAAAAAGAAAAAAAAAACCATGCCAAATAAATTAACAAGACTGAAAATTTATTCTTATTACTCACTGTAATACTACACAAAAGTAATTGTNAACAAAATAATCCCAAATTAATTAATCAAACATTAGCTGTTGACCCCAATTCTTGTTCTAATGTGAAAAAAAAAAAAAAAAAGAGAGGCAAATTCAGATATAAAAATTAATAAATAAAAGATGTTTTGGAAAGACTTCTCTCATACCTTTAAACAGCAATGTAAAAATGGATTAGAAAAATCCAAATTTTCTAACAGAATGAGATTATAAAAAAAAAAGAAACCTCATTTTTAACTTCTGGTGTGATATAAACACTGTATTTTACAGGATGAATTTAAAAACATTTTTCTCAATTGCTACTTTTACAGTGTAATTTGTAATTACAAGTAAAAGTTTTAAAACTTTAACTG
This sequence comes from Grallaria varia, assembly GCA_013396735.1. NCBI lineage: Eukaryota > Metazoa > Chordata > Aves > Passeriformes > Formicariidae > Grallaria > Grallaria varia. The sequence goes on from VWZG01003610.1 coordinate 1,942, forward strand.
TTGTTAGTAACTGCTGCCAAGAAGTGATATCCAACAATTTAGACAATTCAGAGGGCAGAGAAAGAGAGCAAGGAAAAGAAATATATTATAACATTTTGTCACAGAAATTGGATTGTGAGAAAAAACTATGACTGGACAGATCAGTAACTGGAGAGAAAATGATGGGGAGATAATTGAGAGAAAATTAGAGATTGCATGAAAAATTCCTTGTCTATTCCCAGTGTTTAAATAAATAACTAAATTGATAAATACTCACCAAACACGGAAAGACTAAAATCACTTGCTCTGAGCATAAAATCTTTTCATATTATTTCTTTCTTCCAAAAAAAATTTGATGAAACAATGATTCAGTTTAATGAGTTGTCTCAAACTTTTACAAATTAACCAAAAAACAATTTCACTAACATTTGAGCTAAAGAGAGAGATCTAAATAACTTCAAACAATGATACAGGTAGAGTTTCCTTGTATCTCATTTTAGATGCTGTATTTTTTGTTGATGACACTGTTTCACCATCTTCATCTTTAAAAGAAAACTCAATACAACCTGAGAATAACTCTGGAAAAAAGCAAAAACAAACAAACAAACAAACAACCCAGCAACCTACATCTCCTGAGGATCCAGCCTGTTGTTCTCAATTTAAAAAACGGACACCTCTTGCATAAATTTTGAATTTACTTTCAAAGACTAGGAAAAGATTTTCTAATTCTGCTTAGGTTTAGTTTGTTTGTATGTTTTTTTCTTCGTTACCTAGTAGATTTATATTGCAATGGTAGATGCAATAATAAAAGAGAAAATGCCAGAAAAAAGCTGAAGTCAAGCAGGCCAGATTGGGCGTACTGCCAGTCTGATCCAGCAGGAAAGCTCTCACACTTCAGGGAATTAGAACTCCTGGTGTGGTTAGGCTTTTGAGTTCTCACATTAAATAGCACCTGTTATTAGATCAGACATCCTTCCTGGAGTATGGCTGGTCATTTTTTTCATATGTAGTTTACATCGTGTCTTCTTGCGTGCTTCTAATGTGCTAAACATAATGAAAACCTCACTTTTTGGTGACAGAACCCAGATATATCTACTGGAAATAACATTGAAATTCTGAGCCTGCCTTTCTGTTGTAAACCCTAATAAATAAAATACCTCTTTCTTCCCTGCCTTCCCACCACCCGCCCCCCGCCCCAAGACCCACTGGCCACTGTGCTGCTGAACTGTATTTAATGCAGCAGACAGAAATAACTGAATATATTAAGTACAAAGAGTGAGCCTGAGAGCCATCTCAAAGCCAATTATCTTGATGACCTTTTACAAGAACTTTAGAATGAAAATTCTTTATCAGCTGTTGTTTGATTGGTAATTTATGTTTCAAACAGTAGGCCATGACACAGTCATTATTCTAAAAACTTTGCAGATAGGGTAGTTTCAGCTATAGTTCCTAATGTACACATAAATACATATACACACACAAGTATATATACACACACATATATTTACATACTTATTCAAAATGCAAAGACATTTGGTTCTAATATAGTGATAGCTGGCTAGAATGACAGGGTTTTGAGCTGTTAGCATTTACATGCCTTTTTAAAACTTGCTGAAAATTGAGACGAATATGGATAGGTAAACTTTTCTCTTTGTTTCATCTTCATATCTACAACACACATCAGCTGACCAAGGATTGAACTTTCAGTTGGAATGGGTAGTAGAGATCTGAATTTACGTAATTCTGCCCTTATTACACTAATTTATGTGATTGTAAAACCAAATATTTGAGGGCGCTTCACCTCTTTACAAGAAAGTCTCTCAAGGACTTGAGAAAAGTTCATCAAAACAAACACTTAAATTTCCTGCTCATACTGCACTAACCGTTCATATTTAGTGTAATTGTAGTGCAATTATAGGAAGAAATTTTAACATGACTAACCACATACATACCTGCATTCAAATTTGGACCTAATGTATTATCTGAATGTGCTTCCAATAAAAATCTGAAATGGCATGGGAACAGGTTAGAAGAAAATCTAGATGGATGACATTCTGAAAGATAAGTTGTAACTGAGCCTGAAGCTGTCGAAGCTATGGGTTTCATGAGGAAAGCAGTGTGACATTTTATGATCTGAATTATGCAGGAGATCTTATTGAATTGTCTGATTTTATTGTATGATGCCTTGCATTACATGATTGTATGAATTAAAATGTTTCATTCAAATATCTCTCTACTAGAAAAGTCTGTCGTAATAGAATAATAATGCAAGTTGCGTACTTCCATGGAGTGAAACTATCACAAAACTTAATTATACATTTGGATTGATGTTGCTACCATTGTTATGAGTGCAGGTACTGAAAGCAGCAACATTTAGAGTTTTGTCATAGTGATGTTCACTACACATATGCTCCCCTCTTGGTTAGATCCCATTAGGTCTTCTCTCCACTGAAGCTATTGACATGTTTAAAAGCTACATGATGCATTAGCAAAGGACCTCATGTCAATGTTTTTCATTACCTTGCTCTGTCTAGTTGGTAGTCTTTTGTGCTGGGTTAAGTTTGAGTCCATTTCTGCTCCTGATGAGTGTGATTGTTTATTGCACTGTATTAAATTTACTGTGGATGACTGGGTAGCAAATGGACAAGCTATAAGCTGGAGCCATAGGATTGCTGTCAACACTGCACTAAGCTAGTGCTTTATCATCAGAACCCAAAGAGTGCTTAAATGATACTGGCTATAGTTATGGGCATAATTTATTGGCCTCAAATGACTACTTACTGTACTGTGCCCTGCCTTTTCTTCCCTCAGATTATGTTTTGCTGTAGTTGGCCTTATAAAATCTCAGTTCTCTCATACAAAATCTTTATCTCTATAATATAGGAGAAGGCAAAAAAAGATATGCAGCAGAGACGTGGAGAGGCTAATAATACACTGTGACATTGCGGAGGTTTTTGTAAGGCCTTTGTGGAAAGAAACACCAATCTCTTCAGTCCATATGGAATGAACATGCCCATCTTTTCTGACATATTTTCCCTTTTAATGTTTTCCTAAAAGACTTTAGTTAAACAAGCCATTTTATTGCATTTGTTTTCAATTCTACACTTTGAAAGAAAATGACATGATTTTCCTAACCATTCCTAAAACTGATCAAGTATTCATTATTTTGACAAAGATGACACTGTCTTACTTTCTTTTACATTTTCTTTCTGCACTTTTTTTCTCTTTGAAAACCCAGCAATATTTGTGGTTTTGGAATTTTCTTTCCTTAGAAAACTAATTTTTTTCTTAAAAAATTAATTCCTTCTTAATTTTTTTTTTTCTCAAAAAAAAATTAACTGTTTCTTGGTCTCAAGTCAATGTCTAGGTATTAACTAAGCAAAAAGATCTTTAGGGTTAAGCACTATGAACACGATATGGACTACAGAGTTCTGCCTCTTAAAACATCAGCATCTAAGAGTAAAGGTGGGATAATTGTTGTCACGAATGTGTTCTGTTTCTGCTGAATTGTTTTCAGTTGCTTTGTAATGGTTTGCTCTTGGTAACATATACAAGCACCAAAATTTTGCATTCATGGCACTATCCAAATATCAACTACATGAATGAGTGAGATGAAGGGACATCTTGGTACTTCATCTGTCATTACTGCCTTCACGGATGTTCAAGATAAGCAAGACAATATAATAAAAAGAAGGTGAGGTAAACTAGACCTATAGCATCTCCATTTAAATTAATGCAGCATGGAGTTTTGCATAAAAATAAGGGGTTTTAAAGCCCAGTAGAGAAGGTGTGGATAGACTGTTCAAGCTAGTTAATGATATAGTTCTCAATTATTTATTCTTCTGTCATCTTACCATGTTGGTCAGGAAGGAGACTGTTGTTAGATGTCTTTATTCCGTGGATCCCCAGAGAGTTTTGGTGAATCTCACTTCCTCTGAGAGGATGCCCAGCATTCTTTGTGCTTTGTAGCTGATCTGAGACCCACATAACACAACTCATACTGTATGAGGACCTGAATGGGGAGCTCTCAATCTCAGGTGTCTGCATGTACACAGAGGGAAAAACAGTGCTTAATTCACCCACATATCTGTGTGTAGCCTATCACATATCTAGGTCTCCTCTTAACTTATCATGTCATGAGAACAAAATGCTACTATCACTTATCTTACCATCACTTTTATTAGTTTCTCACATCTATTCATATTTTGGTATTACATTTTTCAGCACAGGAAATTAGCTCTTTTGGCCCTCTTTCCTTCTACTGACCCTTGCTGTCAACAGCTGTCAAACAGAAAAGGAAAGACAAAAATGTTCTTGGCTAGGTTTAGTTTCTGAATAATAGTGTTTAATTTTTTCTCATCCAGTTGTTTTTATTCCTACTCTTGTGTACAGCTTTGGTTACTGCAGCTATCATTTAACTTCAGAACAGAGGTGACCATAGCTTAGCTGGTCCCCTAATTATATGCTATTGGTTAACATTTTTTTCTTTCTTTTTCTTTTTTTCCTCATGTTAGACTTTCCTGAAACTAGAGTTTTCAGATTTCCCTTTTCCTGGAGAGGGGAATCAAGAGCCTTTGCAATTTGACATAACATCATATTTTCCAGGGTGCCCTGATACATAACATACATATATCCTACATATGTCTCTGAAAATGAATTTAATAGAAGTTTCCAGTTACCAGATATTTTGAAAGGAATTACTGTAGGTGAAGAAAAATAGTGCTTGAATATGCCAGGGGGCTGCCAGATCAAGTTCTTGGTTTTAAAATTATATTTTGCATATTTAGAATAAACTAAATACTTGATCAATTATACCATTTTCTATAGAATGGAAATGGCACGTTTAAAACTTTTCCAGAACTTCTAGCTTTATCACAGTCAATAGGAGTGTTCCATTAGCGATGGGAGGGACAGATTCTAGCCATACTTACAATTATAGGCTTTCTGCTACCTAATTTTGACTATTTTCTTTACTCTCTGGCAGAATTCTGTCAGCAGACGGGTAAAATATTGTACTCAGAATCTAAAAATGGTCCTTAGCTGTGTCACATGCTCAGTGCGTGAGATTAGAAAGGGCATATACATTTTGCATTCTTATTATTTCTTATCCTCAAATAGAAAGTGTCAATTGATTCTAATACTTGTTCTGTTATTGTGGCTTTTCTACTTTAAATGAACACATCAGATTAAGGATTTAAACCTAAATTTCTGAAGATTCAAACAGCACCAAACAGACCCAAAGCTATTGTGTTTCTCAGCCAAATGTCCACATACCAACTGATTCTTTATCTACATCAGTTTGTTCCTTTAAAAAGCTTTTTCTTAGATGGCTGTTCATTCTCTGGGGGAAAAAAGTGTCATAGAATATAATCAAGGAGCTTTGCTGTTCAACTAATATAAATTTTTATGCAAAGAAATAATAATCTGCAGAAACTGGGCTTTATGATAGTAAACCTCAGATATAATAAGTTCATGTAGTGTGCTCTTGACAACATTTTAATTTTGATAACCAGATGGATCTGAAAAATCCTGGATCTTTCTAGAAGAAAGGTTGAAACAGATTTTCTTGAGAAGACCATCTACCAAAGACAGGATGTCATTATTCTTTAATATAATTAAAGCTAAAAAGATAAAAATGCAGTTTCTCATCTTTTTCAAAAATTGCCAAGACTATATCATATATGAAGTTAAACAAATTCTCAAAGGAGTTTCAGGATAAATGAAGAAGGGCTGAATATTCCCACTTCTAGGACTTCAATAATTTTGTGCTTCAGCCTTCCTTATCCAACTGGTAGCCTGACTGCTTCCTTAGCAAAACTTATCCTCAAAGTCTTGCAGTTTTATAAAACACAGACTACATTATGTGCTAAACTCTCTCTAGAAAGTTATATATACAACTTAACAAGAGTATAACATATCAAGGCATTGCAAGGAGAATCTTAGAATGGGTAGGCTTGGAAGGGCCACAGTTGATGAAAACCTGTTTGTTTGAAAGCCAAAGCATGCCTGTTTACTCCTAATTGGTTCTTCATCTTTCAGTGATGTTAAATAGGCAAACATTCCCAATAAGCACAGTGTGGGATCAGGGTTACCACAGGCAAAGACACAAAAAGGACAAGCATTCCTGGCTCACCAGCTGTTTCCTGACTACTAAGCTATCCAAGATAAATCTTAAATTTTACACATACAATTTATAGTGAAAATAGCTTTTAATTCTCTGCACATTTTCAGTATCTGTCCAACAGCTTTTTCTTGTGGCAGTTCTACAGTTCAAGCATAAGATATATATTCTGGTGTGTTCTGCTTGGAGGTTGATGATTACATGTCCAAGATGAAAAGCTCCTCTGCATTATGAACGTTTTAGTTACAAATGAGCGTTTTGTGACATGTATTAAACTTGACACATTAACTCCCGGATGAACTGCTTACAAAGGGAGCCGCTTAAGACTATTAAGATATATACAGTGAAATCCTAGGTGCTAAGTAGAGTTAACATTATTCCAAAGTGTATTTCTTTTTAAAGTGTCTGGTTTAGCTTAAGTTTCTCTCTTTAATCATGCATACTGCCCCAGGCTGCCAAAAAGGCAGCCATCAGCATTGCTTAGTGAAGGCAGCTTAGCGCTGTCAGCCATCTTATCTCCCCTGCTGCATGGACGATAGCTTTTATCTGCGAGTATAAACATTAAAATGGAACTATAATCCTACCTTAGTCCTACACAAGATTTCCAGCTGTTTCTCAGACATGAAGAAACTCCTCCCATTACAGAAAGGAATATGTCTCTCTTGTGGTTTTTTTTGTATATCTGTGTGTTTGGACAGTAAAAATCATGATGAGCAGGAATTTGGAAAAAGAAATTCTACTGTGGGAACCTTTTCGGAAACAGCTAGCTAAACCAAGGAGCCAGTTTTGTAACAATCTCAATCTAACTTCTGGAATGCAATGTTATTTACCTAAGCATATTAATTATGTGGCACCATGGCATAGTGAGTTTTAAAACTATTCTCTTTAATGTATCATTCTTTTGTTTGTTTGTTTGTTTGTTTTTTGTTTTTCAGGACTTTTCCTGAACAGGACCTCAGACAGCCAGTTTAAATACGGAAATAAAAGACAGCAAAGGCAGTAGTATGCGATATCTTAAAAGTAAGTTTGTTTCAGCATTATTTATGATACAGAAGGAAAACAATTGCAATAAATATTGAAAGATAATTTTACCATTTCTGCCTGGGAACTGGAAGCTCTTTCCTTCTACATCATGAGTTGAATACAGTAACATTTCCCAAAGCATCTTAAGATTAAATAGGCAAATATAGAAAATATTCTTTCTTTTCTAAACCCAGGAAAATCATGTAGGATAATTTAGAGTTATATTGTCTCCTCATTTCTTTAATATCTTACTCTGTCCTCTTGTCACTGTCCCTGCCCGCAGCCATGTAATTGTTAAATCTTTTGTGTGACAGAACTACACTTTGGAACAACCTCCTTATATCTCTTTTACTGCAACAACACCACTATTTTTTTCTGACCATGTATTATTAATTTCTTATTCTTAGTTGCTTTTCTCTCCTGTTAATAGTGTATGAAGCTTAACTGTAGGAATAAAAGGAATCCTACTTGCTGAGCTAGATTTGACAGAAAAGAGGAAAAGGTGGATAGTACTGGACTATCTCTACTTTGCTTTTACAGTTTCCTCAAAACAGAGTGTGAATTAGAGCAGGGAACAGAGAGTGTGAAGATCTCATCCATCAAGACAAAATATTCCCATTTTCCCAGCTGACCACTGACTGCCACTGAAACTTTTGAAAGACTCCTACTTCATTCAGAGATTCTGAATTAAACCCCAAATCGGATACAAATGATGAAAAAGATGGTTATATATTTAACCTAATGAGCATAAGTAGTTGTCATAATGTCAGCTCAAATGCTTGAAGTAGAGTTCTTCCCAAATATTTATAGGAGTCCTTAAAATATTTCTGTTGAGTTATCAAAGCCATACAAAAGGTTATGATTCCCATTTATCATTAGAAATTAATTGAAACAGGGTATTGAAATCCCTCATGTACAGTTCTGAATATGCAATGCACATAATGTGGATAAGCAGAAATTAATAGGAAATTGCTGTCCCCAGTGCACTGAAAACCTTAATCTTGGCTTTCACTTATACTAAAAATAAAGTATTTTTAAAAGATTTGTAACAATTCTAATGTTATTCCCTAGCATTAAAATTACAATGAAAAACTCAGCAACGAGTTATAGAAATTTAAACTGTCACATTTTAAAATCTCAAATGTATGCTTATATAGCAGATAAAGTTACAGGGATAACCTCTGCTAATGTAATAAGACAGAACACATTTCTAATGAGAAAGTACACAGAAAAGTATAATTATGTTTAATAAAATCTCTATGCTTTTGCTTTCTTCTCAATAACTTTCAAGGAGCTCTGATTGTAGTTGTTTTTAAGTCTCTGTAGAAGCATTCGGCATTCTTACCATGGGTATTTGATCCAGAAATATGCCCTCAAATCGAGACAAGTCTCATCAGACTGAGATTTTTACTGTCCTCCCTCACTAAAATCAATAGTTTATATCAACTAGATATATGATCTAACTAGATTAGATCCGACTAGATATATGAACTGTTTCTGGTGTCATTACTAACTGCACAAAAGTACATGCTAACTATAACTGACTAAATAAAAAACCCCTTCACTATTCCCAATTATAAGATACTCTCTTGATGAAAAAAACCTCAGCCCACTCTGTTTGCATGGAATACTTTATCTATATGAACACAAACACAGAACTATGAAATTATTCTAGCCCCTATTAAAATCAAAAGAAAAAAATTCCTTTCCCGTTCTCCAGACCCTGGCTCAAATTCCTTACAAGTAGTTCCAGGGAAAACCATGGAACTGTTCATGTCAGAATTTGGTCAGAATTTTAATAATAATTCTGATATCATCTGAAGAAAAAATATACGGTGGAATTAAAAAAAAAAATCTATTTTTAATCAAACTCAGGGTTTTTTTTAATATAAAAATCTTTTCTTGAGATGATTGAAATGAAACAAATTGTTAAAAGAGTTCCCAATTTCCTAGTGATACTGAGTGAGAGGGAAATTTTACACTGAAAAGATAATTGGCATATTTAGCTCACCTTTTATTAATGTAGTGCATTTTGTCTCAGAAAAGTCAGCATGGAAATTTTTATGTCATTATGCTATGGCCCCACTTTTTAATAATCCTCTGTAGGTTCAGTTTTCTGCAACAAAAAGATTTTTCATTTTTGTGTGTGCTGTATATACCACAGTACTCTTC
>VWZG01003610.1:12544-32400 GCA_013396735.1 Grallaria varia
AAAAACAACAGATTCTTCTGGTTTTTGGTTTTTTTTTTTTTTTTTTTTTTAACAAGACAGAAGAGAAAACAAATTTTAGGTGAGGGCTAACCATGCAAAATGTATATTTTTCTAGATTGCAAATAGCTAGCAAATAGTCAATCAGCTTATTCTTCACTAACATGAATTTACATCCAACAAACACGTTACCTATGAAATATTTCTAAATAAAAAAACATTACAAAAGACATGTTAGCATGGGTGACATATATCTTCTGGTTAAGCACTCTAAACTGTTTACTTTTCTTGGCTGATTGAAAATAATTCTAGAGCAGAACAAACAGATTTAAATTGGGCTAAGACAGTTCCCCACTTCTGTCTTCTTTTGTAGCATCTCCAGCATTCATTCGGCCTTCGAATGAATCAATTCCACTTACTGCGCTTGCAGGAATCTATTCTATTTCTCTTTTGGGTTAGGTTTCTGCTGAGTTTGCAAGTGAACTGACACATCAGAGAGCCAAGATAAGCAAATGTGGCAGAGCAAAGGGTGCACTGACATTTATGCTTACTTAAACTCTCATGAAACTGCATCCGGAATTAGTATCCAAAATATGCTGGTCTAGATATTTAAAATTCTATATTTGTCTATACATTTTTTTTATTCTATTTTTTATTACAGCACTAGCTAGAAGTCAGTTAGAACAGCCTGTGAGATATTGTTTAAATGAAAAGTTCAAGGAAAAGTCACCATCCAAATGGCAATGGCAAAAGAAAGACAAAAAAAGGAAGTACAAAATCTTCTCGGAGTGGTGTCAGTAGCTCAACTGATAACAGAGCTCAGGTCCTCTTAATTCAATTTTAATGCCTGTCTGCTAGACAGAAAACAGGATTATGAGTGCACTTTGCGCTCAGAAAAAGTCAGCTCCCTGCATATGAGTATTGGACTTGTTCTGCTCCCTGGCTGGGAAGTATCTTCTAAATACTGATAAGGTTTGACAGTCCTCAATAAAGTCAATATCAAAACTAGAAATTCACTTCCAGCTCCAATTTGTTTTAATAAAACAATAGCTACTGAAGCTTGGAGTGCAAACAGATAGGTCTCCCCGTGCATGACCATCAGTGCAAGGCAGAGGTTAAAAGCCAAGGAATAATAAACCCCCCCACTCTCTTACAGACATCATTCAACCTAAAGTGGACTCTGATGAAAAATATTTATTTCATCACAAAAAGTAAACATGGGATCTTTCTAGTTTGTGTTGGGTTTTTTGTTTGTTTGTTTTTGTTTTGTTGTGTTTTTTTTTTCCTTTAGCCTAATTTGTTCCATAAATTGCTAAATTTAGGGAAATGCTGTTTGAGCTTTTAAAACCCTGGCTACATAAATTTCATGTGGTATTCATTGTAATGCTGGAACATTATTTTACTACATCTCCAGGAGGAAAGACAACCAAAAGCATTGAAATCCATGAAAATGCTCTTTATGTGGCAAGGTGTTGGATCTGCCAGGGCAGCCCCTGTGTGGGGACCCCGCCGGTGGCAGCGGCTGCAGCGGCCCCAGCGGCGGGCAGGGCTGAGGCCCCGAGCCCCGGGGGGGNCCCCTGAGCCCCGGGGAGAGCCTGGGCAAGGGAGGGCAAAACGCTGCCCGGCAGCCAGGGCTGAGGGAGGGAACCGGGGCAGAAACTGCCCTGCGAGCCCCCAGGGCACAGCGCGAGGGGAGACCCGGGCAGGGACGGCCCTGTGACTATTTGAAAAATACTGAAAGCTAATTATTAAATACACTGATACTATGGAATATTTAAGTTCTCCAACAGATGCTATAACCTATGGTTTTTGCTCATTCTTTGAAAGGTTGAAGGTTTGAGAAGCAGAAATACTAAATGACATTGGAAATGGAGAGTTCCTAAAACTAATTTCTATTTTGTTTGTTTTACCATTCAAAACTGAATGATCAGCTATAAGGTCAATAGGATACAAATCCACTTTAATTCATTGACTGATAGAAATGTGGTTAACTATATACTTAAGAGATTAAGCCTTCTATGCTGAATTACAACCATGCTGGGACTTTATGGCAATAATAGTATCATTGATTTTTGACAGGGATACAAATAGTTAATTACTGCCTTAGAGGACCAGATAGGATTTTCAAGCTAATCATAATAAAGAACATTCACTCATTACTTACATCTGAAATGAAGGTACATTGAATTATATGAATTCTCTGAGGTTGGACCAATCTAACCAGGTGAGCATTAAAAGCCGTTCTCCTAAAAAATACTCCTCTGATTTTCCAAATCTCAGCTTGCTAATGGTCTTCAACAAAGTAGAACTACATCAATGATGCAAGAGAAAGACTGTGTCCTCTTGTAAATTTCTAGGGTCTTTTTCAGGAGTACACCCCTGGACTATCAAGCCAATGGCAGTACATACATCAATTCTGTCAGGGCTTAGGTTTCACAATGTATGTCTAAAAATGATTGTTATACATGGACAAATTTCATCTGAAAAAGGAAGATTGTGCTTTTGAAATTTGTCTTCTTCCTAGGAAGGAAATTTTGGATGAAAGAAACATAGGGACAAGTACTAGAGAGTCTAGGATCATAGTTGTTGACTGAAGCTTGTTTGAGCTTCACAGTCATCATGGCTAGGCTTCGCAAACAAAGATTTGGGAAGGGCTCTACCCACGCTTGCTGCAAGCGCGCTGATGGCTAAAGAGGCCGATGCGAGATAGGCAAGTCCGGTTGCAAAAGGCACAGCAGAAAGTCTCCATAGGCAGTGTTGGTGAGGCACGGTTCTTTCTGCATTGTCTTTTCTCCTCCAGACTGATTCTGCGTGCATTCTCAAAGGAATCAGCAGCGTTATGGATGGTGTGTCTCCATGCCTCCCCATTGGAGGCCAAAGTGGACCACTGATGATAGTCAATACGGCCAAGGCTGAGGTATTGTTTCAGAGTGTCCTTGTATCTCCTCTTTGGGGCACCTCTCTTGCGGCAGCCGGTGGCAAGTTCACCATAGAGCACGATCTTAGGGAGGCGGTGCTTCACAGTAATACAATGATAAATAAGTAGCAAATACTACCTGGTTGCATGTCTTTCTCAAGCATATCTTCTAATACCACAGTTTGTTTGTTATGGTACAGGAATTAGGAAATACAGCTCTTGAGGCTGAACAATGTCCGAAGGTCAGACTAGTTCATTACATGGTTCTTAAAGCATGTAAAATCTATGAGAGAATAACCTTGGGAGCTGAACCTTGCTTACCAAAATATTTGTTCTCCTACATATAAAAATGAATTTCCTTTATGTAAGAGACTTGATCAGAATACCATAAAGTGCACCAGCCTGCTTTCTGAAATATTATGTATTGGATCCATTGTGAGAAAATTACCCTTTATACCTCTGGCTTTGCATAAGATGCCAGGTTTTGCAAAAACATCTCTACTCTTCTTTACTATGATATAAGCTGCTGTTGAAAAAGATACTGTGCTACTTCATCTTTACAGTACTGAATTTTTATGTGTATTTGATAAGATTTGAGCTGCAATGATGTTTAATACTCTTGTACTTTACAATTATTGCTCCTGAATTTGTAGTTGCATATTTTATTAGTTACTCATTTTGTTGCTCTTTGGTACTTGCAAGCTGCTAGCAACACTTTATACTGTATTTGATTACACATTTAGACAAAAACAGTTTACCACAATATAGTGTAATCAGAACTACTCAAAAAAATCAACTTAGCCTTGATCTTGTAGAATCATGAGTGGTCTAAAAGTACAATTTGCCCTTTTCAAGTAGACATTCTGTAGCAGGAATGTGCATAAACAGGTCTTTTGTTTTATCCTTTCCTTCTGTAAAGAATGAGTAAACTAAAATGACAAGACAAAGCCTATGTGAATGTTCCCTGGGTCACTTTTCAGAAAAATAAAAAGAAATCTGATTAATTTCTGGTCCAGAGCATAAAGAGAGCTGGGAAGTTTCAGTGCAAAGTTAAAGAAGAAATGGAGAAAACTAGATTAATAGAACTGAAAAGGTTCAAGTAGAGCTCTGTTTTGAGTTTTATTTTACAAAAGATTTTTTTCATGCCTCATCAGAAGGCATTGGTTCTACAACAATCAAAAGCTCACCATGAAGACAGTTCAGGGACATATGTTAAAATTATGTATGTTCTTTGGGACTAGGATAGAACTACTTGTTTTTAGAATCTGTTCCTATCTCAGTCCTTATTTATAGCTAAAGGATCAGAGCACATGACTTTGTGTTTCAATGACTGCAAAGGCCACCTAGTCACTTAGGATGGGAAAAAAAATTACCATGGTGATTACTTGATTTTCAAGAGATAGCAAAGGGGCTGAACAAGCCTGGTCCATAATAATAAATGACCAGGTAACTATAATACTTCTGGTGAAATAACCAAGTCTGAGTCTTCCACTTCCTATATCAAGACCCTACTTACAAGGATTTTCAGTATTTTCACTTCTGCAGTTAATCTCTAAAATCTGCAAAATCTCACTCTCTTCACTTTCCTGAATGGATAAACTTTCAAAGCTTGAAAATGTGCACAGAAACAGGAAACATTTCCAACACAGCTCTAAGGACACAGATAACAGGAAAAAGAAGTCATTTAGTGCTGGACTTGAATCCCTGAAGCTGCCATCATCTAAGTCCTAACAAAAATTCAATATCACGTTGCCTGTTATTATCAGTAATTTTTGCACTGATAGTCTGAAGAAACATCTGAAGCTTTATTTTCTTTTCCGATGTTTATCTGAGTCTCTTTAATCTGGTTATGCATTTTTCAAAACAGATTTTTAAGTGTTATTGTAATTTTCTGCTTTAGAATAGATCGAAAATTCAGGAAGATCAGAGTTTTTCAACACTTTATTTTCAGATTTTTGCTCTTGATCTTGGGCAACAAAGAACTCTAAGTGTAACACAGTTGTCTCAGTTGGAAGGGACCCACAAAGATTGAGTCCAACTCTTAAGTAAATTTCCCAAATGGGGATTGAACCCACAACTGTAGTTTTATTAGCACCATGTTCCAGCCAACTGAGCTAACTATGAGCTCCACCAAAATGAGTCCTTACTGTATGTGTTTCTCATCCTTTTAGAAGAAGAAATTACGGAGAATTCTATTTACAGTGCATTTTACATAGAAGTGTTAATGGCCTTTTCAATCTCCGTCTAACCTAGAACTATAAATACAGGCTAAATCGAGAAGCTGTCAATTTTTCTCTAAAGTTACATTGGCATAACTATGCCAGTAGTGCTTCAGAGCAGACAGTGTGTACATTAGCAGAAGGATTTTCTCCCTCAGTAGTTTTACTACATCCATGCAAAATATGCCGTAAACTGGCAAACCTATTCTTCTAGAAAAGCAGTATTAATATAAGGGTTTTCCCCACAGAAGAATGATTTTATCTGGGGTAAGGTTTTCTTACATTATATGCTGACAAAACTAGGCCACAAAACGTTTGGATGAAGCTGAAGTACTTGTCCTTGCTTTCTTGGTTCATTTCCATCCATCTACCGTCTTCCTGTCAGCAACTTTTCTTAGCCAATCTCAGAAGGAGACTAATTTAAAATCAATGAAGAAGAACAGAGAAAAACAGATCCATAGGCATGGTTAGGGTTTAAGACAGCAATGAATTTCCTAATTTGTATCTCCAGTGACATGATTTCTTTTTATCCTATATGTGGTGGTGTTTCCCATGTATATTGGTGTTTCCAGATATGTTTCCTAAACACTATGTAATGAAAATAATAACTGTAATTCCTGAACCAGTAAAGGCTACAATTAACATTTAAGTTAGGGAAAAATAAAAAGATGGGGGAATCATATCTTAGCGTTTCTTGCAGTACCAACTTCTGTATCAACAGTAAAAACAAAATACTTACAGCATAATTGATGAAGGTGGCTAATGTGATCCTTAGCTGATTGCTTCAGTGAGAGCACTGAAATACAGTCTCTGCTGTATTTTCTTGACATCTGTATAAAGAAGAACAGGATTTCACACAAAACAGTTCTGAACATCTTCACGCCTTTCAAGGCCTTCTTTGTCTTTATATATCTATGTATATTTTAAGTAAAAAAATAAATGTAGCTAGTTTGTGTAGCAGACTGATATTAGTATTGTGTGATTTCCTGTGCTTATTGCAGTGTACTAGCTGTGGTATGTTGACATTTCTGTCGATGTACCCATATTTCCAGGCAGCTAACATTCTCAGAATGGCCTACTACATGAAGTGTAAGTCTGTGCAGTTCCAACCTCAAATGTCTCTCAACTATCTTGTAATTTGTCTTTGACACATTATTGGAGTTTTCTCATTTCATGGTATTAAGCCATTTCCTCAGGCACAGGATGCCTTTTTTTTTGACTCGTTCCTTTGAGATCTGGGCAGCAAATTTGGGTTTCATCCACTTCCATCTTCACTGCAGTTTTACTGGAAGCAGCTGTTACCCCTTCTTTAACAGGCAGCCTGAGGGACCCACCATATGACATCCGTCCTTGGTTCTAAATATACACCTGCACAATGTGTTTTCTTGGGGCAAGAGTAGAGCAAAGGGACTCTTGCATCCTTTTGCACAAATGTGTTTTCAACTCTTGAATGAAAAACTTTTATTTATTCCCTGTAGTTATACTTAACAACTTTTTATCTTTTTAATAGAAGGCTTAGGTCTCTGAAAATGTAGCAATGGCCTGTTTTACTCGACATAAACATCAACACTGCAAAATGTGATCATGTTACCCCTTAAATCTCTTTTCAGCTTAATACAGAACATTTAGGCAAGTTTCGGTTAAAAGAATGAGAAAGCCCGTGTAAATAACCCATGAGGTTTGACCTAACTATCATATTATTAGAAGTAGGCTCAGAAAAGATGTGTGTAAAGTGGCAACATTTTTGCAGAACAGAATATAACAGTAAGATTAAGCAAGATAGTGAACATGTCAGCCATAAATATGAAAATGTCAAAAAGTGAAAGAAAATTCTCTAGTATGATAGGGACAAAAAAGACAGTAACAATACAGAAACCTGTTATTACATTTTTAGTTTCTTGGACTGTATGACAGACTGACGGGTTATGGTAATGGAATCAAAAGTGAAGGCTAGAGACAACCCTCCACCAAAAAAAAAAGGAACCAAAAAATGAAAGTAAAAGTCTAGAATAAGGGTACTTGTCAGAGAAAAGATAATTCTGAATAGATGTGATACATATTACTACTTGCCAAGTTGAACAGTATATTTATTTTGTACAAGGTTTACTCAGTCTTTAAAGACGTGCTTTCAAGTCTATATAGTGGAAAAAATAGACAATATTTTAAAGAGGGTGGAAAAAATTATTCCAATTTACTCAATACCTTAATGAAAAAAACAGTAGACATATAAAATTAGGTAACTCTACAGTAGCTTATTAAAAATGTTCTTTAGTGCCGTTATTGGGAAAATTCATACTTATAAAATGCTGATATTAGATATTAGAGATGACACTGATCAAAATTATTAAACAGAAGATTATCTTCTTTATCCCTGTATTTTCAATTGTGGTAAGCAGACAAAATGGAACTTATACATTTAGATTTTTTTAGACCTTCTGCATATTAAAACAAATTTATTTTATTATTAAAACCAAGAATTTGTTTGGGCAGATAATAGTAAATCTTAATTTGACTCTTGCAAACTTATTTTTGGCAAGTATATTCCATAAACTGTTCTGGTTAGATCCCAAGACTGCACATCAGTAGCAAAACTCTCAAAAATGCTGCCAATATCTGCTATATATAAGATTGCAGGGGGGAAGGGTTCATATAACTAACTACAATTCTCCTTGGCATTGTTCCTTTTGTTTACAAAGGTTGTAATCCAGTCAGTGAACAACAGCAATAGCATATGTCATATGGCTTAGACAGTACAATAAAAGTAGTCAAAGAAAAAGGTGAGGCAAATAATTATGAACTGCTTGAAAAAGATATATTGAGGTACAGTATAGGTTAGGTCCCAATCATGCAGAAGTATAGATCTCTTGCTCTATTTTCATGACCAGGCTGAGATATTTACACAGCATAAATGGTGCCAGAAATCTGTAAAAATAGCTCAGAGCATACATCTATTCCTGCTTAATCTGTGAGCACCTTCATCCGCACTGCTTATTTTCAAGAGCAGGGTAGAAATCTACTATGATTTCTGTGATCCTGAAGGCACAGATCAGGTGTTATCCTCCTTTTGAAAGCTGACCAAGTGCATGCTAGGTAATGTAAACAACAAGTGAAAAAAAAATAAATCTAACACACACAAGTCTATCTAGTTGGTATTTAAAATAACTAAAACCCAAACAACCACCTCCCTTCAAAATAACATAAAACCAAACCAAAAGAGCCATAGAAGACCTAAAGGATTGTTTTAGTCTACAAACAGCTCTAACTGAATGGACAAAATGGCCAGCCTAAACAGCTGTTGCTGTGTTGGGCAATTCACAGTGAGCCTCAAGATACACTCTTCTGCTGGTGTTTTGCATTGGAGGAATGATATTGGACACCTTTTGATGGGAAATAAATGTTTGAACACAGAAGATATTTTCACATAATCTTAGAAGTCCAGCTAAGCCATATCCAAGAAAAAATTGTTTCACTGAGAAACATGCTTTCAAGAATATTGAGGAATTTCCTGTCCTCAGCATCTGTTTCTCTAAAGAGTATGTGATTTGTAGAAGATTCAAAACTTTTAACTTCCTCTCCAAAGTTGGACCTATTTAAGATAAGTTCAAGTGGGTAACAAAACCCAAAATCATCAGTTATCTCTAGTCATTCTTAAAATGGAGCCCAACACAGAAATGAGTGAAAGTACAAATGCATGTTGTTGAAGAGGTTCAGGCCCAGAGTCAGATTTCAGGATGAAAAATATCAAAGGAGTAAAGCTCAGAGCAGCAGGAGTCACACTTCTAATTTGGATTTGTGAACCTAGACGGCTGGGCTGAGGCTGTGGTCTGGAATTTTTCTACATTTTGGTTCGTCTTTTCATTTGGGCTGACTGTTAGCAGAATAGAACACACAGCTAAATTAATTGCCATTTTCTTGTTTGCCAACAGGACTAGCTTTAATACTCTAGTCTATTTTCAACACCTACCAACAGTATATTCATGTAGTTTTTATCTCTTTACTCCAGTCGAAGACTTTCAGTCAATTTGCCCTACCATACGTCAGATACATAGCTACGCTATTTATTGATTCCTCGCTTCCACCCGCAAATGGCCTATAAAACCTCTCAAAACAAAGTGTATGATTTACACGGCAATCTCAGCAAGAAACAGCATACATTCTCAGAAACAGTCTCATACATTCAAATGCCTCTGTAAGATAAGTGAATACATTGGGCAAAATATAAGTTGTTCTGTAGGAGCCTGAAGTATACTTCAAGCACTTTTTTAATTATGGAGATCTTCAGGTGACCTAGTCTCAGACTGAAGAACATTTTTTGTCAGGGACCAAAATCAGGGTAATGAGTGTTTCTTATTTCTCCATAAAAATAATGCATGGAAATATGTGATTGGCAAGCTTGGTTTGGTCTCAGGTCTCAGGTAGGGTCCACTTCCTGCAAAAGTCATTGTGCTCTAGATTCCAGGTGCCAAGTTACTTGGAACAGCATACTCCACTGCATGTAGCATAGAATAGAAATGTTTAAATGGTACTGTTTGGAACGGTGATTCAATTCCTATACATCTTGAGATACTTAGTGGAGTCACAAGTTGACATGCAGTGTAAGAAGTATTAGTTTTCTTTTAAGACTGTGGATAGGTGGCAACAAGGAGCGTGAAGTGAGTAGTCTTCAGGAACTTGGCAGTAGTAAGTCCAAGGAAAATTTTGCACTGTGATACTCTTGGCCTGGTGATAATACTTTCATAGTCAGCCTATGGCTTCTTATGAAAATAGGGAAAAATTATACTAAAGACTATATACATTTTTTACTAATTGTAAAAATTTATTCTATCTTTTTCCATAAAATGAAAAAATAGTGAGGCTTGCTGAATTGTATTCAATATGTAGTATGTCGTGCATAGTCACATCTAACACATCAGGCATTTGAGTTTTACAAGAAAATGTTCAATGGTGCTGGTGACCAGGAATCCAAGATTTTAGATTAGGGGACTGAATTCAAGCCCGTAAATATATGTTTAGGCATCTAAAAAAGGCCTTGTGCTGGTTTTGGCTGGGTTAATTTTCTTCTTCGCAACAAGTATGGGGATATGTCTTGGATTTGTGGTGGAAACAATGTTGACAATAAAGAGATGTTTTAGTTATTGCTGAGCAGGGCTTACACAGAGTCAAGGCCTTTTCTCCTCCTCACACCACTCCACCAGTGAGAAGGCAAGGTACACAAGAAGTTAGGAGGGGACACAGCTGGGACAGCTGACCCCCAAGGGATATTCCAGACCTTATGCATCATTCTCAGCATATAAAGCTGGGGAAAAAGAAAGAAGGAGGGGATGATCAGAACGATGGTGTTTGTCTGCTGAAGTCACTGCTGGGCATGACGAAGCCCTGCTTTCCTGGAGGTGGCTCAGCACCTGCCTGCTGGCAGGAAGTGGTAAATGAATTCCTTGTTTTGTTTTGCTTGTGTGTGTAGCTTTTGCCCTCCTTATTAAACTGTCTTTGTATCAAACCATGAGTTCTCTCGCTTTTATCCTTCCAAGTCACTCCCCAATCCCAGCAGGTGAGGAGTGAGTGAGCGGCTGCATGGGGTGTAGTTGCCAGTTGGGTTTAAACTGTGACAGACCTATTGCTTATAGATGATGAGTGGCTTTCTGTCACTAGAGTGGGTTTGCGGGTTCTTCTTAAAAAAAAAATTTGTCTAAAAAAATATTTCAGTGTTAAATCTCTAAAAAGATATTTAACAACAAACTACAGTGGAATTCTAATTAACACAATGCAGCTTATTAGTGCTCCTAAGAATCAAGACATTAAATAAGTCAGGCCAGAAGTGTAAATAATGTACTTGCTAACAAGAAGTTTACTTGGTCCTGAGAATAATTGGTTTAAAGTAGTGGAATGATGCCAAAAAGGTGAAGATATACTGCAGAGGAAGTATAATGAACAATAATGTGAAAAATAAGAAGAAAAATAGGCATATTAATGCATCATTAAAATATCATTGCAGTAGATAAAGCATGCTAAACATCGAGCTATAAACATGCAAAGTTATATAGCTTAATTTTACTCAAGGGATTGGAGAATATTTCCAGATTTTAATTCCTAACTAGCAAATATGTTTGGGTATTTTTTAATGCCAGATCTAATCCTGAATTATACCATTCAGGAATCTGTGACAATACAGCAAGATACATTCAGTGATGCCTATGATACCCCAATGACTAAATATGCTGTATAGAGAAATGCATGCTGTATTCATTTTTTATATCCTGTGGGCAGAATTTAGCATTTCTTTCCTTTAACTTTGAACACTAAATGACAAAATAAATAAACCAGCTGTATACAGGGTTATATGGGGATGAAAAGAGTTACAATTCCATTTACTTTCTTATTTGGGGGGATATAAAGGGATAAACATCAAAGGAAACCTCTCAACACTGGTATTATCAGAAGAGGAGACTCTTTTGAGAGAGATTACAAATGATTTATAGAGGTCAGCAAGAAGTAAAATTTCAGGGAGGCTTTAACATTAATCAACTGTCTTAAAACTTTTTGGAAGAATAAAAAAATATGATTTTAACTCTTGCTGAGTCCATCGTTTACTCACTGTTCTATATGATTGCCACTTTGAATTAAACACCTTTTCACACCATTTGCTGTGCAGATGGCAAAGTGCTCTGTGAATGACAGAGCTGAAACCCCAGGAGCTCCAAGCAGTGCACTGGAAATACATCACAATAAGCAGATACCTATTATCTCCTCTTGACTTGGCTGTAATCTCCTCATCCAAATCCCTGTCTTTCTGCTCTTCCCTTTGACTTTTCTCTCAAAATACACTACCTCTGCACCTTTTTTGGAGGGTTTTGGAAAGGAGATCTCTGTCAAAGTCTAAAACACCCTCCATAAAGTTCAAGTTTGACAATTTGCTCCTCCTACTGCCTGGCAACCACCAGTGGGTATCATGTCTTCTGTGCTCTCAGCTGTATGTTTGTCAGTGGTGTGAGAGAAAAAGATGCTTAAAACAGCTGTAGAGCAAGTCCTGTGGTGCTCCCCATGCCCTTGGGCCATCCAGATTCTGCCAACTGCTGCTTTGAAAAACGAGTACAGGAGCAGGGACATCAAATCACCTCTCCTCCATGTATCCTCCTGATAGTGTGGATTTCACACCTCCTTTACAGCTGTATTCATTCCTTTCTCAATTTTCATAGCTGGCTTTCAGCTTAAACCCTTGTACTAGGTTTTCAAATGGTCATTTCCTAGCCAGATCTCAAGAATTTTAGTCTATCATCTTTCTCCTTCTCCCCATAAACTGCCTTTGACAGTTAACCATACTCTTCTCAGTGAGATATTCTCTGTTACATTGGCTTCCAAGTCTATGCCCTTCCCCGTATCTTTCCCTAGCTTTTTAGTTACTCATTACTTAGTGTGTCTTTTAAAGGTCTTTTTCCAATTCCTATATGTCTTACAGTTCAGTCACAACTCTTCATTTTCTATACTTTCATATGTTAACTTCAATCATAGATGTGGATTTACCTCTGAATATTTTGCAGGCAATGTACTACTTTTATTCCATATTCCTAAAGAATATTCTCAGTTTGTCTCTCTAACATAAATAACTGTCACTTTAGCATTCCTTCTTTCTCCCAACCCATTTGCCATCCCTCCCCTCTCTTCACACTTCTATACTTACTTTGGCATCATCAGATTTTTACATATCTCATCATCCACGAATCAAGGTTCTGTTAAATATGTACAGATTTTCTGTATACTCTTTTCAACTCTACCTTTTGATAAAATGGCAGCTTGCAATCTTCTTGCAACACTTTTCACAGGTATAAGAACAGAACAATTTACAGCTATAGTCCTTTGTAACAACACTTAAGGAATTTCATCCCAGCTTCCCTTTTGCCCATTTCTCTTCTGGTTGTGTCTTTTCCATTATATCAAACATTTTACTGGTTTTTATCCCCAGAACTCTCCAAGTACTTCTTTATTCATTTATTTAAAAGGAAAACTCAGACTTTTCCTGCTACAGAATGACTTTCTATAACATCTTCTTGTTATTTGAATAGTCTATAAACATCTGGCTTTATAATCCTTTAAATCCACCTTAAAAATCCTTTTTAAAGGCACCTTTAATGAACAATGGGCTTATTAGAGAGGTGCGGACAACCTTTTTAGCAGGGCCTGTTGCAATATAACAACAGATAATTGTTTTAAAGTAAAAGAGAGTAGCTGCAGACTAGAAATAAGGAAGACAGTTTTGCAACAAAGTGGGAGATGTGAGGGTAGTGGAGCACTGAAACAGGTTGCCCAGTGACGTGGTATGCCACATCCCTGGAAGCATTCGAGATCAGGTTGGATAGGGCTCTGAGCAACTCCATCTAGTTAATGGTACCCCTTCTCAGTGCATGGGGGTTTGGACTAGATGACCTTAAAAGATCTCTTCCAATCCATACTATTCTATGATTCTGTAACATTAAAATTTTTTACTTCTGCTGTACCAAGTTCACTGTATTTCTAGTGCTCTTCCAAATTACTGTCTCACATCATTACTTCTTGTTATATCCTATAAACTCCTTGAAGCTTGAATGGTCTTTCCATTTTATTTTGAGTCACTATGTTCCTGGTTCATGACAATATTCCTCCCCTTCATGAACTGCCTCTCAAAATTGCTTCTTTGACTGGGCCATTGTTCCAGAAAAAGTCCATCAAATGTTTATAATTTTCTCAAGGTTTTCATTTACTACTTAGCAAATATTTTTACAATAGAATAACACAATTTAGCATAGATTTCTGAAGTAAAACTTCAGATTTTTCAGTTGGGTGAGTTATTATCTGGAGACCAAAAATTAAGTGTGTAATGGAGATTCCTATGTGTGGATTCCAGAACAGAACTGAAAGCTGATCTTGGCTTGCTGGGGAGTTCTCAGAGGCAATTCATAGAAGTGACTGTGTATGGGCATAAGTGACTGGTTATGCGCACTTTATGTAGTAGTGGAATACTGTACTCTGTCCTGCAGAAGGGAATGAGCTAAGGGAGGGGAGAGCTGTATGAAAAGTTAAAAATAACCTGCTACTTTTTTTGCTAGGGGAGTAAAAAAGACCAATAAATAACACTAAAGAAAGAAATAAAAAATCCCATTACAGATTTTAAAAAATGAAATAGACCTGAGTCCATCTATATCCACAGATAGAAGCAATAAGTCAAATCTGGTACTGTGGAAAAATTGTATAAACTTATATAATTGAAAAAATAGCTTGTGAAAGTATTTCTATCACATTCTGAAAACTTGACACAAAAAAGCCCACCTTCCAAAACATTCTTGTTTGGGGGAACTTACAATTTAATAATGTACTATACCTTTTCTTGAAATCTTTCTGACAAAAGTGGTATGTGATATGAGCATTTTGTACTGCCCTCCCCTCCTCCAGTATGAATACAGATTCTGAGAAAATGAATCATTAAAGAGTCATTTAAAACGTTGGGGTTTTGTTTGCTTTTCAGATCTGAGAGGAAATTATTGTCTACAAGCTGAAGCAGAAAAAAAGGTTAAAGAAGTGCAACTAACATTTGCAGTAATAACTAATATATGTAGTAAATAATCTGGAAAAGAAATTAAGAAGTGCAACCACAGTAATTAGCAGTGACTTAATTTACCACTCTGGCCTCCAATCAGGAGGCATGGAGACACACCATCCAAAACGCTGCTGATTCCTTTGAGAACGCACACAGGATCAGTCTCGAGGAGTAAAGACAACGCAGAAAGAACCGTGCCTCACCAACACTGCCTATGGAGACTTTCTGCTGTGCCTTTTGCAACCGGCCTTGCCTATCTCGCATCGGCCTCTTTAGCCATCAGCGCGCTTGCAGCAAGCGTGGGTAGAGCCCTTCCCAAATCTTTGTTTGCGAAGCCCAGCCATGATGATGATGAGCTCAACGAGACAGAATTTCTCTTCCTTTGTATGGCACCCATGAATCCATTTTAGGAAGAGAGAACTGCATAAAACTGTGTCTACCAACAGGATTCTTTTCTAAACAATATCTGAGCAAATTCAATCTGAGGTCTTCTTATGCTTGATGAAACAGCCTGCATCTTCTTTACAGGAAGTTCTGCTTCCTAGTGCCTCACATTGTGTAAGGATATAATTGTCAGAATTGGTTTTGCTATTTGGCTGTTTTAAAGAAACTAACAGTAGGGAAATCTAATAACTTGTTTATTTCAAGTGACCTTACTAGCTTTGCTCAGGTCTGGAAATTAATCTGAAATACTTTGCACCATTACTTGGTCTCCTACCAGGAAGGAAACACTCTTTGTTCAAGAGTCCATTTCTGCCAATTCCCACACTAGGCAAGATTGTGTCCTATTGCATACTTTCTTCCAAGACCAGCTCATAGGTGGTTTCAGACATGATCTACCAGCCAGTTACAGCTGAGGCCCAAGGACAGTCATCACTGTACTGAAATCAGGGAGGTGCCACTGAATGTGTCTTCATCCACAAAGAAAATCTAATGGGAGAGGAACAGCTCAGGAACAGCAGCAGGCTGCAGCACCCTCATACCCACTGCCAAAAAAGTAAGTCTCGCCATGTGTGTCTCTCTGGGTCCATAACTTGAGTAGCAGAGGTCAGGCAATTTACACAGTGTGGCTATGGAATTACACACAGGTGTTCAACTCCTTATTTTAGAATGCTAGCAACAATCTGAAAAATAGTACAAGTTTTCATGTGAGATATGTTGACTATAGAAAAGGAACCTAGAGTGATTCCAATGTAGAAGTACAGGCAAAATTCTTGGATAAGTGAATCTCAGATCTGCATGGCAGTCAACTCCATGTGTTTAGCTACTGCTCACCTGAGACAAGCCCCTTAGTCAGATTAACCATAACTCAAAAACTGGCCTAGGAGTGCTTTACTTTTGTTGCATTCGGCTCTCACGTCTGTGGCAGTGTCAGTCAGAAAAAAGAACAAAAATAATCTTCCTTGAGCAGCCCAAGATTCTGAGTCATATCAAGAGGATCTATGAATTATAACTGGACACAGCCAAATCTTTACCTAGACTCTGCACCACAGAGGAATTACTTTTCAGTCGTGCCCAGCTCTAGAGTGATAGGCTCTCCAGCATTTATGGCCACATATGCAGGAAACCCAGCTCTTTCATCTCTTTGGGATGAGCCAGTGAAAGGATGCAGGTATCACAGATCCTACTGTGTAGGACCTAAGTATCTAACCCAGGAATAGAACGGTCTTACCATTAATTTAATCATGAATTTGATCATGAATGGCAGTAAGTTTATTAGCCAACGGCTCAGTGTTAAACAGCATGAACTCAAGAGCAACATCTCCATCTGTCAGTACCTTGTATTACTGAGATGAAACAGATGGCAAAGCTAATGGAATGAAAATTAAACTCCTTAGCCTAGGTTTATACGTAACTGCATCACCTTTTACTGCTTTATGATTGGTTGCAGAAGGGGAAATAAAGCTTAATATTTTATATTTGTAAAACACCTAAATAAAGAGAACTACTGCGTTACTCAGACCACAGGAGAGGAACTGGGCACCTGAGAAGATGCCCAACATCATTGATGGGTTCTCAGTCTTTATTGAAGCATTAGTCTTTTTTTTTTTTTTTTTTTTTTTCTGGGTATAACTATGCTGAAACAGAAAAATATGTTTCTAACTCAGATAATCCAGATTCAGCTATAAAATGGTGAGGCATTTTCACCCCTTCTTACAGTCTCAGTGATACCGTTTTAAAATGATTGATTTTTCATCGGAGCTCAACACCAAACTTGATCTCAGGCAATTTTAAAATAAAACAGATTTCTTTTTAAAGGGAATGGAATTATATAAAACAAAAACCAAAGCTGTTTCTTTCCACCAATTTAATGGATTATTTAATATGTTTTACTTTGAAAAAAACACCTGGTGTATTCATTATATTTCCAACTCCCAGCAGTCTGAACAGGCAAAATTTTGTTAATAATTCCTCTCATAAAAGCTTAAATACTATATGCAAAGGGTTCTTGTCTTTCTAATTCTTAAAAGTGTATATAGATGAAAAATTAATTTGTGCCATAGAGATAAATTATGTAAATTTTGACTGTGATATTTCTTACCTTGCAGTGGCATTAGTCTTTTCTTTATAGAAACCAAACTTGGCATTAATTTCATGGAATTAGTAAAAACTCTGTATTGAAGTTCAGTGTTTGTAAAGTTTTGGAGTATTTTATGTGTAGTACAGTCATATCTTCAACATTATTGACACCACAGAAAACTTAAGCATAATAACATAGTTCTCAATTTATAATGAGTTTTGCAATTTTTAAGAGAACATGACATTTTTTAATAGATATGGTCTAGTGTTGGGTAGTCTTGATTCTTGGAAACATCACTGAATCTGGTAACGATAAAATGTGTCTGATCCTCCTTGGAAATCTGCTTTGTGGAAATTAGTTAATGCAAATCTGTATTTGGTTCAGGTTTTTTTAGTTTTGTCCTGTATTTTTTCCTGGAAAAAGACCCAATTTCATTTTATCAGTTTTAGAGCTTAAAACTTACATTCCTTGCCTGAGTTATTGAGATTTCCCAACTAGTCAAGCCTCAAGATGTTTATCTCCAGACAAAAAGGAGCTTTGAAAACTAAAATGCTATAAACTCATTTTGGAATGGCTAAAGTTAGGGGTAAGAATCCCATCTGGAGTCACAACTTTTTTAAAATCATAGTATTATGACTTGGAGCTTAATGTTTTTCTAGTGCAATATCTAAAGCCACTCTGGACACTACAGAAGACACTGCAGTATGGTAGATATAATTGGGACTTATTATTTCTTAAAGTTCATGGAGAGTATACAAAGGAAAGTATCCAAAATGAGTAAAACATCTTTCCATATTAATCTCTTACACTCCTACCCTCCCTTTGAATGCTTTTTGTGTTTAATTTAGTTTCTGAATGAAAAATGAACTATATTTTACAAAAATGTAATCTGTTATGATACATAATAGAAAAAGGATTCTTTTAAGCTTTCCAGAGTAGTGGTACCTCAGAATTGCTGACTGTGCTAAAACTCTTAGTGGAACCTGCTCAGAATTTCAGTGAAAGGGTACCTATGGGCTTTCCCTGCCTCCTGATGTAAAGGTCAAGCCAAGAAGAAGTTTCTGATAGCACTTACATTAGTTGAGACTGAATCACTGTACTGTTCCAGGACTATTTTTGGCTTGCCCATATTCTTTCCTCCTTAACTGCTGTAAAACCTGTCCCCATCCTCCTGATAATGTTTATCCTGAGTTTGTGTCTAAATTTAGAATGAGCTGTAGGTGTGTTACCACCTTTCTATAATTTATCTCTACTTCCTCACAATTTGTTTATCAGTGCAATCCCTTGGATGTTGCAGAAAGGAAAAACAGGTTTTTTCTTCATAGTCTTTCTGTCCTCACCTCAGCCTTCCATGCATAAAGGGAAAATATAAATTCCCTGGAGAAGTGACTGTCCTCTCAAGCGCCAGGACAACCCTGCTGTCTCCCAGAGGAGTGGAGCAATACCACAGTAATGCAACCTGGCCAAGTGCTAGAGCCCTGGATTTTATCTTGGAGGTGAACTCACAGACAAAGACCACGACAGCCTGAATTAATTACCATCCCAGGATAAACAACCCCCAAGAACACCAAAAAAAATCACCTGCAAATACCGTGATGACTTTACGTGAGCGTAAGTATCAGGCTAATAGGTTGCCTGTCCTTGATTTAACTAAAAAGGAAGGGAACCAAATTTCAAAGTCCAAGTATGCTAACAACTGCCTTATTTAAAAGGAAAATAG
This sequence comes from Grallaria varia, assembly GCA_013396735.1. Classification (NCBI taxonomy): domain Eukaryota; kingdom Metazoa; phylum Chordata; class Aves; order Passeriformes; family Formicariidae; genus Grallaria; species Grallaria varia. Next base: position 31,484 of record VWZG01003610.1, read on the forward strand.
GTCCCATACTATTAACAATACAGGAAAGTATTCTGGTGTTTGTTTTTTATTTGTTTGTTTTATTATCCAATAACATTTAAATATGTGCCTCTATTTGCTATTTATAGTGGCCACAGGACTAAATGTTTATGCTGCCATATATCTTTTATGAAGTCTGGTTATTCTGATATTTTGGGGTTTCCTGCATATTCAGGAGTTCATTGTACAGTCTGAACAGTTCGCATTGTTAAGCTTTGCTCCACATGAAGGCTAGAAAATTACCTTGAATTATAGCCTGGGATTGTGAAGTAATCTTGCAGTCTCAAAACACAAGTGGGACACTGTGTCCAGGCTCTTGCTTTAAGATTGTCTTCAGCTGGAGGGTGGAAAATTATATTGCCACAACTGAGAAATATTATTTCTACTGCTGTGTTCCTATGGAACTGTCCTATTCAAAGTAATACTGATTATTTTGGTTGAGGTTTCTGAATGCTTTCTCCTACTCTTTAGATGAAATTTTAGAAAATACTGTCTTTGATTTTGTGTGCACTTCTATGTTTTTGTCTGAATGCACAGAGAGAGAATGCATGGCAACATAACCTGTGTAGTAAGAAGAAAGTTAGTTCTAAATTGTGTAGTTGAGTAAATGAGTGGAGAATACAAGAGCCATCCTGAATCCTCCTAACAGTAATATGGTTTATGCTATGCAGAAATACCAGCACAACACACAAACAACTATAGTATCTAAGAAATTTTTTGAGCAGAATAATTGAGAAAATACATATTTGATTCCATATGTTGTTACTCAATGTTTCAACCTTTTTCCCCACAAGGAATCATCCATTCACTGTATATATATGGTTCATATCCCACTGTACTTGCATGCAATTAATGAGGTACTGCAAAAGGTGAATTCCAATGGAAATAATCTCAGCATG
>VWZG01003610.1:40226-55397 GCA_013396735.1 Grallaria varia
TTGATAAATAATCTACATAGATTTGGTGTAAAACACCAGAGGTTTGGTTATGAAGCACTGTGATGGTGGGCTGATTTATCCTAAGAATGCACAGAGCTCTATACAGCTGATTCTAAACACACATTTCACGAAAACTCATTTTAGCACCAGTGTGCTTTTTCTACAGAGTAGAAGCTGAAAATCTGTCTCAAACTTGTAGCAGTATGCCAGGATGGCTCAAAGTATGAACCAGTGCTATAGTATCAATCCATACTTGCATTGTTGTTCTCAAGTTTTCGGTACTATTCTGGTTGAAATGGATGCATACATGTACTTCACAATGCTGTGGCAGGGTTTTTTTAATAAATGCACTCTAAAGAGTAGCAAAAAAAATCATCTTGCTGCATAAGATAATAATATATAAATTGGATTACACAGGCATGATAGGCTGTTGTTAACATTGAAGGTTACTTCTTAACCCTTCCCCAACCCCATCCCTGATTATATTTTCTGCTTTCTAGCTGTTCATTGAAGTAGCTTTGCTGAAATGTAATATTATTAAACGAAAGCTTGAATGCAGTTTGGGGGTTTTTGTTGCCATTCTTTTTCTCCTTTTTTTTTTTTTTTTTATTATACAGTGAAAAAGCAACTGGATTCCTTAAAAATACAGGGGTTTAGGTTTTATGTTGTTAATGTGTTGGTTTAAAAATGTATAAGAATAATATAGGCAAGCAGGTTAAAAGCATGCTATGAACTGAACTTCTGTCAAGGAAAGTTAGACCCGTATCCTAATCCTAGTTGGTTCTATCTCCCCTCAGAATATCCTACAAACTGCACAGGTTTGATCTTCCCATCTGGGTAAGCCAAACCAGTAGAAATAAACTAAATAAGTGTATCTATAGCTGTACATATGATCCATGAATTTGTCTATTTATCTTCTATATGCTAAGTTTTATTTTGGAAAATAAAACAAAAATGTGTAGAGGATATTTGAAAACAAAATACCTTTTAAGGCAGGATTTTAAAGAACAAGACAATTCCCAAGAATTCTGCAGATCTTAAAATTTACATTTTTAAATTAAAATATATTGAAAGAAGATGTGGATGAAATTGAGAATGTACCTTAGAGTCATAAAAAAGGAAAGAACAGATCTTTTGATGTGAATCATTAACAACATAATGAAAATCCTATCCAAGTTCTTGAATCCACATGTTCCAGATACTTATTCAAATACATTTTTACTGTGAATTTACAAAATTTGCTGTTCTTCATCTAGCCAGCCACTCTCAGAAAATGCCATTATAAATGTTCACGCAATTCTGGTAATTATTTCAGGACCCAAATTTTATGAATTTTAACATCTTCCAGTTAACAGAAGAAGTTCAGCAATAGCCAGTTTAACTTCTTTTTTTCTGCCTTCTTCTCAAATGAAACCACCTGGTAGCTATTTTTTTTTTCCAATTATTTGTAAATCAGTATTGGAAAGGCTTGGAAAGAAGCATGCTAATAAGAAGAGCAATATGAAAAATAGACTGAGGAAGAAAATACCTTAAGTTATTCAGAATAAATCTGTCCAAAAACCTACTTTATTATTATTCAGCAATCATCAATAAGAAATGACCAAGTCTCTAGATTTCATTTTTTCACTTCTTGTAATAATTGGTTTCTTTGCCCTGTTGTTGGTTATCTATTTGAAAACCAGAGTAATAATTTAAAAAAAAAAAGACAGATTCATGTAAAAAAGATGGTCTCCAAAGCATCTCTTTATGGATGAAGAAACTACACAAGAGCACAGACAAATGTATTTCTCTTAACTGAACACCTCAGCAGCTGAACAGGATGTTCAGTAAGGCTTTGTGCCTTACAGAAGACCTATTTGTCTCCTAATTTTCTGTCAAAGGACTTACTGACTTCACACTTCTCCAATATGTATTTTTGTAAAATTTGCTTTGTTGTTGTTTGTTGGGATTTTTTCCCAATTACCTTTTTTTCTAATTAATTTCCCAAATCTTATTTTTAGAGAAGGGAAACAGAGAAATAAGGAATGCCTTAGGGTGGACAATTTCTTATCTAACTGGAATGATTGGACAGGAGAAGAGGTGCAAATAATTAAAGTGTTTTCAAAATGGCATAACCAAGTTTTGCATAACATATAACACTTAACACATAACAGTGCAATGTAAATAGAACTATGTGTGTCCAGGGCAGGGTGCCAGAAACTTTCCCTTGCCATACTTTGCCAGAGGATATCAACAATTCTGCAGTGTAGTCAGAGATTATGCACAGAGAAGTGGACGCATCTTGTACACATGTGGAACTGGACATTGCTTTCCCCAAACCCTTAGAGCCTCCTATAAATTTCTTGGTATTTTTTCCAACAGGCATTACTTCAGTTGCAGTTTTCAGTTTGTTGCCAGCTTTCTGAACACACTGGGCAGCTGTAGGCTGGGCACATGGTGGAACTAAACTCAGATTTTTCTAAGGTAATCCCTGAATTAAGACCTCTGCTATGGCAAAGTATCAAGATGAAAATGACTGAATCACGACAGGTTCTGGCCTAAAAGCCTCTAGCTGATTTCCTTTATCTGGTTGAAAACCATACCTGGCCCTTGAATAAACAGAGCAGCAATGATTCATCCAGCCCTGCAGGTTTCAGTGGATCCTGTCAAAACCTATATTTGAAAGCATGGGCTACATTATCTCTGTGACCAAAAGCATTTTCCTCTCCCTTCAAATCAAAACAGTGAGGGAAAAATTTTTAAACTTAGGAAATAAACATTAGACTTCATTTGCAGGATCCCCACATATTTGCAATGGCTAATAAAAGACAGAAATTATGTGCAAAGATGACTTTAGGGATACAAGTATAAAAATGTCTGAAGATGGAAATGCTTAAGATGGGAAAGGAAGACACCCTGAGATAACTATAGAATGTGGAACCTCATGGTTATAGGACAAACGTTTAGATCTTTCATTTTTTGTTTTCCTGTTCTCAGTCTGTAATGTTCCCCAAAGAAACAGATTCTTTTTAGCTATACAGGATTTCAAATTGTTGAAAGAGGGAAAGCAGAGAAAGACAAAAAAAAAATAAATTATTTTCAAGACTCAAATTAAGTATTTTAGCTCCAAACCTAAATTTACTATAGTCTTCATTCTGAACAATTAATTACAAAAGAACAAAAGCCAACAACAACAAGCCCAACATCAAACTTTTATTGATGCCAACTGAGGATATTAACTTTCAGAACCTTTTTAAAGCTGTTTTGCAAGCTTCATAGAAAAGTGCATTGCATGCACTGCATAGCCCTGGCCTAATCAAAAATTATTTCATTAAAAAATTGCTGCATAGGTGTTTTTTTCCACTAGACTGCACACGGCATTTTAAGTTATCTATCACTTTTTCCCTTTGGACTTTAATACTTATGAATGGAGTTTCGTGCTTCATGAAACAGACTTTCAGGCTGCTTAGGCAACCACAAGCAACAGGACAGGAAGATGACAATTTGGGGTAGAATCTGAAATCAGGCAAAATCACATCACACTGGGAGTCTGTTTCTGGCACGTTCAGTGTCTACACCACAGGATCAACGAATAACAAATTCTATGATATGACTGCGAGATTCTTTACAGTTCTACAAGTCACTGGCTATGTACATTGCAAAGACCTAGTTTCTGAAGTCATGTTATTATAGAAAAGATTGGTTGTTTCACATTCTTTTTAGGTATCCTGTTATTTTTAGAACAAATGTTGCTATTTTTTGTGTTTGGCAGAAGAGTACTCATCCTGGCTGCATAGTCTTATCCCCAGTGACTAAAAGTTTAGCCCAGGGATGACCCCCTTGGAGAGGATAACACAGAGGGCCCTGAAGAATAACATGAATGAAAAACATTATTTCTGCCCCAATGAGCAGAGCATTGCAGACCCTGAGGGCAGTGCACAATTGCTATGTTGACTCACTGAAAAGCAAGAGAATTCATATTGTCTTGGGAGAATGAACCTCTAGCAGCCCAACATGCACATAACACATGCTTGCTTCTTTCCTATTCAGTTCAGTTCACTGCCTCATTTTTTCCTGGAATGAATACCAAGTAGCAACTTGATTTTCATGCTTTATTTCCTGTTAAACTAAAATAATAATAAAAAAAATTATCTGAACTCATTCAGATAGAAGGAAAAAAATACAAATTGCTCACACAACAGCAAAAAGTCTTGAATTAATATTATCCTTTAAATATACAGCTGTGTTTTATAGTCAAGCATAACCTGGACTACTGAATTGTTTGATATGACTTTACATTAGAGTGATTCTATTGACACAGTTGAATCCATACACTTCTAAGCTCATGAGGGACCACCCTGAAGCAAAGCTAACAGGATAAATCAGAAATTACTTCAAGATGAGGTGTAATAAAATTCACAGTGCTGGATAATGTAAGAGAAAGAACTGAGAAATTATGCAGCCTGACAAAAATAGTTTTGCACACAAACGTAGAGCACAGCAAAGAATTAACCTGAAGATACGCAGGAAAAACATTAAGATCACACAGAAATTATAGCTATATGTTTGACATAACATGGAACTGTTTTATACATTGCTGTGAAGGATTCTATATAAACAATGTACCATGGGTATACTGTGCTTGCTCAATTTACAGTGAGTTGTCTTGACAGTGTTACTCCTCATCCAATCACTGACCTGGCCTCTGGAAAGCAGCTCATAGCTTAGCAATGCTGGGGATGAAACATGAAGCAGGCACTGCTTAGGCTGTTCTTCACAGTGTCTCTACTGGTTGCACCCTATCAGCATACCCATCACCATATAACCATTCTCTCACATAAGGGCAGTCATTTTTATTTACAGAGGCAGTAATATGAAAGGAACCAGAATAAATTCTTTTCCATAGTGACACCTTATGTCTGTATTCCTGTAGGAATTATGTCTGCTCTTAGAGGTCTCATGCTCCATTAAATCCATATGATTGAAATTTCTCTTTCCACAAAGGTCTCAGATATCCATAGTATGAATTGTATTTCCTGCCTTTTACTTCTGCTACTGTTTTATGGGTGGCTTAAACTGATCTGTCGACAGCTTCTCCATGACCCTAGACCCTGACATCATCTGTGCAGGCACCTGAGAGCACCACGACAATAGTGGTCAGTCTCTGGACCATGTGGGAAAGGGGCTTGATGGCACAGGAATCACAGCAGCACTAACCTAGAATGATATAATTGAGCCTAGTCTTAACCATAACATTTGGGCATGTTGCTGATGGTAGTTTAATAACTATTTTAAAATAAATAAATAAATTTTAAAAATCACAATCACAGCTCTGCTACTTGAATACCATCATGTCTGTAGCAGTGGTGTACAAAAACATGGGTATGAGAAGGATTTTCATCTACTTCATTTCTGAAAAAAACCCCAGATATTCTTTTCTGTGCCCAACAAAACCAAAAAAACCCAAAAAAACAAAACTAAAAAAAAATCTGTGAGGCTTTCACAAACTGCAGTGCAAATCTTGCGTTAAACATGACTGATTTTCTCTCTTACTTCAGTGGTAGAGATTTCTGGAGATTTCAGTAGGAGTTTGCAACGCACTTCAAAACACACATAATCTACTTGTTTGGATTCCCACAGCCTTGCTTAATTCCCATTGAGTGACTAGAAACATTCTGACTGACTTAAATAGCTTTTTGATCCAAGCCAGTTTCCTTTGGAGCAGCAAAATTCTGTTGAATAAGAACTAACCCCCTAAGAGTTATCACAGCATGCATCTATATCCTTGCTTCATGAAATTTTTTTTTCCTGCTAGCACCATTAACTTTTTGAAATTACACTAAGGGCTCTTTTGTTAATCATAAACCTTAATGTTAAATTCTCTCTATAGCCATCCAATTCCAAATACAAAGAGATTTTGATTAAAATGACAAAAGACACTTTGTATAAGAAAATCCATTAGAAACATATTACACATTCACAAATTCATCGTTATCTTTAGTCAACATTATTTTTCTTAATATTACTAGGTTTTTCCCTGCCTTTTTTAGATTCTGTTCCGACTTTACCTACATATTCCTCTCAAACAGAGCAAAACATTAGATTACAAAGCATAATGGCTACCTGCCTACTACTTCCACATGCAAATCCAGCATAAATTGACCCAAACCAGTTTGTATACTGTGCTGTGCCTGTCAGATGAAAATTTGCTTTATAAACATTGGACCTTTTCTATTTTACAGAAGAACTCAAATACTGTTTTCAGCACCTGTCTGTTATGAAGCGCTATAATCAATAGAGACACAACAGAATTATTTTCTGTACTGAATGAACACAGTTCAGCCTGTGTGGTTAGTTTAGTCTACTTTCTCTGAGCAGAAATTTTCCACATTTTGAGGCTTTTCATAGTCTTTCATGACATGAAAAGTGACGGGTAATTTTCTTCTATCGGATGTTAGCAAAAGAAAGAGTCCTAAAATATTATCATTAATGTTGTAATCCCTATACCAATCCTTCTCTTTTCAAATAATACAATAATCATATTCAATAATGTGGTAATATTTCAGCATTAAAATTTTTATCTGTTCAGGATTATCTCCTCTTCTAACAGCACATTTTATAAGTCTATTGTAGTTTTTCACTTCCTAAGTTTTTTTGACACTACAATCCTTTAAATAAAAAGATTAATACATTCTAATTAAAAATCTTCAGAAAATTGCAGCATCTTATAATTGATGATGATCTACTCTGTCTAGGCCAAGGTGATGTCACAGTGGTGTCATATTGAATGATATTGCTGTTTTTCATGCAGGATATTGCTTCTCCTCCAAAGATGAATCTTTCATATAATGACAAGACTAGTTATTAGTTCAATTATAAAAAGTTAGGTTTTTTTTTTTTCCTCTTAGGCACACATGGCTAAACTGTGTCATTTAGTACCTGTTAATAAGTGCATTGCATTTGAAACTGCAACCTGTGTTCAAAAAATAGTTGTAAAGTGGGGGGAGAACCTTCCCATTCTCCTGCAAGCATGCAGATGCACACGATGCTCCATATATACAAAACCCAGCAGTTCCCAGTCAAGGAAAACAATTCTTTAATGGAGTCTAGCAGATCCAAATACCCAGCCACATCCAGACTAGAGGCTTAAATGCTAATCCCCAGTATACAATGAAGTTTTCCATATGGAAAAGACATTTATGAAACTTTATACATTTCTCTGTAGACTTTTTGAAATGAATGTTTCATTTTGAACAATATTTTTAGAATTTAAACCAATTCTTTACAGTTGTAAATGAAAAATTGTGAAATGAAAAATTATATTTTGTATTTTTAGAGTTCAGTTTTATGCTTTGCCTTCATTTTACTGGAAAAAAAAGAAAAAAATAACAGAGGGTGAAAAAATAATTTTGTTTTACAATCTTTTTATATTTTTTAAAAAACCTTTTTCTCGGTTATTCTAGTTGGAAGTCAAAAAGTATGGAAAGTGGATCTTTTCATATTTTTCCCTTTACCTTGCTATCTTCAATACTCTTCATTGATGGCAACTGATTTTTCCAAAAGAATTAAAGAAAGGGGAGGGGATGATATGCACAGTGTAGATAGTCATAATGTAGCCTGGAATCCCTTACGACAGTAGTTTAAAACAGGAAAGAATAGGAAACATGATAATGTTCAGTGTTCTTTGCCATTCCCGGGCAGATTATCTGTCTGAAAGATAAAGCATGTGTGACAAATAATACCTGGTAGGAGTTGTCAAAAGCATCTCATAAGTCATCTATAATCAAGCATATGAGTGTGATATTCTGCTAAATTATAATTATGTGTACTAAACTATATATAGAAAGTCATGGTTATGAATACACAAGGCAGCCTCAGATAGTGTTGCATTTTTTTGTAAGTACAGAATATAATGGACATTTTAAGAAAATTGTGTTTATTAAATAAGAAAACCTAAAGTAAGGCCCTGCCTTCACCCCAAAAATGTTAAAAAAAAAAAAAAAAGTGATGTCAAGTGCAAAGTTTTATTTGTTCTGGTTATAAAAAGCTGGTCAAGAATAAGGCAAGGCAAACAATAGGCTAGTTTTAAAGCTGTGTGACGCTTTTCCACAGAGAAAACTATTGCTTATTTGCATACATATTGTCTACTGTAGAGCACAGTTGCTTCTAGTGAATCTCAAATGTGTGTCTCAATATGCCAAAGTATGATGAGCCACACTTTCAGAATAAAATGGATAATTACAAAATGTGTAAGCTTGGGTTGGCTCCCAGCCAAACCCTCAGCAGCCCGGGACAGCCTTCCCCCCCACAGCCGAAAAAAACGGAGAAAGGAGAAAAAGGTAGCAGGGAAAAATTGCAGCAAATATATATTTATATATATAGCTATAGAATTATATACAATGAAACACTATGTACATATGAGTAGGGACCCCAGGGAACCCCCAACCNGAGGGAATAGGATGGGATACTTCCTTAGTTTTTGACCCCAGTTGTTAAGGAAGGCCTAAAGAACAACAAACCTCACCAAAGCCTAAAATTTAAACCGCCACAAAAAACAATTGCAACCTGTGGTACACAGATCAATGCATCACAGCTGAGATACCTCCTGCACCTACCAGCAAATGTGTATCAGTCCCCCGTGCCCTGCCAGAGCATAGAAAAGAAAGCCAAAACCCTGTAGTCTATTAGGAATACAAATACATTATATTTCTCCTAATTACTTTTTAATTTCCATCTCATTTATGTATAGTAGTTACAGAAGGGAAAAGCATTATATTCCTTATTCTGCCACTGTCTTGCTTATTTGACCTTAGTCATATTACAATTCCTTTGTTGCTTAATTGATTCTTCTGCACCATATGCATAATTAAAACTACTTGTTTTTTAGGTGTTAAGTGGGCATGAGATTACCTTTTACTTTCTAAGAGAAATATTTTTAAGAAGAAGCTCAAATGAATAAGATTTTTTAAATTTCATGTTGTTAGTTTACTGTCCTGAGCTCAAAATTAATTCACTAAATTATTTAGTTTTGTCCATGAGCTACAAATTGCTTTAAAATTTTCAATTTTAATGTGATTTAACTTAAACTTTCCTTTTAATACCAGAAATATTTTTCTCCCTTTGTTCAACCAATTAATAAAAAGAATTCACAAGATTTTTTATTCCTTTATATTTTAATATACTCTGAAGAACATTGCTCTGACTGTTGAAAGGTCTTTTTCAGAAGTTTTATAAAAGGTAAGTAGGACTGCAGAGTACAGAATCTTCCTGGAAATTGAAACAATGGAAACCAGTGGTGACTGTAGGAGTAATTTATATAGAGAAATAATCTTTCCCCCCCCCCCCTACATTAGATCTTATTTTATTAAATGGCCATGGGGATTTTTTTTGTGCCTTATTGTGCAGTCTTACTCCAATTACAGACAGACCAAATATCCAAGGCTGTGTGGGATTCAAAAAAAACCAAAAAAAAGGCAAATACAAAGGGCAAGGAGACTGAATATAATACGTAGTGACTGGATGTTAAGTATAGAATATATAAATTTTGGTAGACAGTCTGTTCTGTGATGAGTGGTAAGACTGATGAGTGACTAGCACAGTTACTGTTGCTTACACTCAACACTTACACTAAATTTTACTTTGAAATGACCCTGACATTTCTCTTGTGGATAAATTGTACCTCATTGTCAGCCCTGTGCTTGTGGCAGTGTAGAAGCAGTCTTCAAAGGAAAATATCATTTCAGATGCACTGTATGTACAACAAGATGTAAATCAAGTCTTTTCTCTAGATTCTCTTGTTTTTCCTCCTTGTGGTCCTCTGCAAAAAAAGTAGTATCACTTGTCAAGATAATTCACCTCTGTCACTCAGCCTTCATCTTAGTGACAGCACTCAAAAATATTCAAGAGTGAACTGCAGAAGACTTTTCTGCAGACAAGAATACAATATCGATGCTGTCTGTTCCTGTGCTTACTTATCAGCTGACAGAACATCTACTAAATAAAGAGTATGCTGTGTAACAAATCTGAAGTCATCCATGAAAATAATGCATGTCAATTGGTCAAAAAGGAGAATTAGTACAAGTGTTAATAGGTATTTCACAAATATATGATTCAGTTTATGATCACCATGAAAACTGAGATTATAAGAAAATTTTTACAGAAATAGCAGAATATATCTATTTTCAATAACTTTTGAAAAATCTGTGACAGGATATTGCTGAAAACTCTCCAATGAGGAACAGACACTGTTCAGAGGATTTAATTCTATTCTCCGACCTGTGCTGGAGTGTCCATCTGGAATCAGAGGAAATACCTTGCACTGTCATCATTTCTCATGCACAAACTGAAAATAACCTTTTCAGCCTATTAGCAAAAAAAGCCTCCAACAGATAAATTTGCACAAATTTAGTATAATTTTTAAATACTTATCCTCACCATTGAAAGAGGTACTTAACCTAGGTATATTGTATGTCAGTCGTCAAAACAAATCAATAAATTTCAGGGAACACTACTAGTTTTTCTTTTCATAACAGAGCATACTGTGGTTCCTTTAAGCTTCAGGGCATTGTATAGACTAGGACCCCATGCAACAACTTTGTTGATTCTCCCAAATTGTCAAAGTAAAACAGATTTCTTCTAGCTATTGATACCAAAATTAGTTACAGTTCAGTGCTCTGATTCTATCTCATGAAAGTGAATGGAACATATCACTATAAAATTTGGTAGGTTTGTTGCCATACCACAGACAGAATACTTACAGAAAACAGTCACGTGATATAAGGATTCTGAGGACATAATTTAAACATGAATTATTTAACATCACAAGCATTAAACTTGCTTTGCTTGAGACTTTATGGGAAAACTCATGCTCAGTCTAATTTGAGCTGCCTGAGCATGTTGAGAGTAATAAAGCTGATCTTGCTTACAAATTAAATTTTTAAAGCTGATAGATTAGTGCAACTTTAGGCTTGATCCATATAAAGTGCAGAAGCTTTCTAGGTTCACTTGGGATTAGGAGTAAGCCTTAAGTAAAACCTTTTTCTAACTGACACTTGTATAGACTCTCAAAACCCAATTAGGCAGTGCTGCTAGAAGGTGTGCCTTCTATTGCCAGAATTACCTCTAAGTCTATCAGATAAGTTACTTAACCTCTGTACATATCATTTCTGTATTCTATAGAAAAAGGATATCATCATTTTCCATGCTGTTGAGAGGCTTTCAGACCTGAGAATGAAAGATTCTATGTAGTTAAAAATCTGTTGTTAGTCATAGGTATCAATTTAAGAGTTTCATTTAAGCGAAGTAAAATATTGCTCTGTCTGTGTTCCACTGTATCATTGTATGCCTGTAAAACATGTTATATATGATCTGTTCTTGTGATAACTTGAGAACTCTCTTGTGACACAAGTTGAAAATATGAAGACACTCATGTTATAAGGTGCATTATGGAATTTATTTTCTCATCACCTTTATCAAAAGTAGCCTCATAAAATAACCTTTATCTAAAATAACCCATACCTTCGGGAATATGGTCAAGCCTAGATAGAGACAAATTTATCTATTAAATTTCCCTGGGGTTGGAAAACAAGGGGAGTTCTGGCATGAGTGAGAGAAAAAGATACTAGAAAACCCCCAAAATACAAAACTACCACCATCTTTAAGTGATTCTTCGTGTGTTTGACTACTTGCTGAATGCATGTCGTCACCCTGGAGGTTATGAGATAGATTTTCTAAGCCCTTTTACTCTCCCTCTCCACAAAGAGCACAGAAACCTAAGACAAGTATTTTCCAAAATCTTTTACAAACTTTTTGAAAATTCAACAGGGAGTCTGTATGGACGTTTGAGCCATGCCATGGCTGTCTCTTATACCACCGCTGACTTGCATTAAAAGCAGTGTGGTGCCTTTCCAGAACAATCACATATTCCCAACTCTTCAGCACAACTAAGTCAGCTGTTCTATCAGAAGATTGGGATGGACTTCAACAGATGCTTTCAGACACATCAACAGTAGCCTTCCAGGCAATGATTGATCCACAATAACAGCAAGAGTATAACACCCTTGTCAAAAGATTGGATCTCTAATTGATAGTAGTCAAATATGGCCAGCTGACACCCCCATTTTTTTTCTACCAGGATGAATACTCTGTTAGACTTATGCTACTGATGCACTTCAGAGACACAAATGTTCTCTAAATTTCTGGCTTAGCCAGAAATTGTCACGTACGTTAATTCTTTTTTTCTCAAGTTATCTGCCCACATCTCTTCTATCTGTCTTCTCTACATGATCCCACAAGTAAGAGTTGTGGATTCTTGGCCTCAATAGGCATGAAGCTGTCTTACTTTAGGAAGAGGCTGTTTTGATTTGTATCTGTATTGGGTCTGGCAGAGATGGAGTTCATTTCCCCACAGCAGGTCCTCACAGTGCTGTGCTTTGCATTGGTAGATAGAAGGGCGTTGGTAGCACAGCAGTGTTTTGGCTGCTGCTGAGCCCAGCATCAACACTGTAACATTCCTTCCCCAGCTGAGGACAAGATTCTGGGAGAACACAACCAGACCAGCTGACCCAGATTAACCAAAGGGATATTCCATACCATACGGTGTCAGCTCAGATATAAAAGCTAAGGAAAGGAGCAGGAAGGGGTGCATTGTTTCCAACAGCTGCCTGCTAAGAAACCATTACACATGTTGAAGCCCTGCTTTTTGGGAAGCAGCTGGACATTGCTGCAGATGGGAGGCAGAGAATAAACCTTGTTATTTTTTGCTTCGCTTTTACACACACAAGCTTTTGCTTTGCTTTTGCCTTAGTAAACTCCCTTATCCTGACCCATGAGTGGTTTTCCGTCTTATTTTCTCTTCCCTTTATGGCTGGGAAGGGGAGTGATAGAGCAGCTGGGTGGGCACCTGGTGTCCAGCAAAGGTCAACCCACCACGGTATCAAACAGTAGTGACTGTGTCATACTGTTAGTGTAATAGTGACCAGGAGAATCAGATGGGTTGTGTCAGTCACAGTGACATGGTTTTAGCGGTGAACTCATGGATGCCTTATGCATATGAGGAGATCACAAGAGTGGTCCCAAAACCTGTGCTTTCCACACCAGAGAATCTGTCAAATCTCTGGGCCAGCTTCATGAGCCTTCTTTTCAGTTATCTTGTGTCAAAAAATATTAGCTATGTTGAAGTGCCAAAATAGGTGAGGATGCTGAAGGTCTGAGTGATGATACTGACACAGGCTGCCAGGAACTGCTTTGGCCCATGGCAGAAAAAGGCACGATCCTGGCCATCTATAGCATTATCTTCGCTGGTGTGTAGTGTGAATGCAACAGATCTTACAGGTGAAATACATGGCAATATGCAGGTCAGGCAACCTTAGGTTGCTGTCATGAAAACTACTCCAAAAAATAGCCTATAGCTATTACACCTCTATGATAACCGGTATGCATAGCCAGAGAGGGATCCTTGGAGCAATATAAATCTAAAATGATTAATTTGTTCCTTCCTTTTTGTACCAAAGACAAGTTGTATAATGCTGTCAAATTGTTTGGCAAGTGTCACAAAAAAGCTGGTGTAGGGTAGCTTTTATTCTTAGCTAAATTTCACTCCTTCTTGTATCCATTTTTAGCAGGTCCCATTGAGACCTCCAAAATGGACTTTAGGCCTGGAGGCAGTAGAAACATCAGCAGAAGATAATGATAAAGGTTGCACCTTTGCTGCTGCTTTGTGTACACAATGTACAACAGCTGCTCTTGTAACAGCTGGAAGGAAACAATTAGTATAACGAAAAGACATGTTTTAATGTTGTATCACAAAGTCTTCAGTAACTGAGACCTTAGACTTCAAATATCCAGACAACTAAATATATTTAAAGAGATACTGTCGAGTTTAAATCTATTCAGTTATAAACAGTGAGATAAATGTCATTTCAGGTAAGCCTTTGAGTCCTCCAGTAATTCGTTTTACATGCTAGTCACTACCTCAGCTATTCTTTGACCAGCAGAGACTAGGAACAATAGAAGGAACAGGACACAAAGGAGAAGTAATTAACTGTTTCCCTTATTTAACTGATAATATTCTGTGTTTTACAATTAGTTTAAGCAACAAGAAAATGAAGCAACAAAAAAGAAAATCAGATTTATCAAAATTAGTAAGTAAAAAAAATTACCTATCCTTCAATTTATTGGACATTGTATTAGATCCTTTATTTTGTCTTTCCCATTAGCACTCATCACCAATACAGGATTCTACTGTTTGCTTATAGAAGCTATGAAAAACTACAGACATTTTCCTTTTCTCTTTTTCCTTACTATAACTGTGAATTCCTCAAAGTAATCTAAAAATCATGTCCTTACCAACAGAGTGGTAGAAACACATTTTAATTTGATAAGTACCATGTTTGACGTCCTCTTTGTATTTGTAGAATCAAGGAATCATTTGGGTTGGAAAAGGTCATTGAGTCTAACCATAACCATGGCCAAGCTCACCACTAAACCATGCCCTTAAGTGCCACATCTACACACCTTATACGTGTCTCCAGGGTTGGTGACTCCAGGAGTTCTCTTGGAAGCTTGTTCCAGTGCTTGGCAACCCTTTGGATGAAGAAATTTTTCATAATAGCCAATCTAAATTTCCCTTGGTGCAACTTGAAAACATTTCCTCTTGTCCTGTTGCTTGTCACTTGGGAGAAGAGACTGACTGCCACTTCACTACAGCCTCCTTTCAAGGAGTTGTGGGGAGCAGTTTGTCAAAGCAATTAGTCAAGGACAGTACTTCGAGGATTAACATTTATTTACCCACTAAGTCACATTCATAATTTAAATAAGAAATGATAGCTTTAATTGTACCAAAGCATGAAAAAAAAATCCACAGATATGACAACAAATAGATAGAGATAGTAAAGAGGATGTTTTCCAACAGTCACTATATTTTCCCTTGTTTTCTGGTTTTAAATAAGTCTGAGTTCAACTAGTATTAGCAAAATCACCTTTATGTACCTGAGCTTAAAATTTTCACATGCAACAACCGCCCACTGTCATTAGAATGACTGGGAAAATGACAAAGAGCATTAAGTCACTGTGAAGGTCAGGTAATTTGGGATGTTCATTTCAGTGAAGTAAGCTGTCTTTTGTTGCTAAAGACTTTTGGAGACGTAGCTCAAGTAATGTCAAGTAAAGAATTATTTTAATTTTTTTTTCTTT
>VWZG01003610.1:66641-80405 GCA_013396735.1 Grallaria varia
AAAACTGTGCAGAAGAGACAGTTAATAAACAATATCTTGCATATCATCATTACAAAACAGATGCCTGAAAGAACAATACTATACCAACAGCGGTCAAAGAAAAAGAGCCATTTATCTGTAAATGAAGTAGCATCCTTTTTCATGTGACACCTTCTTCTGTCACTCAGTACAGCCCACTTCTCAGTATTGACAACAGGGTTCCATTAAGGAACTTGTATGTGCTGTCAAAGCTGTTGTTACAGAAGTCCCTTCCCATGTGCACAGAGCCCCCTGCTACAAATTTCTGGTAGCACATGACACAAGGAGAGAAAATAATAATGTCTAAAAAAAAAAGGAAAAAAAAAAGAAGAAGAAAAGGAAAGGGTGGTGAGAAATGGCTTAGTATAAAACTAAAGCTTCAACAAACTCTGCTGTGGATTTCCAAAACAGTATTTGAAGGTTGCAACAAACCAAGACCAGAACATCGGAAAAAAACATCAGCTCTTCAGCCCTGACTGAGCAACGGTTAATAGACACCTCTTGAGACACAGCTATTTGCATTTATATGTTTTGTACTTTCCTCTTGTCTGTTGGGTCAGCAGGAGAGGAAACCTGTATTTACATAAAAGAAAAAAATGAAATAAAATTATTATCAGAGTTTTTAAAATCACTGTCGTCATTGCAGTCTTCTAGTAATTAATGAGTAGTGAATGAGCTGTGAAATAGTTTAGTTTACTGCTTGTTTCCTATGAAGTGTTTGCTCTTCTGTGTCTCTGCTTTGCTGCAACAGTTGTTGGGCTAGCAGGCAGCAAGAAAACTGACAAATTGACAGGAATCCTTTCTGATGTTTACCCTGAGGTGTTGGTCACAAAAGAAAAATGAGGGCTTTGACCTTAGCGTTTGACTTGGTTGTTCAGAGTAGGTTGCAATTACAGGCCACCTATCATTTTTCTATACACAAAAATACAGAGTGCAAATGCAAATGTCGTTAATGAGAGCCTAGATGCAGATGTCTTTCCCAACTAATATAGTGACAGAGGTAACACTTAAAAGCTTTTTATTTTTGTGATAGGGCTACATAGCATATTCTTTATGAATTTCTGTTTGTGTTGAAGGCATGTATGCCAGGAAAATTAAAGTATTACAAAGGTTATTTTACAATAAGAAGCAGAGGCATCTTGCCTCTTAGGAAATGGACACACAAAGTAGTTTCTGATTCAGAATATAGTGACTTGTGTTGGGCCAAGTTTTCGCCCTAGATCTTAGCAAAGGGGTAGAGGAGTACTTCTCAGGTATAGCATCTAGGATGTTACCACTTCTAAATAGATGAAATCAAGCTTGGAATTTTGTACTACTAATTAAGACAGGGCTTTGAAATATCTGGATTGGAAGTGTTGGAACTAGATGATCTTTAAGGTCCCTTCCAACCCAAACCATTCTAGGATTTAATGTCCTATAGCAATAGTATATCCAAACTAAAAGACGTTCAGCTTTTACCAAAGCATTTAAGATATGTTTTCTATTGAAAAAAAGAAAACAGATTAATTTCCCAAAAGAAACAACAAACAGCATCAACAATAATGTTTTGATGAAAACTGCTATTCAAATGCATCAAGTCATGATGGGGCATCATCTTGTCAATTTGCCTTTCAGATATAAATTAAGATATTCCATTTCTGGCTTGAGACACATATTCTTGGGCTTCTACTAAATCAATTTTCCTAATGCATTTGAGCAGTCTTTTTATACTTATTGTTCCTTCTCATCAAGGTGAAAATATATTAAAAATCTATTTAAAACATACTAAAGTAATGAAATCCTCAGATTGCAGGAAATGACAACAGCGAAGTGATCAATGCAATTTTTAAATTTTCTATACTCCACGTGGCAATCTCTAATTACATGTTATTATTTCCACAGGACATAATGCCTCCATGAGAGAACTGAACAAATGGAGACAAAGTGACAAATTTCATCCTTACAGAATTCTGATTTTCAAACAAATTTTGAAAAATGAGGTCTATATCTCATTATCAATATAAAGAAACAATAGAATTAGAGATGAGGAAGTTTCAGAAATCTTCCTTGTGGAGAGTACATATGCAACATATTTCATCATTACATGTAATCCTTTCTCAAATGATAGTACATTCTCCACCTGTTGAGAACAGAATTGGTGTTTACATAAATGGCATAGACATTTACATAAGAATAGGTCACAAAAAGAGTAAAAATACATGCAAGAAAAATCAAGTCAGATTCTGGTCCTGAGTACAGTAGACAGGTATTGGGTAGAATAAAAGAAAAAAAGACAGAAAAAAAAAAAAAGAAATGCCATTAACAGCTCCATTCATCATACTAAGCGGCCATACATAATAATTTTTGCCTGTTGTCTACATTGTAGAAATATTGAGTACAATATTCCTCCCTTTATGAACAAATTTGTATGAATAATAAATGTACAACCAACTTATCCTCTTCAGAATGGTCTACAAAATACAACTCTTTAAAAATTATATTAATTTAGTCAATAGAAGTGTATTTGTTGCACTTTTCTGCACAAAAAAAAATTAGTTAACTGGAATATTCCTATATATGTCAGCTCTGTAATAACCATTTATCAGTGTTTAATTTGATTATAAGAAAAAGATGTAAAGCTGAAGAAGGAACATTTCTATCATGGTCCACTTAGAAAGAACTCTACTTCCTGAGAGGTGAGTAAACTGTAAGTGGCAAGTACAATCCTCTTTGTGTGCTATTGCTGAGGCACTGCAGCATCAAGGTATGCTACTGTAGGTGTTAGAAAGACAAGAAAAAAAAGCAGAAATACAACCTGCACATGGTCTCTCCAAGAATAACTCTAGGGAAGAAGCTACATTCTGCACACCAGGTGTGAACTATAAGCATCAGTCCAAGAATGTTGCAGGTTTGTAATATCACCATAAACCAGGATGCAGGAAGGAAGAGTCTGTCGTTCTCAGCACCTGCTGAAGATGGCTTTTTTCACTGTGCGTAGCATAGCACAAGGTTTCAGACAGGTGCTCAGTTGGCTCAGCTGGCTCTCTCCAGAGCATGTGAGATTCAGTGTCTATGGGTGCCAGGTGGACTCGCATGCCATGGAGCAGGCTGGGCTGCCTGTCTGTGTGCACTGTGCGGGCAGTCCCCCAGAAAGCTACAAGACAGTCATGCAGAAAAATGTTCAGACAGGAGGCAGAGGCCAGATGGGCTCATGCTCCAGGGACTGCTGTTTCAGAGCCATTCACACACAGCCCTGGTAGACCTCGCCTTATGTATGCAATCACTGTGTCACAACATTAATATATTTCCTTTTTTTCTATCTTCCCATCCACAAGACCTTGACCCTCTTCCTTCATTCCTCCATCTCTCTACTTAATTTTGTTCTGCAATCATATTTCTCCTTCTGTTATGTCCCCTTCTTAATATACAAATATAATATATTAGTGCACAAGTAAATGAGCAAAACAACTAAGGAACGAAATGCTATTGTCATTATTTCATGTTTCCAGTTAATTCAATGGCAAATTTATAGGAAATCAACAGCGTGTATTGGAAATAAATTGTTCAAGCAACATGGCAAAGTAGGGAAAACAGCCCTCTTGGTAACTGAGAAGCTAACGGAGCAGGTTGTACTATAATTGATCACATAGGTAGCTCAAAGAATATATTTATTCTATCCTCCTGTCTGGTTTGTTGTTTGTTTGTTGTTTTTTTTTCTTTTCCAGTCTGGGGCCCACAGAAAGTGTTGTGAATGCATTACTAAGTATATTTACAATTTTCATTAACAAAATATTATAAAAAAATAAGGTTTCATTATCAAAGATTATGCAGAGTTTACTTCCATCCTCCTTCTGTTTATTTTTCTTTATGCAGTAGTTCATATACAATGCCTGTAACTCTATTATTATGGTTAGTCTGATCTCCCCTCATGTAGCTTATCAAAACTTACGTAGGTTTACTGAGTAAATGCAAATACAAATAAAACTGCAAAACAGAAATTGCTGCAGTACACCTTTCTGGCCATGGACATGAAGATTTCTATTTTCTGTAACCTTTTCTATTCACTCTGGGCAGATTTCCATTTTTCTCTGCAGTGATGCTTTAGTGGATTGCAGCCTTGTTCTTCGCTCTGTCTGGTGTTCTCCTACAATCCCTTCTTGCTTTGAAACACCATCCATGGGTCATCCCTTATGCCAGATAGGAGGATTAGTATTCTTTAATCCTATTAACTTTAATATCAATAGGTTATTTCCACAGAGGCATCTTTTGCTAAATCCTTTCCCCTGTGATGTTTAAAGTTATTCCTTGGCTGTTTGCTTACTGGGTTAGTTGGTGGGTGGGCACTCTCTTTAGAGGTAGGAGAAGACCGACCAGCTACACTTTCAGCTAGATTTGGAGCAGTCATAGGAAACTAAATTGCTGACCTTCCAGAAAGGTACTGTCTGCATCCAGCTGCAGAAGCCAGTCTGTTTTAAATAAGCTGTTCAGCTTCTGAATACTCTTAATCAAACAGAGGTGCATTGGCAGAACTGAGATCAACCTCTGCTCAGCTCAGCTAATAGTCTGGCAACTGGGGCAGGTGGAGAGGAAAGGTTAAACAGGAGTGTGGTGAGTTTGTAATTTCTCAGGCAAAGAGAAACCTGAAAACCCTCAGTGACTTTGTCATATGCTGGATGACAGCTTTGATCCGCTCATGGAAAGATTCTTCCTCTTCCTGAAATACTGCTTTTTATTTCATTAGCCTTTATTACAAGTGGCCAAATTTCCTGTTTCAGCATTTAAAAATGTTATTTACCTAAGACAAACTTGATTTTTTTTTCAGATATAATTGAAATAAAAGAATACATTTTATTTAATTTTAATTGATTTTATAGATATAGTAGCTGTTGAATAAAAGTATTCATCAGTCCTTACCATACCCATATGGAAAATACCTACAGCATCCAAACACTTGATAGTACCTACAGACAAGTACAACCTTTTCACAAGCAGCTTCAGTGTGTACCTATGAACTCATTGCCAATCTGTGCATGACTTATAACTGGGACAGATGGTGGTCATTAGTTCTTTCAATAATTATTTCTTCTGATTTCATTCCAGATATGATGCAGCTAATTTCTTTCTCAAAACTGAAAACAATCTACAGCCACTGTATCTTTTCCTTTGGCATCCAGTCTAATCTGACTAATGACTGAAATGTTCAGACCAGAGAGTTTTGCTTGGCTTGTATTAGATCTAACATATCTGATATCCTGGAGTTTTGCTTGTTTCTTGATATCATATTATCAGTCAGTAAACATATTGAATGTAAAACAAGCAAGATGTCAGCCAGTATAAACTTTTTTGCATTTCTCTTTCAGTACAACCAACAAAATTCTAAGTCCGTTTATTTTCCCAACCCTTACTAATATGTGATAAGATATGATGACAGGATGCATTCTTAAATTAGAATTTTAATTAAAAAATAAGATGCTGTGCTTCTAACCCTAATTTAGCAGATTAAAGGATTCTATGATAGTTGGAAATCTGTTATAAGTGTAAGACAGAGTGTGAGAAAAACAATACAGAGAAAAAAAATCAAACAAACCAATCCCCCTTCAATCAGAAATACATGAGATTATACGAGATGAGGGAAGAGTTCGCCATTGACAGGAAAATGAAGTACTATCAGTTTCTAAAGTTTTAAGAAAGGGAAAAAGAATATGAAATATCAAATTGTGAAAAGACTCTTTCAGCAGATTTGGGGTCAGGAATTTATTCAATTTTGTGTGTCCCATTTGTTTCTGAGGTTTCTATTCTCTTTCTGGCTCAGATCTCCTCTCTCTGTGGCTCAGGACATTAATCATTATAGTTCTAAACCAAAGATTTTAGCTAGATCTGCACAAAACTTCTGAAATGAAACTGAAGAAATTCAGACTAAACTGCTTTGGGGTTTTTACTCCTGCAAGTAATGAAGACAAATTCTTACTGACTGGCAAAAGAAAAGTGAGCTATATGTTTCATTTCTGAGTTTAATTAAAAATTTCCAACAGTTCAGATATATGTTCATTTAGCAAATGGCTAAAATTATTTCTGACAACACTTTTTAATACTGTTTGTTACTCATTTCTATGGAAAATTACTTGTGGCAATAGAGAGCAATAGGCCTGGGGCACAGGAGCAGGTCCTTTCCCAGTCAGCACGCAGCCAACCAATTTGATCTGTAGCCGCCTGTAAGTTGCCACATGAACCAGCTGAAATGAACTTGTCTTAACCTCCAGTTGTGAGGCACAACCTCCTGTTCTGATGCAGTGTTGTTTTAACCTCTCCAGAAAAGGACATTTGATTATGTCCTCACTCACAGCAATTTGATAACAGATAATGCGGAAAGGCACAATCCTGCGCTGCGCCTGCTGACATGGGCAGATACTGCATGGAGCTATCACACTGCACAATGCCAAATTTCAGAAAACACTAAACAGACATAAATGAGGAACAACTCTGTTGGAAGTGGTGAACAAATGAAAAGTGACAGGTTTTGGCAGAGTTCTGCCTTTCTGCAGCTGGTCACATTGTTCCGAGGCAGAACCATGTTCTTGGAAATTATCTGACATTACAATTACAATGAAGTTTTCATGGTCAACATTGTAAAACCTAATTGGACTGTAAGCTTCATCACTCTGCATTTGTATTGTAGAGGAACATTAGGAAAGCAAAAGTTCATTTCAATTCAGATTATAGAGATAATCTTTTAGCTAGACTAGTTCACAGGGCATATAAGCTCAGAAGTAAAAAAATAACTGCATTTTTTTTAAGTTTAGATTTTGTCTAGAATGTAGTAAAAATATACTATTATATTTTATATACATATAATATACTAATATAATGTATATGCNAAACAGATAGATTTGAAGGTGACCTTCATTTAACACGTTAATTAACACGTTTCTGTCTGGGTTTATACTAGCAGCTCATCTATGGTTCAAGGAAAAGACTAAAGTGGCTTAATTTTGATTTAATTAATTCCAATTCTAATTTTCTATGTTAAAGATTGTGTTCATTTCTCATAATACTCTGACAACAGAAAAGGCAGTGTGCTATTAGGAAATAAAATCTGATAGCTTAAATTAATTTATTGGTAATAATTCCCACTTCAAGGGAAATTTCAGAAAAATTGATACTCTATTCTGATAGACATTCTGCTCCCCCAACACCCCACAAGAGCAGGCATACCCAGCTAGATTAACTCAAGATTTAAAAGGTTAACATAAAAAACGAAGACTGATGCAACAAGAAAAAGTGTTTGACAGATCTGAAAACTTGTTTACTGTTGTTTCCACACATACTCAGGCACATTCTATATTTATTAACCTATACACATGAGACGATACTTGAATGCATATAAAAATTTATTTAATCAAACTTAAAGAATATTTTATCACACTAACAGAATCTATGTGTTGCTGGTTTTCAAACAATACTTAAAATGTTGCTGCACATGGAATGCCTCAAGTACATAATTTCACATTCCTATCTTTATATTACCATTCATTAATAATGTCTCTTAATAGAATCAGTGTTCCTATCTGGAGTATATTCACTGAACTCTCAACTGATGGTAGCCAAATTAAGCTACACAGTGGAAGAATCTTAAATATATAAATATTTTTCTGTGCTGAAAAAAGAAAAAAGTAACGATTATTCTACTAAAATTATGTACAGTAAATTGGCTTAATTTATCTGAAATCTAAATCTATTATAATTTTGAGGGAACTAATACACCTAAGGAAAAGACACGGGCAAAGAAACAACAGTGGGGGAATAAGGGATAATCTATCTGAGCTTTCTATCCTTAGAAATAATTTAAATTATATTTTTGTGTAACTCTGATATTTAAAAGCTCCATTGTTGACATTCTGACATTAACACTCTATAACAAATAACTTGGGAATAGGATAATATTCCTCAGAAGTCATGTACACATTTTTTTCCCAGACATACCAGCCTTTGTACACTTTCCAGGCTGATCAAGCATTAAGGAAATTTGATGTCAGCTATGTCAAAATACTCTGCTATAACTGCAAGTGACATTGTCATTTATGCCCAAAGGTTGAGGGGAGGGGAAAAAAAGCTCAGTGCAAGATTTGACAGAATAGCAAAATGTTAATATCCTCTTTTGTGAAAAAAAATCACATATCATCCTGGTCCAACAACATTGTTTTGCAGTAGTCTCAAAATATGGGCAATTGTCCTGAAGTTTGAAACAAAATCCTAAGGCAACACTAAGAGCTTTAGTGTTTATGTGGGCCTCACTGAACAGTCAGTGGAAATCAGTATGGACCAATTAGCCTCCCCTCCATCTGATATTTCTTGGAAGAAGTAAAGGGAGAAACTAGTTAGTCATCAAAGCTTCTAGCTTAAATTAAAGAAAACTCTTCATTTTAATGAGTATGCTCAAGAATGAATGATACTTTCTTCTTTATATATATATCTATAAAGAACCAAATATTTAAGATATTTTCAAAGCATAGCTAATATGTAGATGTGTAAAAGATGAGAATATGGGTCCTCATATTCAACTTCTCTCATTTTAATGATTTGGGATTATTTTATTCGCTGTTAAACTTCAGATACCCAAAGTTTTTCTGTAAGAAGAGGAAGGGCTTATAAAAGATAGACTGGTGTTCCAACGATAATTTGTGTTTGTCACTTCAGAAGACGCTTGTGTAGAAGTATATGTTTGCTGCCACCTTAACTCTGTCTATCCTGTCCCTACTGTTAAGACCCTCTTTCTTATATGTCTGCATTACTAATTCATTTGTTGTTTTCCATATGCATAGCTCTTAAGAGAATATGCTGTTTTCATTTTGTGTCTTCTTCACTGACAACACTTTTTGTCCTTTTAAAAATAATTTCATTAAGGATTAATTCTATGTCACTGAAAACCGAGTAAGCTGATGAAATAATTGTGAGGAAACTCTTCAGCCCAAAATTATTAGCTATAAACTATGTAGTTGGCAGACTGTTTATGTGGTTCAAACCAGGAACTAATGCTTCTTCCTGTTACTGTTTTCTAATGTGAAACCAGATGCTATCCATAATCATACAAAATACTTCTTTAACAGCGTTAACAGCAGGGAATTTTCATTGTTAATTTGGTGTATACACAAATGTACATTTTCTTTGTACATTCATAGCCTGTCAATTTTCAGCAAGTCTTTCTTTGCATAAGTTATTTAATTCTCTTGCTTCTATAAATATGTTTTATATCTGAACATATTTTATATGGTTAATCACAATGCATATTGCTAGGAGTGGAAAGTATCTATTGCATTTATATAGCAAACACGTATCTGTGGGGTTTATGGTTTTGCACTGTCTTCATGAAGGTGCCTGACCTGACACACATACTGTGTGCATCCATTCCCTCAACATGTGCAATCTGTGAATCACCTTGATGCAATTTCTCTTAGTTACAGGTGAGATGCAAAAGAATCACTTCTTACAGCCAGTTAAACAGCTATTAGGTAAACAAAATGTTGTCTCTAATTTTGTATTTCAGACACAACTAATTGCAGCATTTCATCACTTGTAACAAGTTAACTTGTTTTATTTGGTTAAATCTTCATGGTAATGAATATGCTTGTGAGCAGATGGTAAATAATCATGACAACCATTACAAAACACCTTTATTTAATATTTGACATCTATAGGATACTTAAAGAGTTCCTGNAACTGTTTCCTCGCATTTTCCTCGATGGTGGTTTGTTCTGAGCCAGGATTCCTCACTCTGGGCCCTCTCATTAATTCCTTCTTTAAGGAACATTTCCTACTCATGTGTGGCTCTGGAATTCTGTGAAGACCTTGGCATAAGAACTCCTATGTGTTTTGGCCGGATGAAGTATGTTGCAACTGATTTCAGTTTAGTAAAACTTCCAACTAAATGCAAGCATGTAAGTAGCTTCTTAGCAACCTGCAGCATACAGAATATCCCTTTTCACCCTTTATTATCAGGAAAGCTAACAGCATAGTGAATCAGTCTGAGTTGGTTATATTAGGACAGAGACAGAAGGAAGCTTAAACCTTTTTTTCTCCTGATGGCAAATTATTAGAGCTCTTCCAAAAAAGTTCAAAAATAAAAATTCAAAGGCATGTGAAGCACTAAAAAAAACCACTCAGTACTAAACATGGAACTCGAGAAGGAAAAGGCTTGAAAAGAAAAAAAGAGCAAGAGTAAGAACTTTGGAGAATCAGAGAAGAATTAAGAGATGGAGCAACAAACACCCCTTCATGAACTTGGTCCTTAGGCAGTGGATGTAATCAGAAAACATCTAAGACAAAATGTGAGATACATAAAGAGAGAAACTAGCTCAATTTAATAAGGAAAAAGTGACAGAAATGTTATTTTCACAATTATTGCAGTGTGTCAAGTTATCACTTTTTAATGACATGCAAATAAGTAAGGATGAGAAGGTGACCTATGTAAAAGTAGTGAAAGAGTTTAAGGAAAGTTGTAATATCATGAAGAGTGGAATTTCTAGAAGTTTTATATGGGACTGTAAAAATAGAAACCTTTAACCTTTTTTGCCTTTTGCCACTGACTTGAAATTCAGAAGTCAGAAATATGACTGTAGTATTTTGACATCAGAGATCAGGTGGTGCTTCAAGAACCTATGGTGACAGAGGCGACATGAAAAGTAGGGCCTTAAACTTAGAACTGTCAGTGAAAGGAGTCATAGAACATTGCTCATAGCATTCTGGAATGCCCAAATAAGGAACAATATAATGTTAGAGAAATCTTAGATAAGGAATGTAACTCCAACAAACAGGATGCAAACTAATATCTGTGTACCCAGACAAGATAAAAAGTTAACATTACAGTTTTTGTGGTGAAAACACAACGATGCTGTGCCTGCTCAAGAACCAAGGGCAAGAAGAAGACCTGGAAGGACCGAATAAGGACTTCAGATAGAGTAGTGACTATGTAAAGCAAACTAATGAATATGCATCCAGAAAGCAAGAACATGTAATGAATATGTAAACAGTATGTGTAATAAAAATCCCTGTCTATCTGTCACTTAGCACGTTTGATTAGAGGAGCCATCCTCCAAGCACCCAGCCTGCTGCATAAAGAATGCCTGCTTTTTAACACCTACAAAATGGTGTTAAGGAGTTTGTTTCTGACGCTTTTCAGTATCATCAGGATACATCAAGTTAGAAAAATAATCAGGGCAGAAAGCTGGGAAGACAAATAAGAGGTAGCTATATGTAAGCTTCAGATCAACAGGAGAAGAAACTGGCAGATAGTCAATACTTGAGAGTGTCCTCAGGAAGACTTCAAGAGAATGCAGAGAAACGAAAAGAAAGTGCATGAACTGTGGCAACTTACACAGACATAGGCAAAGTCCAGGGGCTAGAAACTCATAAGACATACTGTGTACCTCATTAATTTAAAAGAATGATGGGAGACTTTGGTGCCAGCTATTCCATATGTTTGAAATATCTCTTTGAAGTCTTTTAAGGACGTAAAAAGTTGAGAGAAGTCAAGGGTTAATCTGAGATTCAAGACAGTACAGAAAGACAAAAATGAACGGAAAAAATGGCAGGCTAGGTCTACGCAGCAAAAATGGTCTAAATGGGCTAGCCAATGTCGTACAAGGAAATGCACTAGCCATGTGTAACTAGAAAGAAGGACCAAATACCTTTGAACGTATTCAATTTCACAATATATTGTGGAGAAATGCTGGAGGTTTCAGCCATGTTTGGAGCACTGCCACTATCAAAGGCCATAAATTAAAACTATTTGACAGCAAGGAATTATCCAGTTCTGAAGTTCATAGCTCTGCTGGATATCCAGTCCGATATCTGACACATAACTTTTTCCCTTTTTGTAGTCTTCATTTGCCCATCTCCTCACAAGGTCATAGTTTCTAGGCTTCATAGTTACCAAAATTTCAGGAGAACAATGTGAACAAACCTTTTGAAAATTTAAGTTTCCTTGCTCTGCTATATGAATTTTAGTGGTCATGAAAATGTGGCAAATAAGAGTCGCTGAACCCAAGTGTTATATGATTTTTCTTTAAAATTCTAATGGAATACTGAAGGGCTGGCCAATAACATTCTCTTCTCTAGTCTAATACTGCCTGTAGTACTCCCTATGGAACTACTCTTAGAGTCCAAGAACAAAAAGAAGCTGCTCGGAGACTTTTAAATTTATTTCATGTGAGAACTAACTACATACTGAGTCCTGATGATCTTCAGAAGTGAAAGCTAATGTATTGAGCCAATACAACATTCCAATATGCAGAGTACCAGCTTATGATAATTACTTTTGCATCTGCATTTAGAGTACCACATGTAATTACTGAAGTGTATACTTTTCTCTCAGCAATGGTATGCAATTTCCATTAGTGGTCTTGGCAGTCATGCACATGCATTACAAGACCTCTAAGTAATCTGTAGCCCCTTGTAATTAAATGCAAAAAGGATTACAGCCAGTAGAACATGGTGAATAATTCACAAGCAATAACTTGCCTGATGAATTTAACCTATTTTTATGTGCCAAAACACAACCAGGTATTCTATTTTTTCTAAAGCATTGTTACTTATTTATTATTTTGTTGATCTGTGGTATTTTGTAACTTTTTTCCAAAATATTTCAAAATTACTACTGGAATAATACTGACTGTTTACATATTTCCTTACTGAAATTTTACATTAGGGATTTGAAAAAAGATGCTGAAGCTTTGAAATTTCAAGTTTTCCTCCATAGAAAACCACCTGTTCGAAAAATTCTTTCTGCAGTTAAAGAGTAAACAATTCAAAAAAATGTCTTAAAACAACTTCCACTAGAATTACTTGAAAAGTATAACTTTCATCCAGCAGTAAAGTCTTATAATTTGAAATGCGAACAGTACACAAGTGGAAGGAGCTTCATAGGTCTTTGAATCTTTTCTCTGATATTGAGGGTTACCATATTATCTCTTTCATAACTAGCCTATTACCTTCTTAAACACCAGCTACATTACTTTCCATGCTACAATTTCCTCACCAACAATTTTCCACAGGTTCAATATGCAAACATGCTTCTCTTCTGTAAATTGAGTGTTTTACTCCAATAGGTCTCCTTATTCTTTGATGATTATAGATCTGATGATACATTTTGAAACAGCAGTAAATTTCTCTTTCAGAATTCATTTTGTTAGGTTTAAATAAAAAAACACCCACTCTTCTCATTTAATTTGGAATATTGATCTTTTATCTAATTGTTTATTTCCCTGTGTGTATGATAACCCTTCTCTGCACTTCTAATCCTCTGCATTCCTTCTTTTTCCTAAATATGAGTGCCTGGAATTTCACATGGTTTTATAAATGATGTTTCATGTGTGTTCAAAATGGAAACAAACTCTAAACTAGAAAACACCATGGAAGAAAATATGTCATAAAATTAATTTTGAACTACAGCAGTGCAATATAATAACTCCTATACACACCATGATAGTGGATTCTATCTAGAAATTTCATCAACAGAATGGAGCAGATGAGAAGAGCCTGGATTATAGCTCAAGCAAAATGTTGCAACTGCATAGAANAAAGCGCAAAAAATTCTTAGTAGACTGCAAAACCTTGTACAAAGTCTAAGTGTGATTAAGTGAAATGCCCTAACAAAGGAAAAAGAAAGGCTAGGAACACCTATTTTTAAGCCCAGAATTGTGTTTTACGCTCAATACAATTTCTAACAGGAACACTTTAATCAATGTTTTTCATTAAAAAATTCAATTTTTACGT
>VWZG01003613.1:0-101972 GCA_013396735.1 Grallaria varia
CTCTGAACTAGTCTTCTGAATAATCTATACAGAGAAAATTCAACAATGTACCTGTAGGCATTTTGTACAGTCAAGGAGAAAGATTTGCTGATTTGGAGCTGAAGAGGCTTTAATATGGAATTAAAGTTATGCAATGTGTGAAGTATATTTTCTTCATGTACAGTCAAATCCAAGGAGATAGTTTCATAAAGGTATATTTGTTGGGTTGTTCATTAATTGTTCAGCTGCAGTCTGTAATCAACACTAGACATTTAAGAAAGTATGAGCATACTATTTCCTGTTATACTAAATTTGCTCTTTTTTGTATGTTCCCAAGAGAAATATCAAGGAAATTTCACAAAGAGTAACACTTAGCAACATTAACTGCAAAGAATATATTAATTAAAATTCTTTTTGGGCAGAAGCTGTCTCCAAATGGGGCGAGTTGTAAAGACAACTACCTTCAGTCAAGCAAGCCCTGTTGGTCTCTGTTTAACCAATACTCACTCCTGAAGTGATTTGGTATGCTTGACACTTCCCAACTATGCAAACAAGTCTTATATAAATATCAGTCATACATTACAAGCTGACGTAAAATATGTATGTGCTTTTGAATTTTTTTAGTGATTAAAATCTAAGTCCAGACTTAGAACCTTTACTCAACAGTAATTGAGCGCCAGTGCTTCGACTCGTTAAATTATCAGAATTGACCGGGTCCACAGAGAGGAATCACACTACTTCACTGAGTTTACTCAATCCAAAGTTCTGATGCTTGCAGCAATAAAGATGTAGGAGAGCAAAAAAAGAGTTTTCAGAATCTTTATAATGCATGTCTTGTAAATGACAACAGTGTAGTCATGCAGAATGTCTCCTGCACGCTGAGAACTCTGTAACTCAGAGCCATTAAATGCCGTGGTGTAGTTATTCAATTATTATAATTCCCGTAGAAAGAGGAGAAGCTGTGCAGTATATACAACATCCTATGTCTTTCTCAAGCATTCCACACATATCTGAGATCACAAAAAAGCAGGAGTGGAGGTTATTCTTGTCTTGACAACTCAGGTGCTTTACAATGTACTCTCCAAAGACATATAGGGCCTGTAGAAAGGGTTGTACTAACCCTTGCCTGCTGGCTATGAACCAGTCAGACTGACAGACCACCTGCAGACATGTTTGCAAATGTTCACTTTCTTTCCAATGGTGAGAAATAAAGCTTATATAAATATAAAGAGAAAATGCTTTATTACTGCTTCTCATACTTTGATTTACATATACAAGCTAAAATATGAGGGGTGGGGGGAAAGAAAACAAAAGCAAACCCAAAGAGAATAGATCTGGTACGTGTTTCATGCTGAGAATTTGTTCAGAGTAAAGAGTAGAGCTGAAGTGCAGAGCAACCTTAGAGTAGGGCGGGGAAGAGTAGAGCAGAGTAGAGCAGAGTAGAGTAGAGTAGCGTAGAGTGGGAGTGAAGTAGTGGGAGAGCCAGTGTAGACTCCTCTTCTTCAGGATTAGCTGCTGCTGGAACAGTTTCACAATGGGACTACTGTGAGAAGCAGGTGTGGCCTGTGAATAAAAGAATCCTCTCCGGAGGCTTTGATTGGCTCTTACAGGAGACAGTTCTACTGTGAGAAGAGGGAAGAATTGTTTCCACAATGAAAACGCTGTGGTCCAAGGAGGTTGGACCATTTTAGGCATCAAGGAAACAACGAATTTTCCTCCACTTCAAAAAACCCGACACGCTAGAAGTATGCTGAGATAGTTGAAGGACTTTTCACACTGCCCTAAGAAGCAGAAAGTCAGGAAGATCTTACAGGACCCACAGGGTCTCAGTCTTGGTGCTCTCATTACATACCATAACAGAAATGACAAAGGCCATGGCTCTCTGAATCACCATCTGCCAAGTAATTGCATCTCCCAGATTTGATTCTGGGTGGCTGGATTGGAGTTCATCCCACAGATCCATTCCTGGGGGACCTTATAGGGAAGTAGTTCCTTCTCCATCTGAATGTGGACAGTAGGATCCGAATAAACGTAGTTTATCATTGTGTTTTGTATTAACACTTGCAACTAATGAGCAGTATTAGCATACACAAATGCCTCTGCAGATGCACACATAATGTATAACTGAATTAAAGAACATAATTTATCTTCCGGTTGCCTTTTTTGCCTCTCATCTGGAATACCTGACAACATGAAATAGTGATAAATGAAAACCTTCTGAATGCTAGATGGTATAAGAACCGGGAGCAATCTATCTTAATTCTCTTCTGCCAGTTAAAACCCCAGTTTTAAATGAAAAGTTCTCCCTTGATTCTTTGAAGTAACTTCAATTATGTCCATTTGGGCCAAGACTAAATTTAGCCCTTGAAATTCAATAAACTGTATTGGCGCAAGAAAATAACTCCCCGACTCCTATGAGTCTAGAGGCTTCAATTTCCCAATGGTACAACTAAATATGCAATTGAAAACCTTAGACTTAGATCAAAGTGTTTGACTGCAATTCGCTCAACAGCACTAATCCCTTTTACCTCATTTATATGAAGATCCTCTTTTTTTGGGTCAAAGTCAAGCCTAACAGGTCAGATGCTGGATATTGTGTTGCAATTCTAATACCTGGACTGTAACAGGATTAAATAACCTGAGGCACAGGAGGAAATAAATCAGTCAGTGACAGGGTCGTAAGAGGCAGGAGACAGACCGTTTCCATGTCAGATAGCCAATGAATTCTGCAAAGTCATGTACATCTTCTAGATCTAGGAATGATGGTCCCAGTGCTTCTTAACCCAGGGCAAAAAACAGTTGCCTTATATTTCCATCTATCCTTTCTGCCACAGCTTAGGAATCAGATTCTCATTCAGTGTAAGCTGAAAATATCTACTAGCACTGAAGCTGGACCCTTCATGGGGATCTGAGAACTGTCTCCAACTCTCACCTGTAAAACCTTGTCTCCTGCTTTTCACTTTAGCAGGGCTTACCTTTTTATTTCTTGGCATCTGATCAAAAGCTAGATACTGAAGAAGCATGGAATGTGGGTGATTTGCAGATAGCATCCCAAGAAAGAACAAAGAGCTGCTTTGAAAAAAGGTAAGACAATAAAGTTATTTCAACAAGAAGTCAAACAACAGGCTTCCAACAGGGAGTGTTAAAAGACTCATCACACCAGAATGTGCCTTTGTCAGCTGGCTTCATGATAAGTGACAATTTCAGCTTGGAGTATTTGATTAGCTCTCTTTCACTAGATGCATGAGGCACTTGATCTGTTACTAGTCATACCAAAATGAACAAACACATCCTTAGATCACCCCAGGAATACGTTCTTTTTCATCTTCCATCACTCTTTTCTGAAGCTATGTTATCAAGAAAAAGCATGTCAGAACTGGATGTTGTGACACGTGCAACGTCAGCTTTGCTCCGCCTTTCAAAACTCCTTCCAGGATCTCAGCTGCTTCCAAGGACCACTACACTCATGTTTAAGAAGTGACCTTGTTTTCAGATATCTGTCTCCTGGCTTGCAAGGAAAGAAACCAGAAAGAGGAAACTAAATTTCTACCTACTTTTTTCCCTTGTTGACCTCCAATTCCATGGGCTGATTTCTTATAATTTTTTAATTAATTTTGTTAATACATCTAAAGCTGTACAGGCTTTATGCTGCAACCTGCAGAGACATTTCCACTGACTTCATCAGTCACAGAAGCTCCATGAGTAACATCGCTTCTGAACTGCAATGGCCAGCTTCAGGATACTCTGGTTTCCTTTTATTCCCAGCCAGCTGTTTGCATACCACACTGATGTCTTCAATTCTTGTCTTGCCCCCGCCAAATATATTTTCATTCTTCACAACACATGCTGCCTTTTGTCTTGCTCAGCTGACCTGCTGAGTGGTCAACTTTCCCAGAGGCCAGGTACAACAACAGTGTGAGTCAACTCCCAAGTCACAAAGGCAGCTCATCCTGAGTCAGTTCAGAGGACCAGAGCAACACCACACACTGTGTTTCTTTAGGAAAGGAACTGGTATCTGGGAAGGAGGCAGCCTGCCACACTCTTCCATGTGAACTTTCTTAGGAATGCCTTGTGGTCCTGCACATTCCAGCAATCCATGAGACTGATTTATGAATGTCAGTGCTACAACAAGGGCACCACTAATGCTACATAATGCAGATTTCAGGCTGCTTTCACACATTTGAATCCTTTTCTGACTTCAATTGAGAATGTTTCAATCCAACAAAATGCCCTCAGGCAAGCCACAAAATGCATGACTGTGAGAAAAACACTTCAAAAGTTTTCTTGATCAGAGGTCTTCCCTTGGTAGCTCCTGAACTTCAACACTCACTGCCCTCCTCAGCTGTGCATCAAGTCAGTGCATTTGCTGTGAGGCAGTTCCTCTGGAAAGAATAGCTCTAATTTAAAGCACTTAGTTTCATAAGCAGTTATTCCGCTTTAAAAAAACCATAATAAAGCATGATTTGTGTATACTGTAATAAAGACAAGAATTTCTCAAGCACACATAATTTTTAACACTATGTGCAAGCTAATAGCTGTTATAGAAATAAAAAATTGCTTCTCAGGCAATGTGCTAAAATATCGAGAAAATATTTGTCGCAAAACAGACAAAAGTTATTATCAAGGCATTAGAGCCACTGTTTATCATCTAGGCTGATGAAGAGGTGTTTTGTGGCATATTTCTCCACTATCAAGAGTGCCTCTGTGTTTGAATTCAGTTGAGACATGAAAGTGCTATTCCTGAACGTAATCAAGAATCGATTCTCCCTGACACCACCGAGCAATTACAGTACCATTAAGTTCCATTAAGGTGGAGACACTGCCAAGTATAGACTCAGCAATTAAAATACTAAATGAAAGTGTGAGATCCCCATACTTTCCCATCTTTTGCATGTCAAAAGAAGTCTTGTCAAACAAAATCAAAACTGAGAATTTTGACTGAAACTTGTACAAATCAGAAGTTCACAAACTTTACCCGCATTTTGGTAAAGATGTAAGCCCTGAATGAAATGAAAAAGGCATAATGATCTGCATTATCCTTCACTTGAAAAGATTTCTGGAAGTCACTTATTAATTTATTTTAACATGATCCACAGTTGTTGTTTTTAAATTATACGTCTATGTTCTGTACCATTTTTCACTTTCATTTTTAGATGTTGAAACTGTAGAAACAATGGTTTTCCCTAAAGGAGAAAAAGCCCCCAAGTAATCAGTGATCAGTGTAATATAATTCAGTCTGGGAAATAAAATAACTAGCAGGGAAAGTACCTGAAAGCAATTTAGGAAATTTCTAAATTCACCTGGGACATTGTACGGTCAGATTCTGAAGTTAATGGGTAGATCCTTGAAACCTAACAAATTATAGCTGAAAAATTCTTCTATCTGATGATATCTTTTGCTAGACAGCCATGTTTCTGCTCCATACAGAATGCATTCAGATGTATGTGCACAGCATAGCACAAATGGTACCATATGGCTACTTCCATCCATGCCATGCTATTACAATGCAGCAGCCAGCTGGTTCCCAGTGCCCTGAAATACTCTCTAGGAAGCTGTTCTGAACAGCACAACAAAGAATCAGTTTTATTATCTTCGGACTACATATGCAAGCAGTACATGACATATGATCGCCTTCTCCGAGAGCTCCATCTGGTTTTCATATTGAAAATAAGGCACTTCCATGCACGTTTGATCTGCCATATGCAAGGGGAGCTGTTTTCCATTCAAGCTGCTCATGCCAGTGCCCTTCATGCCCTGGAACAGGAAAAGAGCTTGCCCTTGACCACCTTGAGGGCTAGCTGGGTCTTAAATTGGAAGGGGGCTTCATCAAAGAGCGTCCTTGCACCAACCCATCATGGCTAGTATCAAACAGTCTCTCTCCTCCAAGCCACCTATCACTCTGCGATTCATGGCCTTTTCCCAGATGGGTGAAGGTATGTTCTCCGTGGGTTCTGTGGACTTTAGGGTGGCACTGCAGGTTGAAAAGAACTCTATGTTTCCTTTTGTGCTCCCTGTGCTTTCTCAGTTTCCATTTTTTTTAAACTTATTTCTTGTAATTGTTTTGTTCTTTTTCTACTGCAACAAATATATATTTCTGGACTGTAGCTCTGGGAGAGATTCAGCTCAGCAGGTTAGTATTAGCTAATATCATTGGATACATCCCAAAGGAGGAAAAAGAGAGTTACTGCTACCAGGGGTAGAGACCGCATCCTTCCTGTTCACTTTAATTTGATTCAAGAGAAGCCAAACTACTTCCTGCAACCTGCACTGGGCAATTGCATATCCTCAGTTTATATGGTAAATTTCCAGGGGTTTCAGCATCATCAGAACCCAGGGTCAAGGGGAAGGCATCTGTGCTCACTTGAGAAAACAGTGTAGAACCTGTTCTCTCTTGACCACTTGGAAAGGCTCACTGTGTACCCAAGGGGTCCTGAACTGCCTGAACTTACCCAGACGTTTGCTAAAGAGTGCAAAAATGCCTTACCTTCCACAGTCCCCAGTTTTTAAGGATTAGGACAGAAAGTTGCTTTTTCCCATGTGGCTGTGGTTCAGTGGATGGCTCAGACAGCAGCAGGCTAATGGTGTCAGCATTAGGCACCAAGTGCACCTGGGTCAAAGCAGAAGATCCATTGGTCGTGTGACAACTGAAGATACTAACAATGGTTTGAGGGACCATCTGATTTTAACAGGCAAAAGCAGGCTTCCTAATGACCCCTTCCTAATGAAAGTGCCCTGCTTTTGAGCCAAATCACTAATCTAAGTCCATTAGTTTCTTCAGCCTGTAGATGCTGGAAACAATAGAGTTTCTTCCACTTTGTATTAGGAGTGACAATACTACCATGGAAATGACCTGGTAAATGGTCTGTTCAGCTCATAATTTTACTTCAAGCACTGGATAAAAAATGGCACCAGAAAATATTCTCAGGTACTGAAGTATTTTCTGTGCCACAATAAAAAAAATGGGTCAGACTTGCACTAATGGAATTAAACAAGATAAACACTCAAATTATCCTTGAATTACAATTTTCTTCAAGTGCACTAGACTCTCTGAATGCCAAAGGCCTTTCAAGCTTAGATACACCACATATAGAAGAGCCTTTCCTTTCTCAGTTGTGCTGCCTTTTTTCATCACTGTACTTCAGGCTTGAAAGATTTCACGTAGACTGAAACAACCACAACCCCCACGCTGAGGACAGTCATTTGTAACTCTGTCATTCCTCTCTCACCTCTCCTAATCCTGACAGGCATGCTACCTTGACTCCTTGTTATGCAATTGCCATATCACATCATACTGAATTTACCAAACATATTGCACTGCCAAACAGGTAGGTGGGATTTGCATATGTTGTACTGGAAATAGAAAGGGACTAAATACAAATTTATCCATCTATTTGAATGGTTCTTGCAAGTATATCATGAGGAAAAAAATAGAAAAAAGGCATATAAGGATGAAAAGTTATGGTTTGAAATTCAGAGAAACAAGCTTAAATGCACTGGGTGAAAAAGTATTAATAAAAATTTAACTATATCTAGCTTCAAATAGAGATGTTAAATCTTATTTTCAAGCTTTGAATGAATGTAATATTTAACTCGTGCTTAAATACTTAAAATATTTCTTAATCTATTCTTTACATGGATATGATCTGAGAATGTGGGTTTAATCCTATACTCAATGGCTTTGCTAAACTGACAACAGAATACTTTAATTGCAGAGAATCTTTATTTCCATGTAGTCAGTAGTGAAGGTCAATCTGCTCAGCGAGCAATTTATGCAAATTAACTATAATAAAACTCTTCTCTGCTTTACTAAAAGTATAGAAACTTCTGAATCAGGTTCTTTATATCCTGCAGTGCTCACTGTTTGACTTCTTTTAGTTCTTCAGTGATTTTAAACAAAATTAAAATTTAAGCATCAATTTAGAAGACTCACTTTCGCATTTGAAAAGTTGATTTCTTGTTTCAGAGTGTGATGCAAATAATTTTGGGAGAGGAAAATGGATAGAGTGGTTATATTCAATCACAGATTGTGTGCATCTGGCTGTGCACCAGTGATAATTGGAATTCAGAAGAAATGAAGTTCTCAGACTCCCATTCTAATCACATACTCTCACTGAATGATGAGATTAATGCATATTTCACTTGGAGGAAGAGTAGTAAATATGGAAAATAGGGATCAGATACTAGGAAAAATAGTATAATAAAAGCTGTAGGACATATCAGTAATCATTATACCACATGATGAGGTTTTTCCCTCTTAATCCGTTGTGTACTAAGGGGCATATAAGAATGAAGTCAGTCTTATGTAGCTTTAAGAACATCTGGAATCTGATGCTTAACTCAGCTCACAGGTGTTGGGGCTCCTGAAATGTTACCTTTAATATGGGTATAGTGTTTCTGCTGCCTTGTGGGTCAAAGCATGAGGACAGACCCATAGAATCATTTAGGTTGGAAAAGACCCTTAAGATCATCAAGTTCAACGGTAAACCTAACAGTGTCACAGATACCAAGAAAACCCCTATCCTAGAGACCAGCAGGTGCTGCGTAGAGAATCTGCAAGAAAACATGACTGACAATAATGGGGGAAAGTTAGGACCTACATCAATTGTAAGGTAATAGTATAAGTTATGTTAAAAAAAAAAGGAGTCATGTTGGTCCTTTCCCATTTTATTATTCTTTGTTGACTCTTAGAGGCTTCGGAATATACTCCTTCTATTACATGTCTTACAGCATTTTGGGTTGACTATGGCTCCTAAAGCGAATTCTC
This sequence comes from Grallaria varia, assembly GCA_013396735.1. Taxonomy (NCBI): domain Eukaryota; kingdom Metazoa; phylum Chordata; class Aves; order Passeriformes; family Formicariidae; genus Grallaria; species Grallaria varia. Next base: position 8,744 of record VWZG01003613.1, read on the forward strand.
AGACTTGTCTGCATGTGTTAGCACAGGAGCAGTTTTTGAAACTGCATTGCTAGAAGGGTAGGTGGGAGCTCCTCCTTTGAAAATGGTATTACAGAAGGAGTCAAAAATATAGCTAATCTTATGGTTGTGATCACAGACTAGAGGAAATGTTGTTGTTTCAATGTGATACATCACTGCAAATGGCTTAAAATACATTATTTTCTGTCATTGCCTAGTAGCTGGTGAATGCAGCAGTCAAGAGTTTAAAATGTATCCTTCAAGCATCCCCATGCCCAGAAGGCAGGTGTGGGATTTATCTCAGTTACAGGTAAGGTGTTTGATGTAATTCATCATGCAAGCTCTCTTTATAGTCAAGACAGAAACAGGCATGTCAAGTGCCAACTCTTCCCACCCAGACAATTAGCTTAGATTAGACACCTCACATATAGACTGTTAAAGACAGGGGAAATTTTCTTACCTCCTAAAAATGGCTTGATTTATGAGTGAAACTCCTCTCAGCAGGTGACACTGTAATTTACTGTAGCATCTCAGCGCAGATATAGGTTTCCAGCTTTTGACCCCAATGTTTAGAGAAGCCTAAAATCTTACAGGTCCTTACAAAATCAAGCGAAATATCAGCTACTGTGCTCATGTTACTCTCACCCAAGACTCACAAAGTTTCTTTCCAGTAGGAGTGCAACCAACCAGCAGCCACCAAGAAACACTGGGATGACTTTTTATAACTCACGGTTGTCTCAACTACTAGTGACTATTTTGTCTGTTTTTCTACCACCTTCATTGGTAGGCCAAAAAAAAAAAAAAAAANAAGAAAAAGTGATAATGTTCTCATGTGAATCATCCTTCCCACTGAACTGTCTTCTTGAGTGGCAGTTGAGTTTGTTAGTCACCCATCGTTTCAAAATTGTGGGTGGCAATTATCCAGCATTTCCTCTAGGTGTCAAGTCACACGGATAATCCCCTGGGGTGTGTCATTACACCCACTGGAACTGCTGCACTTTTAATGTCCCCGTCCTTCCAAAGTAGAGAGAGCATGTTTTCCTTTTGGGCCACAACTGCAAAGTTTTGCTGTGTTTCCACAGATTCTACTCACAGGTGCCTGATAGATTCACAATCAATTACAGGCTCTGTTACCAAACTGGAACTTCAACAATATTTTTCTTCTTCAAAGTAGAAGGGGAAACATGCATGGAAAGTGAACTGCTCAGCCACACACACACAGAGAAGTCAAATAACAGAAAACTAAGTTGACAAATGCAATTCACATTCATCATTTTAGTCCATGAAAGTGTCTACTTTGATTTTAGCCTCAGCTCTTTGGCTCTACAGACAGAAAGCTGAGAACAGCAGGGTCTCAGGTGGGAGTGGGTTGGGTTTGGGAAGGACCCAGGTGGGCAGCCAGCAATAAAGCAACAAGGCAGCAGCCCTCCCTGGAGGATAGAGAGGACTCTCTGTCGGGGTCAAGGGCAGGGATCCACGCTGGACGCCTGCACAACCCCGTGGTGTGCATTTTGGTCTGCATCAATTGTGTATGGGATTTGGTGAACCTAGCCTCATATGCAGAGAGAAAAATCAGGCACAACAAATGCCTCTGTGTGAGGTGGCCTGATTACACGTAATTTCAGTTCCTTGTTTTTGGAGACCCCAGTGTTCCTGGGTTTGGAGGTGCTTTGTGCTCGGCTCCTCCTTCCCCTGGAGACTGTGGGTCCTCCAGACTCTTAGGGGCTATTATCAAGTTCCACCCAAAGGTGCCTTCCTGAATTATTTCACCTGTCTGACCAAATCTCACTGGAATAGTTAGGTAGTCCAAACTGTTTAAAATCATCATACTTTCTACCTCTGTAAAGACATATCAAAACATGAGCTTTAGTATGTGTATATAATTGCCACAAAGAATGCAAAATCAAATATCTGAACAATGTGTTCAGATTGCTATAAGCCCTTCAGGTCCCATTGGAACCTTTCTCCCACAGCAGTTGGTAGGTTTGGAATCACTTTTCCATTATTTTAATAGAAACCTTCAGCAAATTCATCAGTTCTAATTTCTCTGACTGGCATATCAGAGCAGCAGGTACACATCTGTGGGGTTAGTTCTGGCACTTTCTATCTGTAGAAAAAAGGAATTTCAATGAGCTAATTATTCCTTGAGAATGCTGTGCATTTTAAACTCTGTAATGACACTGGACAAATGGATGGCCATTCTTTTTGCTGTCTATTTCAGGATAATTTTTATTCCAATTCAGTCAATCTGGGCTTAAGAGATGCATTCAAATAGACACAAAATGGAAGACTGTCACACAATATTATGTCAGGCTGACTATCTGAGAAGCTGTACCAAATCACTGAATCAGACCCAGGCTGAATGTCAGCTGAAAACAGCCAGATGTATTTGTTAGACAAAGCCTAACATGGTTTTGATGCAACAAATTCTGTGGTTACAATGACAAGTAACTATATGATCATTATTTTTATTTTTTACTAATTTCCTCTTATTTGCATCCTTATTTCCTCTTTTGTGTAAATAAATTTTTGCTAATACAATTCAGTATAGTACTTGCTACTACAGTGAAGTTCCCATTCAATTGCAGGTCTCTAGACTTGAGGTCCTTTTCAAAATAAATCCATTAAATAAGGAAAGCAGAAGGAGAAAAAAAAAAAAAAAGCCAAATATTTTGATGAGTCATCGACTGTCTGGCTTTGAATGAAATTTTTGTCATGTGAACTGAAAATTATAATTCAATAGCTATTATTATTTTCAAATGTTTTTGTAGAAAGAGGAATCAAAAGGAAAAGTGGAACAAAAAACAAACAAACTCAAAAAAGGGATTAGCATAATGCAGAATAGAGATTTGAAACAATAAAAAGAGGAAACAGAAGACAAAACTATAACATATCATAAGAAAACGCACATTGGCATCATATTATTTTGATAGGACTAAGAAAGAATCTCAGCTCAGCAATCACAGGGCTACTCACTCTCTTGATGCAAATGTGCTCTGATTCCCAGAGACGGATGGTTCATCCACCATGCCTAGTTACCTTGTGGGACTCCCTGCCACAGGAGGTTCTGGATGCAAAATGTTGGCTGGCACTGAAGTGGACCCCAGAGAAGAGGGGGAGAGAAATCTGGGGACTTCTCTTAAATACAAAACAAGATGTTTCTGAGCACCCAGCTGTTGGAAATTGGTATTGTGCAAAAGCAGATATACTTTAGTACACAGTAAAAGTACTGGAAAATTGTTATGCTGTTGTACTGCTCTCTGCACATCCTTCTTTGGCTGGTGTTCAACTCTGTGTTAAATAAACCTTCACTCTGCTAGTGCAGCTGCTCTTTATGTTCATATGTGGTGGAGTCTGGACAACATACTGTGTATCTAAAGGAAGTAAAGATTGAGATTTTTTGGATTTTCTTGCAGTTTCAGAACATTGCAAACTTCATCAATGTCATCCTAAGAAGTTTAAGTCAAAGCAGTGCTGGCTGCAGAAGATTTATCAGAGCTGTATCCAGTGAGGTTTTGAGTATCTCCAAGGCTGAAGATTTTCACCCAGCACTTACAGGGGAAAAAGTGGGGTTTTAAAGTTTAAATAGAATTTTCAGTATTTCAGTTTGTTCCCTTTAGTTCTTGGCCTGTCACTGAGCACCACCAAGAAGAGCTCAGATCCATCTTCCTTACACCTTTTTAGCATGTATTTATACTCATTGATAAGACCCCCAAGCCATCTCTTCTGCAGATTGAACAGTCCCACCTGTGTCAGCCTCTCCTCACATGAGACACACACCAGTCCATTAATGATCTCCATGGCCCTTCACTGCACTCACTCCAGGATGCCCATGTCTCTGTTGTGCTGAGGAGTCCAGAACTGGGTACAGCACTGCAGATGTGTCTCACCAGTGCTGAGGGGAAGGACCACCTTCCTCGACCTCCTGGCAATGCTCTGCCTAATGCGGGTGAGGATGCCATTGGGTTTCTCTGCTGTAAGGAATCATTGATGGCTTGTGGTCCGCTAGAAGGGGGTCTACAAAAAACAGCATAAAAAGCAAACCAAACAAAAAACCCCAATGTTTGCCCAGAATGATGGCTCTTGAGGAACCCTTGCAGGCTGCCAGAGAAGGAAGCCAAGTAAATGCAGTGTATGGGCAGTAAATGTTTTATTGTGTAATCTACATACCACACTTATTGGAAAGGATTTTGGTCGTCAGAATAACTGCAACTCTAGAAGAAAGTAGATTTCACTACTAAGGAAGAGTTGGATCATGGTGAGAAACCTGTCTGAACACTCTCTCACAATGTGGAATTTTCTGTATTTTAGTAGCTCCTATCATAGGCAAAGAATATGTTTCACTGTCACACTAAAAAAAGGAGACCCATGAAACCACACTGTATACACTTTTTAAAAAAAAAATAAGACAATAATGGTCAACTATCAACATCAGAATTAAACTTTATGTAAAAAGTAAGGAACTCAAATGTAATTAATATGTTCAAAAATACTCTGATCATTTAACATGAAACTACATTTAGGATGTTTGATTTTTGGATTTGTCTATGTCTACACAGTAATTCTTTGTTTTTCCTCTGAATATGGCCCAATTCCTCTTGGACTCTTTTTATCAGAACACATATTAAAATCTGTCCAGGTGAATACCACTGGAGAATGTGATTAGCCATAAACCTTTTAGATTGTAAAGACAGAAGAAATGGAACAGTTGGCAAAAAAAAAATATATTTCTTTCCTCCTCTTTCACCTTTTTCTTTCCATTCACTTTTACTTCCTTTTTTTAGACGAAAAAAGCTGCCCTTTGACTGGAAGTGATAAAGAAGCAAAGCAACTTTTCCAGTCTGTATGTATCATGCACACATGCCCATGACTACTGGGTGTGTATTTCTCTTATTAAATGTTAAGGGGTTTGTTAGTGAGAAATGGCAAACCATTTAATTAAGAGCTAAAATTATGTCCTTTCTGAAATAAGATTAGTCTGTCAAAATTGTGTTTGTTTACCTAGTTGTCATTTAGCTTAAGGACAGCAGAGGTAGCATTACATACACAAAAGCTGAACGCATCTTTCAGTCACGTAATGTCTGCCTTTAAATTGGGGAACCTTTGACCACGGATATTTCTGCCAGAATTGATTTTTCATATTGCTCCAGCTAAAATGAATTGTAGCCAGAAAAAGTATTAAGCATGCTCATTTTGAGTTTTCTTCTCCATAGCATTTGTCTAGCATTGCACCATTAAACCATTATTTTTTTTCTGTGCTATTTCCTTTATTGCTTTTCTTCCTTTTTTTTTTTTTTTTTCCTGCCTGAAGTTTTTAAACGAAAGAGAACTTGGGAACATGCAGATGTGGAAAATTTATAATTAAAATGCATCATTTCAGAAGTAGACTTTAGAAAGTGTTTTAAGGTATCAAAATAAATTATTTTAAATGTCCCTCTATTTGAAAATGTATATGATACAAGCATTATTGAGATCCAAAATTAAATACTGAATGTCACAAAACTGAGGATACTAAAAATCTACTCTCTGCCTGTTGAAAATACTCTTGGAAAATAAGTTGTCAGTCTTGAAATAGACAAAACATCTTTGGAGTAGGAAAAATGGTTATGACAATGAAGACATTTAATCAAGAAGTGGGCACAGGAAACCTAAAGAGTGAATTCTCACATTGGAATGAAGCTGGCAGTGAAGGCTATTTGTGGGTGCAGCAGGTCACACATATTAAAATGAAAGAAAAAAATAACCTTAACTAAGTCAATAACTGCTTCTTAGTTCGCTATTGCTAAGAAATCCTCATGTTTGTAATTTCATTCATGTTCTTGGATATTGTGTACAGTGACATGGGCAAGCTTAAGACATCATAACCTGTTCATGAGACATATTATTCATATAATTTTAGTATTTAGAAATGGCAATTTACAGCCTTCTGTGTGTAACAGATGAAGAAGTCAATCCCATTTCCTTGAAACTGGGATCAAAAATATGGGTATGAGGCAACACACAGCTACAGCTACCACATAAAGCAATGGACAGTTCTGGTCACTGTGGGAGGCACTGATACCATCATCATCATCATCATCATCGTGGCGAGGCTTTGGGAACGAGGACTTGGGAATGGCTCAGCCCACGCTTGCTGCAAGCGCGCTGATGGCTAAAGAGGCTGATGAGAGAGAGGCAAGTCCGGTTGCAGGCATGGATATCACTGCACAGGAAATCCTGTCCATGTTTCTATGGACAACCTCCATAGAAAAGAAGGGAGTGTCTCTGAAGGTATTCAGAAGGAGCCCCTCCCAAATACAGGTAACAACAGAGAAGAAGACAGAAATATGACTGAAAATGTACTAAAAAGCAGATAAATGCCTACCAGGGATAAAACTGGACATACTTGCAAGTTATAGTGGCCATAAAAATCTCCAGCCACAGGTGTTGGCAGAGTAGTTTGGAAACCATAGGAGATAATAGTGATGTCAATAATTAATGTGAAAGAGCAATATGTATTTATATCAGCAGAGAACCTGCCTCATATTGTTTTTTTTTCTTTTAACATTAATTTGCATGTTTTGTCAAACCCATTCACAAAGATATAACTGGACATTTCATGAGCAAATATTCCTTTGAAAGAAGTTAACAAAAGAATTTTATTTTCAATGACAAATTGGGATTCAAGGGACAAAAATATTTAGCAATTTGTAAATGTGGGGAAGTAAATTATTTGCTTTATGGTTTTCATGTTGCAGCTGCAATGCTCATTACATCACTGAAACTAGCTGATGGATAGCTGTAAGCACCAGAGTCAATGCAGAAAAGTGGAAGACCTGATTCAGAGTGGTCTTTAGAAGCCTATCTGGAAAAATAAAAAAGAGATAAATCATGTATCTCTTACTGTAATTTCACACCAGAACTTAAAGGAATGACAAGGAAACGTAGAAATTATTTGGGCTGATGCCATTAAGAAAGCTCTGTCTGGCTTCTTTTTCCTTTTGCCATCAGAACACTGTTCAGTGTCCCCAGCTGAACAGTACATTCCCACTGAGGCGTCCCTCAAGGATAACACCCAACTTTCCACCATGGGGACAAGGAGAAAATGCCTGCCTGCAACAGTATGGCTCTGCCAGGTGTGAAATGATGGCAGGGTTTGTCTACTTTCCTTAGCATTGCCTGTCACAAATGAGGTCAGATGAATCTCAGGAAACTGTTGCCAGTATGGCAACAGGTTTGGTCCTGCTTTCTTTGAATGGAAGCAGAAGGGGCCTGAAAGATCCTGCATAAAGCAGCAGCTCCGTATCCTTGTCTGGATATGGGTTAAAATCTGAATAAACTGCCCAGTATCCTTGCCTACTAGTGTCAGGCATGTGCTACCTCATGTGCTTACAGGTATTGGTAAGTACTACCTCAGCAAAGACCTCCGGGCATAGTCCTCAGTAACTGGAGACCAATTAGTACTTTGGTTTAGTTCCTGTGCAATGCTGAACTCTTTTCGTCCTGTAAATACATATCCCTGGTATTATCTAGAAATGTCTAACTGTGAAGAAATGGGAATACAGGAAAGCAAAGCTCTGTAAGGTCTGTTTATTTAAGTGGTTTCCAGTTTTACTTACGTGACTGAATTAAGGAGAGAACCCTTTTACCAGCTCTAGTCAGTTGGAGCATAGAGTGTGGAAGAAGTTAACTTGCCTTCTTGCAGTTTTGTATATGTGTAAGGGATTAATCCATATCATCTTGGTTACAAGAAGAAATTTTTATGCAATGAAATAAGAATCAGGATTTGCCTGGACTATGCCCATGCAAAAGTGGGATACATAAGATGTATACAGAGGGTGGCTCTTTGCAACTGTCCCTGTCCTGATGAAAAAGCTTGTTACCAAGGTCACCAGTCCAAAGTAATATGTTTGTAAGCATGGAGATAAACAGCTAGAATGTTTAATACCCACGTATTGTTTCTTGTGCCTTCCTAGGCAGCGAGCAGTTTTGACAAAAGTAATAAAGTAAATTGTGTCTGTCTGCATGCCACAGGAAACCTGTGCACTTTCAAAGGTGGCTGGTGAGTGACTGGTCAGAAATGAGCTGAAAGAAACTTGATTTGAACCCTGTGTAATCTGACAGCCAGTAACACTGAGAATGTCATCAAAATAATAGTGTACAATCCTACATGCAATGAACTATCCTTTATACCAATTAGAAACTGAGAAGCACTTTGTTTGATGGTCCTGGAATGGTGAGCACTGAGAATATCCCTTGACAGATACTATGAAGTCTAGCCTGAAGCCTAATGCTGTCAGGGAGTAGCTTATTTAGAAACCAGGACTTAAAAAAAGATAAACACTTCTCTTTGTTTAGCAACCAAGGCTGTCATATTGCAAGACCCATTGTGGGAGCTTTGCCTAGCAGAGTCTGTGATCACTGGTTCCTTGAACTTCTATCACCTCAGTAGGCACCCAGAACCACCAGGAGCACAGTGGCAGGGGACCTGCAAACGGTCCTTTGGCAGCTACCTCACGTGGGAGGTGAGGCTGCACCCCGAGGGCAGGGGCCGGTGCTGAGCAGAGCTATGTGGGGTGATGCTGCCTCCATGGGCATTGGCATTCTGCTTCTGCCAGCTGGGAGCTGTAGCACCCATTCGTCACTGAGGGAAAGGCAGTCCTCTCTTCTGGTCTTGGTAGGGAAACAGGTATTTTCACAAAGCATCTCATCCCATTTTGGATAAGTTGAATTACTCTTCCTCCTCCACTGATCATTCAGGCAGCCCATATTGAAATACTAATTACAGTTAATACTAAAGTCGCCTTGTGCAAACACAGTGAACATAACTTGTGTGGACACTGGAAAAATTAAAGATGCTAGTATCCGACAATAGCAAAATTAAATAGGAAAGGTATGTTCAAGGGCTTTTTCTGAGCAGCCATCCTGTACTGCGGCTTTAATCTATTGCTTTGAATGGAATACAAAATGCAGAACAGTGTGTGTCAAAAGAGTCAATATTCTTTAGAGAGTTTGGAAGAACTGTGTCCATGTGAGACAGACTGGAAGTAAGGAAGCCGTTCTGATCAACTTATTTGTAAAGCCATACTGGCATCATCTCATTTCCTGCTCAAGGAGCAGACAAAAACTTTCCTGAACAATCCTCATGAGTTGTGAATTATGGATATATCTCTTTGAGCCCTTCAGTTTCTGTCTGAAAGTTAAATAAAGCAGAAGAATATGCTTCTTTTTCTCTTTTCTTTAGTATTTTGGTTCTCTGTACAGATCCTTCTATTATTTTTACATGGCTTTTATGTTTCCCTACACACTCACCCTTAACCTTATGCAGACATACAGCCTTGGGGCTTTTCTGTATTTCCCTTGTGGATTTAATACTTTAGAGGATGTGTGCACATTCTTCTTAGATACTGACACTGCTTCTTTTCTGAGTAGCCAAAGGTGTTTTATACTTCATAAATGTCGGTGTTCATACTGCTTTTTACATACAAATTAGTATTTTCATGTGGAAAAAATCACTGTGTCCATTTCAGGCACCTCAATGCCTGCACTGCCTTTCGTCAAAGGTCAGTCTCTGGACCCAGCTGCTTCAAATCCTATTAGACAGCTTTTTAGATGTACTTCAGCAATAGGATCTACACTTTCAGACATTCACAATATGAAGCATCTCCTTGTAAAAATAACCATTCATTTTTAATGAAGGAATTGTTTTCTAAAAATACAAATCCTCTGCAGAAGAGAATTCTTGTTTCAATGCACTTCTAAGGGCTTTGAGAGCATGTCCTTTTAAAAATGACATGTTCTGGAAAGCTGTCAAGTTCCCTAAAAAATTGCCTGCAGATTCCTCAGTTTTAGTTATCTTAAGGGTAAGAGCATCTACCATGCTGACATCAATTCCCATCAGTCTGTATGCTGTTTTCAAAGAGATGAGGCTGCATTATTCCCTAGAGCATCTCTGCTTGCTGTGGCACTGCCCTCAGCAGCAGCCCTGCCCTCAGAGTCTGTGCAAGGCTGCTGCTTTGCGTGCACGCTCAGGAGGCAGAGTGCCTTGAGCCCTAGTTAATGTTTAATTAAAAGGAAAGACTCGAAGTATTAATAATAAAATAACTCCATGGCAAGCAGAGGAAGAAACATCTACCAGAAACTTCGTCCCTCTATCTCTTATTGTCCCTGCTATTTTACCATGCTATCCAGCATCCCAAACCAGATGCACACTGAGACCATTCTCCTTCTGTGTCCTCCAAACAGGTCCTGTTACAATGATTTTATCTGCCTTCCATGGGAGCATGCCAAGGGACTGTTTCTGCCTCTTGCCATGCCTCCATCCAGGCTCTTACAGGAGCTGTTGTCCTGCACAGCCACAGTTTACCACCGTCACGTCTCCACCTAATTTTTCACACAGGGTGACTAGTCCTCAGGCCCCAGTAATGCCCCCCCATCACCTGATGCACTCCCTTTACTGGTATTTTCTCTATTCATTATAAGGCAGCAGTGCAGGCAGAAATCTCTGCCAGAGTTTGCCTGTGTTTTGCACAAGCCCAAATTGCCCTTGTCATCAGCGACAGGCCGAGGACTAGACAAGAGGGCTCGTACATCCTGGCAGTGATGCTGAGGGTGAAGAAGAGAAGAATTTTTCTTGTAATGACGTGCTCTGTAGGGCCAGGCTGGCAACATCACAGCAGCTGGTAGAAATGTCTGGTAGAAAGAGACCAGAATATAAACACACAGAGAATGAGAGGAAGAACAAGTAACTCACACAGATTCACTTAACAGGCCATGGAAATGACCACAGTTAACTTTCAGCAGTAGTGTTTTCAGTCTTTTAGCCTTCTGAAATGCTTTTGAAGAAGAAAAAAGAAGTGTTTTTTGGCTTTCAAACTATAGTAATAAATAGCCTAAAAGAGTTTAAATCCCTGCTGCTGTGTAACTGTTACAACTCATTTGGGGTAGGGTGCATGTATTATGCACTAGGTATGAGCTGCTCCGACTATCCTCCAGGCTCTTCTGAGGCCAGCTGTGCCTAGTCCATGTGCACCAGCTGCTGAGATCCAGGCCAGCTGCCAGGCTGCCCTGCTCCCCCAGTCACTCGCTCACTCTGCCTGTGCCAGGCCTCTCCATCTCTCTCCTGAGGTCTGGTGCTTGGCTGGGGAGCTCCAGTTTGGCTTTCCATATTCCTTCAGGGTTACTGACTCCAGAAGTGGAGGCGGGGAGAAGAAATCTCTGCTCGACCCCTATCAGGGCTTCCCTGTCACTGCTTCCCTACTGTTTCTGAAGCATGTGGCATCATCTGGTTACTGAATGGACCCTGAGCCTTATTGCACAGATAGTTGGGCCTTTGTGTGCATCCTACACACACACTCCCTCTCCCTTTCCACCGTCTCTCATGGGCAATGTGGTTTTTCCTAAGGTAAGAACATTAGTGGGTATTGCAGGATGAACTGTCTGAATGCTCACATAATTAATACATTCCAGAGATAAAGGAGCTGAAATGCTGGTGATTGACTTTGGCGCACATTAGTATGCATAAGAGTATGAAATACTGCTGGAGACTGGGTCAGCTGGGCAGACTGAGCTCCAGAGGTTGTGGGCAGCTTCTGGGTGGATCTCCACCTTGGCAGGAATTCCTGCTGGGTACATTCAGCTCAAAGACAGGGAACATTCCTCCTTTGAATGGCTGAGTGAAAGTACCAAGACCCCAGAAATAAAATCCTAAAGTAACATGGGTACATGGCAATTATGAATTCTGCAAGACTGGACTGTAAACCTGTACACTTATACCTGAACATGCTTATATTACAACTCTTTAGGCTTGGACTGCTGACCAAATCTGTCACTAAGGGGACCTAGCCGCACCCAGACTTTGATAAGTTCAGAGAGCACAGGGGTCTCAGAGAGCTGGTTGACTCAACAGGAGGCACCATGACCTGATTATATTATTACCTATTGTAACAGATGATGGAGTTTTGATTGAGATACCTCATTGGCAATACTTATATACTGTCTTGGCAATAAATCTAAACATAATCATTCACATAATCACTGTGTCCTAATTCTTGAGCCTGGCCAAGAGCCTTGTCTTGATGACACTGCCACAGAGCGTTGCATATCTGGGAACCTGAAGGATACCTGAGAAGCTGGTGTATGTAAAATCCAGAATGCTGTCCTTTGAGGGGGATCTCTGGAGATCACCTGGCCCAACTTTATGCCACAAACAGGACCAAATTTAAAGTTAGATCAGATTGCGCAGGGCACTGTCCAGGGAAGGTACTTCCAAGGATATGTCTGCTCAGATGTGTCTTTGGACACCTGTTCCAGTGCATGACCACACTTACAGTGAGTTTTTAGTTTTCCTACATGAAAAATAAATGTTTCTCTAACTGCAACTTCCCTTGCTGCAGTTTGAATCTGCTGCTCCTTGGCCTGTCATGGACACCTCCGGGAAGAGACTGGTCCCTCTTCTATGTCTTCTCCAAGTAGGCAGCTGAAGAGAGCAGTGAGTTCCTGTCATCAACAGTTCCTCAGAATGGCTGAAAATTTCCCCACCTCTCCTTACCCTTCAGGTACTGCAGCCCCCATCTATCCTGGTGCTCTCCACTGGGCTCCCTACCGTGTGGTACTGTCTTTCTCTTACTTGGAAGCTCTGAACTGGATCCAGTGCTCCAAGTTTGGTCTCATTGAGGGAAAGAGAGAGGAAGAACCACTTTCCTGGATCTACTCTTGCAAAGCAAGCCCAGTGTGCAGTTGGCTTCCCCTGCTGACAGGGCACACATCTTCCCAACTTGTCCACCAAGTTTCTGAGAGCATTCTATGACCCCTCATCCAGACCACCAATAAATATCTTAAACCACTGCAGCCCTGGTATCTATCCCTGAAGGATGTCACTAGTCACTGTCTGTTGGGTGAATTTCTTATGGCTGAACACTACCCTTTGAGCCTGGGAGTCCTACCAATTTTCCAGTCAATTAATTATCCAGGTCTTATTTCCCCGATTTGCCTTTGGTCATATTAAGGAAAACTCTGTCAAGGATGTTCTAAAAGTCAAGATATACAACATCCACTGACCTTCACTCATCCAGAGCCAAAAAGGCAATAAGATTGGTCAGGGGTGATATGTCCTTGGCAGATCAATGTTTGATGTCCAAATTAGCTTCTTGTCTGTCCTGTGCCTGGATTCCCCTTTCAAGGGCCTGAGGTCAAGCTGACTGGCCTATAAATCCCCTTTGGTCCCTACTTTAAAATGGATGTAACATTTGCCCTCTCCTTATTATCAGAACCCTCCCCGAGGATCATGGCATTTCAAAGACGATAGAGAAATGTTTCAGGTTGACATAAATCAGCAATTTTGGATGACCCCGTGGACTTATGCATATCTAATTTGCTTAAGTGATCCCTAACTTAATTATCTTCTACTAAGGGCAATGCTTCCCTCCCACAGTCTCTGTTACTCATGTAGATTAACTGATGAGAAATGTATTTTCTTTTGATACAGGTACTCCAAACTAGTCTAATTGAAACTTCAGTTATTTTTTAAAATGGTGGGGGTTATATTCAGTTGTTGTTGTTTTTTGCTTTTTTATCTTTCACTCAGCCAATGAATCAGCAAAAATATCACATAGCTATAATTACTAAAATCATTTGCTCCCATCCAGTGACTTGATATTTGGGGAATTTGCATGAATTAATAGATAAATATGTCTGATTCAGATGACAAACAGGTGAACAAACATCATAAAATGTGTGGAAAGACTCAGCATCTTGTTTTACTATAACACTCCAAGATTATCTCTGGGTCAGATATAAAGCCTACTGGCACCTTTGAACCTTCTATGTCTTCCCATGAGTGCCTGATGTAGAGGACTGTGTGACTCAAATGTCAGATCTTAAAAATACTTAGTATTTATTGGACAAGAAGAGCTGGACTGCCAAGGGAAATTCAGATTTTCAAAGGAGCAGATGGTAATGCCAGAACAGAGTTAATCCAGTTGTATCTGTAGTTCCATGTGCAAAACATAGAGCACACTTTGGTCATTTTATTAGCAATTTATAACAATATATTGTTTGTTGCTGCCAAAATCTTGAACAGACAAGACTGAGACCTGGTATTTCTTAGCATAAGTGTTTCATAGTAAGAGAAATCTGTGTCCAAGTATGGGGCAGATAATGTTGTTGGAAATTTTTATGAAGAGATTACTGCCTGTAAAGGGTTTTGATGCCCGAAAGTGAGAAGAAACTGAAAACTTTTATGCATGCAGACTGGACAAGGTCATGTTAAATAACAGCTTCTCTTGACTTGCTAACAATATTTGCTAAACCACTTTTATTAACTTGTGTGGTTATTTACACATGCAGAAAATACAATATATGATTTGGAATTTCTGCTGGAGGTTTGAAGATGCCTAAGCTCAAATTAGTAAAGACAATCTTCTTTTACCCAGAACTGTGATGAATGGTATCTTCTCTTCTCACATTGACTTCGACATAGAGAAAGGAGTGCTTTACATTTGAGCTTGCCCTTTTTATAGAACTCGTCAGAAAAGTAGGATCTTCTCTAACATTATGTAGAAGAAATTTACTTTAGTGGAACAAGTGTCATCTGACTATCAGCTGGGGATTTAAGGAAGAGGTTTGTCTTTTGTATGATATGAAATTGAAGTGAACATCTAAACATAGACTCCTGAATTAACTACTAATTTGAAGTGGCCTGGATTTTAGACTTGCTAAATATGAACAGTTTGGAAAGAAATTAATGAGAGCTCCAGGAAATGTGATCTTTCTGGTTTGTGGTTTATGGAAATTTCAAAATTATTTAGAAAATTAATAATAGCTCATAGCTCCTAATAACTTTATAAACTATGTGCTTTATCTTTAATTAGCATAATTCAGAGATTTTAGCCTGAATTACAAATGTTCTCGCAAACCCCTGTCCCACAGACACTGCATTGCCTGTAGAGACGGACTCCCTTTTCTGTGCAAGAGCTTTGTTTCACATCTCTTCTGTGTCTCTTTGAAGTGCAAACACCAAGTTTTGAAGAGAACATGTGCCCTGTGCATGAACAACAACAGAAGAACAGGTAGTGAGAACTGCTATTCACTGTTGTAAAACTGATGCAGCAATATGTACTATTCACCATTGGGTTATCTTGTCCAGACATCAATGTCTTTGGCTTCCTGGGTTCTCAAGACAAGGAGATCTGTGTCTCCCAACACAACCACAAAAACATTTAAGAAAGATAAAAAGTAGTTCTACCAGAATGCTCTAAAACTGCTGTTTAGGAAACCAGAGCAACTTAGCCCATCACAGATTACTATAGTATGAATAAAAAAGAAGATTGAGCTTAATGCCAAGCCTTTATTTATGTATTCTTCGATCGTTCAGCAGACTGTTCCTATGCTGTGCATATCCGGGGGAAACCATTTTGTCCTAGAAGTCTTCTTCAGGCAGTGTTTTTCTAGTGGACATGAATAATGGAAAAGAAATAAACTCCATTTCATGCCGCTTTTTATTAAATAAACATCTTAGAGCCAAAATGTCCAAACAACCTGAAAACACACAGTTTTTTCCCAGAGTTGTACTCAAGTGTTCAGTCCCCTGCCTTGCTGTTCACTAGGAGAGCCTGTTGTGGTGCTTAGCATCCTGAAGGACCTGCTCCAAAGGGCTTAAATACAATGGCTAAAAATAAGGGGGAGGGCTGAAAAGCAGATACAGACAGAAGGGTGCCTTTGAAGTCATGAAGCATCTTATCATGGAAGCGCAACATAAAAAGCAGGTTAAGCAAGTTATTAAGCAGACAACCATCTTATTAAGCCTAATCCATGTCCTTGAATGTTGTTTAGAGATCTGCTCTTTCTCAAAAAGTCGTGTACCAGGATTGAAGTTTGTGAAATGCTCGGAGTCACCAACTTAAAGATGAAATGGGATAAGTTTCTCTATTTTAACATGGAAATAACAGCAGCAAACAAAATTGTTTCAACAACAGTATCTATAAATCCGTGTTTCAACAGAGGCTCACAAACCCAGAAACAGATTTGATTGCATGCTGATCCTCACAGTGTATCTTCACTAGGTGTTTCAGTCTGTTTTAGACAATGTTTAAATCTCCTGAAGTTCAGTGTAATGGGGAAGATACATCTGATTCAGACTCTTTTGTGGACTGCTCCCTATTCATTCACCTAAGGGCCACCTGGAGCCTCTGCCCATACTGGCATGCTCAGCTGCAGCAATGCACAGCCACAGGCAAGGTGTCAACCATGCAGAAGCACTGGGGTCAAAACTGGCCTGGGGGCAAATCCAGCAGAGCTAGATTTTTTCACAGTGAGTGTAGAAGGCACTCTATTACAGCATGCATTGGAGAGGCACGCTGCTTACTAGACTCCAGATGTTCTCCCTCGGGTGCATTCATGGGGTTCCATACCTGGAAGAATAAACAAAATCTGTGCCTATATTTTCAAAAAGCAAAAGCTTTTTACATTCGCAACATGGAAAAGGCAGTTGATTGAAAAGTAGGCTAACAAGGGCAAGGGCGAAATGGAACAAAATGCTTTTTCACTCCCCCTATTTCATGTAATCATGTCTTTTACATAATGAGCCCAAATGTATGACAAACTTAGAGATATCAAGATTCTTGAACACTCTTGAAATATAGGGTAGGAAAAGAACTGTTTATGGGTGCATTTAGTCCTTGGAGGTTAATTCTTCTCTTTCTTTTTTCCTACCTGGGTGCTTATGGGTGCTTACTGGTGCTTCCTTGTCCACTACCCAAAGCTAGAAGCCAAATTAAAACTCTTAGCCCTCATGTTTTCACACTCTTCCTGCAAAATTTTTTCACCAGGGTCAGCACAGTGAAAAGGAGGTCCATCGCTGGGGAACCACTTACCTTTGAAGTATCTCCTCTGTATTCCATTTGAGACCTGAAGGTTCAAAGGAATCACCCCCACCCCTCATTGTGCCCAGGTGTTCATTGTCTTAACAGAGGACAAGATTGAATCAGTCAGATGTACTATTTTTCTTGCTGTGAAAAAGATCAGCAGAACTGAAATACAGCAATAAGGAAGAGAGCTGAAACCTTGTGAAGCTTGAACTGCACAGCCAGAGCTTTTCACAGACTGCACATACAGAGCACATACAGAGCTTTGGCTTATGCTCTCTATCAGGAGCAGGGGAAAGGAGGGGGAATGCATTTTCATGGATACGTTCAAAAGCACTTTATGGAAAAAAAGGCCTCTAGAGCACTTCTGGTTAGATCGAAGCAGCTCGTGCCAGGGAAAACTCCCTGCAGAGCCGCTGTAGCCCCCTGCCAGGTTCCTCTCTCCCACCTGCCTCCCTGTCACCGACACTCCATACTCTCATCTGCCTACCTGGACATTCCCTGCCTTGCAGGGAGAAGAATTTATTTATTCTCTTCTGAGGATTTATTGTCAAAAGTCAATAGTTCCAAAAGAATACTGAGCAGATGAGGGAAGAGTTACGCATGGAGTGTGCAGACACTGAAGCCCAGGCAGGGCTAAGCTGCAGGCAGCTCCCTGACGTGACTGCCTTGCAAAAGGAACAGCTCACCAGAGCTACTCTTCTGGACATAACCTGCTCTTTGTCAGCATGTGAGCAGATACCAGAGGAGAGCAGGATATCCTAACTCTTGTCTAACAGGACTAAGCTGTAATGAACATCTCTCTATTCTGCAGGTGATGACATCTTAGGACAACAATAATCAAATACATCACAGGGCAGACTTTCAGGACACATTTTAAGGGTGATATCAAAAAACTCCTAGCCATAAGGAGATCAAACAAAATAATTTCTTCGTATATTAAATTCTTGAGTTTCATTTCTTAAAAAAAATTAATATCAGATGAGGATCCCAGCAAGGTTGTATTTCAGGCTGATATCCTCAGAAAGAAAAAGTAGTTAGTGAACTTTAAGAGGAGCTAGTGTAATCTCTGTTCTCAGTGCTACTTTATTTCTTACAAAACCTTTGCCTCCTCTAACACTTCACAGCAGAAAACTTTATTCATGGCTTTTAAATATGAGAACAGAATTAAGTTTAATTTGCTGAAATCCTGACATCTTCTCTAATTTCCATTCATCATCTACTTTGAGATGCTTTACCTTGAGCACTTTATTAACTGGTGTAACTTTTTATTGCCAGACTAATGTCAGAAAGCACAAAATGTTTTGAATCAATACTGCGAAGAGATTTTTTCTCCTAACAGCATCCTGGGAGCTGGAACTGCTTTCAACAAACCTATGAGGGGAACATTTGGCTATGAAAATGTCCTCAGTGATTTCCTTTTCAACACAGATCAATGTTCACTGGGGCTTTTGAACCTCTAGTGGAACAAAACACAGAAGTCTGGTATTTGGATACTCTCTGTTGGTAAGCAGGCGATGTGTATCTAGCACATCTTTTTCTGCTATCACTGTCTGGGAGTCTATGGAAAATTAACTCCTAGGTATTGTCTGCTAAATGGGATATTTTCACACAGTTCTGGAAAATTTAAAAATTTTAAGTTCCACAAGGTGACAGCCTACAATACTGGTAAACTTCAGTTTTTGTTCAAACAGAGAACATAAATTCAACCTAACAGAAGACCAAAAAGTGGGAGAAGGTACTTTTATGTATCAATAACTTTGTGCTTATCCTCCCTTCTGTTCCTATGCACAACCTTGTGCAACAGAGCTCTGGTCCTGGTTGGAAGCTTTAAGAACACCAGGATTCAAAGGGGCAGACTCAGAAATAAAGCGTTTTTGCAATAGGAGGTAGGGTGATAACAGCAAATGAGAAGTGGCCATAAGAGAGAAGACCATAAGAAATATGGTTCTTACTCCTCTTAGGCAGAGAAATCTAAGCAGAAGACATATAGCTGTTGCATGCTCCATGATTCAAGCATTTCAATTCAAAACTTCTCAGCAGCTCTGGCTGTCACTGCTCCTTTTATGTATCTTCATTTTTCTGTGTCTTCTTTACTGGCACCATATCAGCCCCTTATATCTTCTCACTGCTCCTTGGCTTTGTGCTAATTTTGCTGAGGATGAGTCCTGTGGATGATATGATGAAGGCAAGATTATTTTTCTAATGTAACTCCCAGCCCATATTAAGAAAGAAAGAGAGGCATTAACACAGCTTTCTAATGTTCTTCCCTATTTTTCCTCCAACTCTCCCTGCCCACATCTACCCTGTCTGGAAAGTGTACCACTATCTGGTGACCAGCATGAAGTTCAGACCAAAGTCAAAAGAAGACTCACTGTTCATGACTCTTGACTTTCAGCTCTTGCTCTGGAGCTCCTTTCTGAAGGGTTGTCTGCAGATTAACAAACAGCTTCATGACTGATCAGCCCTGAAGTGACCATCTATCCTTTGAAGTGTGCAACTACAAATATTATTCAGAGTGCCCCTTAACCTTTTTCATTAAGATGACTGAAGTAACACACCCCTAGTAGATGGAATTTCAGGATTTGTTGTTCCTTGTCTCATTGGTGATGCATAACTGAATATTGAATGAACTCAGTACTCAAAATCCATATGAACCACAGGCAACATTGAAAGTGCAACAACTGACACATCTGTTAGGTATACACCCCTTGTAATTGTGAAGCAGTCTTATTTACAGTGCTCCTTCTCCGTCCGCAAAACACACAGCACGTGGCAGACATGAGCTGCTTGCAAACCTCTCCTCTAAACCACAGCTACTTTTTACTGGAAGGGGCCCACAGTTTTCACCCACCGAATGTGCTGGCCATGCTAACTTCTGAAAAACAGAACCGGTTTAAAGAACCAGGTAGAAAACTGCTGATCTCACTAACTGGGAGAAACCAAGTCTATTGCAATCTTTTAGGATACAAATGGCATTTTTGTAGTGCGTCTTCTCAAAGAACATGGTAATTAACAGATTTACAGACTGAGGGTGCATTTGCCACATTGTTACGTCATAAGATGATGGAGAGAAGGTAAAAATGAAAAGAAATGGTGAAGAAGCCAGCTTTATAATATGACTGCTATTTTAGCACAGTAAGAAGAAATTTACAGATTACATGAAAATGTATTTAAGATACTTAATGAACTCTGTCCTTTGAGTTCTCAGGTGCAACAGAACCAGGAGGGTCAGAAGGTAACAAGCAATCCATGCCTCCTAATGTTCCTCATTTTTTCTTTCCCAAATCGCTTTCTTCTCCAGACAATGCAAACAATTTTTTCAGCCAATATCCCATCAAGGCCTCCTGCTGTGTTAAATGTGTCTCACCCTGAGAGTCACACTTTGGTGATATGTAGAAGTTATGTCATCACTACACTAAATCAGAAGTCTTTCATTGTTCAAAGGTATTGACACATCTTTGACAAAATGTCAAAATTAACTGCTTCACAGCAGGGGAGGTCTTAGAAATACTGAAAGTTCCCACTATCACTTAAGTATAAGCAAGATAACAGGCACTTATGACCTGGAACTGTTAATACCTGATCCTTTTATGAGGATTTTCACCTATAAGAAAAAAAGAAAATACAAAAGTTACAGATGAGATGAGGGAACAAATGTTCTTTAAAAATTTTATGTTGTTTCTTCTTAATGCATAACAGCCTATATGATTTCAAACAGTGTCTCTGGTATTAAGGGTTACCATCTTCCTGCATATTGGGGCCCAGCAGGACCCACATGCCACAGAACAGCACAGTAAAAAGTGATTGAGCTGTTACAAGCAACAGCCTCTGGGCAAAGAGAGGATCATGTTGTGGAAATTAGGGTTTTTTTTTCACAGGGAAAACATGTGCTTTTCTACTTGATATTTGTTAAGAAAATAATTGCTAGCAAAAAATCGTATGGACGCAGCATAAACTTCCTTTCTGGGAAGAGAATGTGTGCTTAGATTCAGTGACACAGCAACCATCCTTTCATAGTCTTCTGCAAAGTTTAGTTTGTTTGAAAACTGAGACTTTTGCGGCAGAAATCTGGCGCTTTTTTCTTTTTTTTTTTTTTTTTTCAGTTCATCTTTGACTTCTATTTCAATGATGCTTTGATTATGAATGGGAATGGGACAGAAGTAGAAAACAGAACACCTTGAACCACTGAGGGCTGGGGGTTTTTTTTCTGCTAGGGTAAGCAACAGATACATTACCGTGGTGTTGCTAACAGCTGGCACAATTCAGACTGATCTCTGTGCTCTGTATACTCAGTCAGTGCCAAACAAAAAGGCGTCTATTCTGCAAACAGCACTGAGCAAAGTCAGCAC
Organism: Grallaria varia; assembly: GCA_013396735.1. Lineage (NCBI taxonomy): Eukaryota > Metazoa > Chordata > Aves > Passeriformes > Formicariidae > Grallaria > Grallaria varia. The sequence continues at coordinate 29,934 of VWZG01003613.1, forward strand.
TGGGTAACACACTCTCCTATTAGGATAAAATGGGCTGTTTTCAGAAATACACGATATAAAGTACTCTCAAGATGCCAGCAAAAATCACAATTATATTTGGATCCCCCTTTCCATTTCCAAAATGCCTTTTTATTGATATGTACTGCAGAAATCTGATGTTCCCTTGATAATGATTGTTTTTGCAAGGCATGTATACTCGTGTTCTTGCATGGGCTCTGACTGCTTCTGTGCTTTTACTGACAGAAGGGATTCAATTGTTATGAAAGTCAAGCCTCTGATCCCCATCTGAGCACTCTCACTTCTTCTCTTGTCTCTCAGCATTTCCACAAACCTTGCATAAAAAATGCACAAGGAGAACAACTCCAGACAGAGGATCTTGGCCTTGTGTGTATGTACAGAATAGAGATACACACAGATATTTACATACACGTGCAACCAGAGGTTTTTTGAGCCCCCTTTAATAATGTGTCAGATTCGCTTGGTATATTTACAGTATTATTAATTTAACATGAAAGCCGAGAAAGGGCTTAAAAAAAAATCTTTTTCCTTCATTTTTTTTCCTGACTGATGAAAAGATATATACGCAGATACAAGTATGTATACCCACATAAGAGATACACAATATCTATATGGCCATTGTTGACCTGCTCACAGCATGATAGGAAGCAGCAAGATAAAGCTTTTGTGGTGGGTTTTTTTCAGAAGATTAATGGTGAAAATCAGCCTGGCATTTGTTCTGAGATCTTTCTTCCAGGTTGAAGAGGACAGTGGTACCTGGACAAAGGAATCAACCTGCCAAAACTGAGGCTTGCCAGGAGATCTGTGGATGGTGCAGAGCGGGGTTGCCCTGACGCTGCCCATGGATGCAATCCATCTCAGTGCTCTGAAATTACCACTATGTCTGAGGAGAAAAATCCAGAGTTTTTTGGATGCTGATTAGTTTCCTGTATAATTAGGAAAAAACTACAGTACTCTATAGGCATGTTAATCAAGCAACCTTAAGGAGCAGGGTGAAATAATGATGTAATTTTCTATGGTAGTATAAGATACTGTTCCTATGATCAGTCAGAAAGTACAACAGGAAGGCAAATAAATAATGAGGGAAAGGAAAGCTCCTTTCGCCTCAGGCTAGGGGAAGACCAGTCACCATCTTTGGCAATGGGCACAGCCCACCATTCATCTGAAATGAGTTTTCCTCGTTAAGTATAACCATCAGAGCACATTTTGCTGTTTTAGCTTTTCCTATCCCTGCAAATCTGTGTTTATAACTGACCACAAACCTCATCTGGTGAGAAAACTATGTAAGGTACACAAGATGCTTCCTCTCTTTTGGGCATGGGGCCAAAGTCCATTCATTTACTCATGCACCGTTGTGGTGTCAATATTACCTGCAATTTGCATCACCTGTGAGCCCAGGCAGGTCCCTGGCAAAAAGCAGAGGGCACAGGGGCTCCCAGGGTGGGCAGCAGCAAGGTTTGTGCTGACACTCGGCAGAGCAGGAGTTCACCCTGCATCACCCCTGAGCAGAGGTGATGGGGGATGCATGTCAGTATATTCCTTTCGGTAGCACTGATTAAAAAGGCATGTTGCTTGTCATCCTGATCTGTTTACAGTTTCATGTTAGTTCTTCAGGTCAGGGGCTGTAATTAAAAAATTAAGGAAGAATAAACCTTCCACTTTCCTGAAGAAAGCTGCTCTTCTAATGCTCATTAGGCTCATTTGTGCAGCAAAACATCCCCAGGGGACAATTCTGCACTTATAAAATAAACATTTTCTACGCATGTGGTTAAGGACCCTCATAAAATACGCAAGCAAGGCATTTCTGCTCTGTGTATGCCTGGCTTCCTGGCATAAAAGTACTGGCGGTGAATTGAATGGAACTGTGGAAAAAGAAGTGAGTGAGATAATAAAACATCTATGGATAAAAGACAGATTGACAGGGAACACGACAACCCATTACTCGTCTATTGGTATGTATTTCCACTGGGAACCCGGCGCTGAGAAGGATACAGGTTGTTCTCTCCAATTTGTAAGTCAGAGGAGAGTAAATCTCAGCAGATCATTACTTAAAATTTCTCTTTCTTTTGACGCTCTACAGAAATCAGCATATAAACTGTTTCAGATTTCATCTTTTTGAATTTCTCTTTACAAGCACCGCCTCTTCTGCTGGTTCTGAGGAATTTTCCCTAGAGCAAAAGTGCCCCCGAGGGACAAAAGTCTCTCCCTCCAGTGCTGGAGTACCTTCTCCTCTCCTGTTCTGCGGGTTGCATTTTGTGGGAGAGCAGAGCCGAGGCAGTCAGGAGCCAGCCTGATGGCATTTTAGAAAAATCAGTGGCACCTGTCAACAGAATTGCCTTGGACTGACAGCAGGAATAGCAGTGAGGGCGGCTCCCAGCTACACCAACTCTAAAGTCCTTCTTCTTCAGGACTACAAGGAAGTGTTCCCCTGTTTTATCATACAGCCTTTCTAATTACTCGCACCCTCCTTTATTGATCTGTGGCATATCACTTTATTAGACAATTACATTTATTATCAGATCAAATGTGGCAACCCTGTACTATCCTTCACAGAATCGCAGCCTGGCTTTCTCCTCCATTTTTGCCATGTGAGTAATGTGAAACTGAAACAACAGGGGGATACTAAATAATAGATACATTGTATTTAGGCTGCATGAATAATTTATTTTCATGTCTTATAAAAGGCAGCCTCCTCCCTCTTTCTACAAGGCATGTCCAGGTCGAAGACACAGTTTGTTCAGCCTCATATTGGTTTTGGGTTTAGGTGTTTTTTTTCAATTTTAAGGTGGAATTTTTAGTTAATTTAGATAACTTAACACACACACACAAAAAATCAAACTGCCTTATTTGACAGTGATGAAATAAATGTTCTGAGTTTTACAGCGCTGCTGCTCATATTTTAATGTACAATTTTATATGAATTCAGGAATAGATTTAAAATTTAAATAGTTCTGAAATAAAAACTTTTACTGACTCATGAAGAAAACATTTTTCCAAAACACTGCTCTCACTTCAGCATTTCTGTTTGTCCCTTTGTGAGTACCATCATACCTGATATAAAAGCCTTGACAAAATCAGTATTTTATCTTATGGTACAACCTAAATTTGTTGCAAGCAGTGCCAAAGACTTTGTGCCCCACCACAGAGGGCTCCCCACAAGAGGCTTCCACAGCCCATATGAAAACATTACCTTGTACAGTAAAAGGAAGTCTATTTTTGACCTTTTAATCTGTATCCATTTTTAGTATTAACTATAGGGGAATATTATACAGTCCAGGAAGTTACCAGCATAGAGATGGTGGCTCCTCTATGAAAGATGCATTTTTTTCTTCGTCAGAAAGGTATAAAATAGCAGCAAGAGGGATAACACCACTTGCAAGAATCCCAGCTGAGACACCAACCAGAGGAGTTTTTTCTTGGAAGCGATTGCTTCCTTAAGTGAAAAGTAAACCACTTCCTTTTTTTAAAAAACATGATTCAAAATACTTTGTCTGTGCCTACCTTTTCCTACTTCCAGTTCTTTCTTTCTGGATGAAACAACGTGAGAAATACCAGCTGAATTTGCATTTTAGCCTAGCTGAATTTCCATTTTGGTCAATCAAAACAAATGTAAATAAACATCCTGTCCTGAAAGGGTCATCTGTAATCTCTTTTGTTTTAATTTTCACTCTCTTCAAAACCGAAACATGCATGATTATTTAGCCATATCTTCTTGCTCATGTAGGAGGAGCTGATACAGTGGCCTGTTGAGAATACTTTGGGCCAGGCTTTCTGTTCTGCTTTCTGAAACATCCCTAGGATATGCTTTGGAGCAAGTATTTAGGTCAATTCCATAAGATCTATGCCAACAGAACTATACCATTCCAGTTGTACAGCAAATCACACAGAGATTAGAGAATGCCAATATAACCTAAAGCTGGACCCATTTGGACACATCATGATATAACTTTTAGTTACCTGAGCACAACACTCTTTCTGCACTCTGTAGCTGTCAGCTGTCCATGCTTCCGGGCTGGCCGCCTGCATCCCTCCTGACATAGTGCCCCACTGAGCATGGGACCCACTTTGGTGTTCTGCCTCAGAGAGGATGCTTGGACAAGAACTCGAGCCACTGAAGCACCATGGAACAAAACTGTCGACTTGTGTATCTGCCCAAGTCTTTTCCCAGCACTGTCTTCATGATGTCTGAATGTGTTGTAGGCAAAATTCTGGAAATTGGTGAGAAGCCGAGGGTGGGAAAGATGCTAATTTTCAAAGTTCTATTAATATATATATATGTATATGTGTTGAAGGCATTTATGCAGTGCGTGGGTTTCTAAGTGCTTCTAAAAACTGACACTCCTCTGTCAGTTTTTGTTTCACAAAGGCCCTTTAAAGCCCTTTCATAAGTAATTAAAATATATTTTAGTGACTATCAAATGTTTTAGAGGAGGAGTTTGCTTTCGATCAAGATGACACAAAACGCAGCACTCCCCCATGGCAGGCATTTCACCCTCTCACTTTATTAGTATCTTGCCCTGTCTCTATTGTAGGTTTGAGCAGATGGAGTTCAAGATTCCAGGTCACAAAAACAAAGCTACCTGTGTAAGATAGAGCTAGGAAAGGAGGAATCAGGACCTTGGGACTAAAACACACCTGCTGTGGCTGAACTAATACTGAGGAAAGCTTAACATCTTCTTTAGCTCCTTCCTGTTGTGAATACTGCAGCTATAATTTTGCATTGGCTTGTCTTTCGTTTCTCATTGCAGAATGTCAGTGATGCCAAGCAATGCCAGAAGGATTTGGCACTTTGTTAGAAAGAAAAGACGAAATGGTGAGACAGGAAAAGTACCATGTCATTTCAACATGCTTCTTACTCTGTACAGATGCAGTTTCGCCAACCCACCGAATGGAATCCTTTGAAGTGTCTCTATTCTAGATAGATAGAACTGCTAGAATATCATGACACTAAAATTCCTTGAATATTAGTTTCAGTTACTGTTGCCAGTGCTCAGAGATCATATTCAAACAGGAAAACAGCAGACAGATGCTAATGCCCTGCTTTTCTCAAGAACATCAAGCTTTTACTCTAAGGAAGCCATCTCACTTGTTTACTTATAAAGGTCTAATCAGTATTAGATTCCAAAAGCAACATGAATATTAATAGTAGGCAGGGAGCAGAGTACCATCCGTGCAGCACCTCCTTCATGAAGCTTCTGCCTTTTTAATCCTCATTGTCAGAAGTGCTCCTGCTCACAGTCAGGCTCATAAGCCAAAGCCAAAGTGATGTGGTGTGGGCTATAGCAGGGGTGCCCCACAGCATCCCAGCCTCTCTTCTATTCTCCCTAGTCTTGCATTGCCACAACACAAGTAGCTGTGTGGGCTTGCACAGCATCAGTGCACTGTGTAATACTGAAGAGGCTCCTAAGAGGACCCTTGAAAGAAGAACTCCTTGAATAAGCCAAGCCCCAGAGAGCCTGGCCAAGCACACTAGAAAGATGATGCGCCATTGAGAAGCTGGATGAAAAAAATGCCCTTCAGGATTATGACCTGAGAACAACTTCCCTGCATCCCACAAGGAGGGAGAAGAGGTCCTCCCAGCAAACCTGATCTAGCGTGGGCTTCTCTCTCCACGGGTCTGAAGGAACCTGCTTCAGCACAGGCTTCCCACAGGGTCTCAGCAATCTTTCAGGTATCCATCTGTTCCAGTGTGGGGCTCCTCCAAGGGCTGCAGGTGGGTTTCTGCTCCAGTGTGGATCTCCATGGGATGCAGGGGCACAGCTGCCTCACTATGGTCTCCACCACAGGCTGCAGGGACTCTGCTCTGGCACCTGAACCCCATCCAGCCCCTCCGTCTTCACTGACCTTGTTGTCTGCGAGGCTGTTTCTCTCACATACTTTCACTCCTTCTCTGGCCACAATTACCTCTGTGTAATAACTTTTTTTGCTTCTTAAATATGTTATCACAGAGGCCTCACTACCACTGCTGATTGGCTTGGCCCTGGCCAGTGGCAGGTCTGTCCTGGAGCCGGCTGGCACTGGCTCTGTCAGGTAGAGGAGGGGAAACTTCTGGCATCTTCCCAGAGAAGCCGCCCCTGTAGTTCCTCCACTACCAGAACCTTGCCATGCAAATCCCTTACATTTAGATTCAGAGCTCCCGAAGTTCCAGACACATCATCTTTGTTGCAGCAGAGGGGAGGCAGCCTGTAGTGAGTGGCTGGAAGAGTTTTAGAAATGCAGCGCTTTCTTTGAATTCATAATTTTTGGAAAAGTGGGTGGGGGTCAATAAAAGGAAAAGTGAAAATTTTATGAAACAAGTAAGCAGTTTGCTACTCTTTGTAAATGACATTGACATATCGGAGAAAATCATAGAAGCATAGAATATGCTGAATTGGAAGGGACCCATCAGGATCATAAAATCCAACTCCTGGTCATGCACAGGACACCCAAAGAATCACACCATGTGCCTGAGAGCGATGGCCACCAAAACAATCAGGGGCCTGGGGCACACACACAAACACTGAGAGATTTGGGTTTCCTCTGCCTTAAAAGGAAATTCTAAATAGATATTTTACTGGTCTCTTCAGCTCTTCAAGGGGAAATCATAGAGATGATTAATTCATACTGGTCTCGGAGCTGCACAGTGAAACGAAAAGTGTCAGCAAGCTCAAACTGAAGAGGGGAAAGCACAACTGCATTCAGGAAAAAGGATTTCACCATGAGGGTTCAAGAACTGGAGTAGATGTCCAGGAGTTGTTGAATCTCCATCCATGGAAGCACCCAAGGACAGACTGGACACAGTATGAACAACCTTGATCTTACTAAGAGCAGTGCCTTGAAGAGGATGGTCTCCTGTCCAGCCTACATGATTCTATGATTCTTTAAAAAAAATTAACCAAAGGTTTTCTTTTTCCTTAATGCATCCTCATACCCAGCAAAATACTTTTAAAATATAAAAATAATATTAGGTAAATCAACTTTCCTCAGCTTCTCTGCTGCTTATTCAACAACAGTAAATCTGTTAAATGCTATTTCTCTTTAAAAGCCCATGAATCAGTGTCCTTGAAAATAACCTATCCATTTTGTCAACAAACCTTAGTCCATCTGGTTTATGCTAGATACACTGATTTTATTAAATTAAACCTTGGACATGTTATCTATCCAGCAACAAAGGAAAACATTGTTAAAGACAATTGGTCCAGTCTGATCTCTCTGTGCTGTATAACTGGAGAAACGTCACTGAAGTCAAATGAATTTATGTTGACATAATAGTGGTTCCTGGGGGAGTAGAATGGATCTTGGATGCCCAAGGCTGTTTGACAACAGAAGAGAGCAGCTCAACAGAAGCTAATGGTTTTATAGTGTTTACTTCTATAGTCCGTGGGAAGGCAGAATACCTCTGCAATTCAAGATTTCATGCATAGCTACATTGGGTCAACAGCACAGAATCACTTCTGACAGAAGACAGACCTGTTCACCAAGTGGTGATGGGAATTGCTGTCACATATGGGCAAAGCATTCAGGGTATTTGGTGCAGGGTTACAGCAACAAACAAGGGCTCAGGAAACAATCCAGAATTCATCTACTATTATTTTATTTTCATTTTTATGTCTGCACTAGAGTAAATGAGCTCTACTGCTACCTGAGCCAATAGAAATGCTGAAACTCCACGCAAACCTGCAACCACTACATCTGTCTTTGAGGAGGCCAGACAGAAAAAAGACATTCTGCGGATGAAGTTTAATAAAGAATCTGCTTGCAGTCCACCGATGACTTCATTTGCTCACTATGAACTGAAGGTTGCTTGTGCTTTATTTTTTGGGGACCTGCAACAGGAGACATGTAAGAACACCAGCATGTGATATTCCGGATTTGGTTTGTGTTTTTTGCACACATTAAATCTGGTCTTAGTCTATGCACTCATTATAAATCTAATCAGCACACTAGCACCAATGAGAGCAAAGAAAATTTAAGTAGATTAAAAGAAAATTCTGGTAAATGAGAGCTGAAGTTCTCCTCTAAGTTGATATAGACAAAAAGGTTTAAGACAACGTCATTGATAGTATGCATACAGCCTTAAGAAAGCAGCAGAAAATGCTTTTATTGCAGAAAATAAAAGAACATTACCATTTATTAAGATTTCACCTGAAATGTACCAGTTTAAGTTCAAGCAATGTATCACTTTGAAACTTCTGTAAGGAAACTTTTTCATATGGGAAAAAAAAGGTATAAAGACTTCAGAAAATACAGATGCAAATAACTAATGTGATGATTTCAAAAGCTTATTTGGAGGAGGAGAGAGGGACACAGAAGACTACCCCCATGAAAATTAGCCTTAGGAAAAAAAATCTGCATTTCTTAAACTAAGTCATCTGAAGTTTTGTATGACTTTAAGAAAAGAATCCAAGGCCAGTCTTTTCAAGATACATGCTTTTTCAAGCATATTCAGATTAATTTAAGTTGCAGAAGGTCCTTCCTGGTTGAATAACAGCTTTCAGTTCCAAATACCACCTTTAGTACAATAGACATTTTTACAATTCAAGGTGGGTTTTTTGTGAGGTCCAGAACTGGTTAGATTATTACTGTATCTTGCACATTGAATCATGATGGTATATAGGCAATATATGTGAATGTACATATTATTCTTTCTACTTCTGGCAGAAGTTCTGGAACTTTCTTTTTTTTTGTTGTTTAAACTGAGTTTTCTGTTATTGCCTCGCATCACACCTGATATTTTTCTGCTTCTGTTCTCTTTCAACTTTCTGTGAAGAGATGAATCACCACCATGAGCGAGAGGGAGGCAAGTGGAGGTGGTCAGACCCAGGCAATTCTGCCTGGGTTTTGCCCCATATCCCACAAGAGGCTGGTTTCAGGGCAAGAGCAGAGGTAGGATGTGCTCCAGAGCCCTTTCGCCATTCCAGATGTTAACATGCCAAGTAGGAACAGAGAAGGGGACATGACTTCCATTCATCTGCCAGTGGCATATTCCTCGCTCACAACACCATCCCAGCTAGGCTGGAACTGGCAGGGATGCACAGCAGGGGCACTGGTCTTGCAGCTGGTGGTCTGTTCGTTGCCATGGTCTATGGCTGAAAGTACCCGCTGCCCCCCAACACTTTGGGCTTATCTACACGTGAACAGTAGCTAAGTTATCAAAGTTCTAGCTAACCTTGTTCAAAACAATCCAGTTAAAAGCAAAAGATGAATGGCAGCACTTGCATAGAACACCACGAGTCTTTTTAACACTAAGATACATTTTAGAAAAACAATAGCACCTTTGAAGTAATTCTCGAGTGCTATAACAATGCACAGGAAAGTGCAAGAATAATTAAAGTACGGATCAATTTGAGACTGAATAATACAACAATGTGTGCTGCTGACAGTGTCAGGGAGCCATGGAGAGCACAGGAATTATCGTCTTTTCTGTCTCTGTAAAAGACAGCCAAGAAAGACCTTATTTCCAATAACAAAAAAAAAATTTTACTGACACTAATATGGAATTACTGACCAGCCTATGACCAATTACCCATCAATGTTCCCGTTCATACCTATTGAAGTATCTGGTGGAAACTTGCCCTTGAGGTTATCCAGCGCCCTCCATTGTAATAGTCTGGTATTAGCCATCAGCATCTTAGCCTAATCCAGTCCATTTCATCTAAAAGGTTGCAACACTTTTACAGGCAGAAAGAGGGGAGAAATTGTAATGAAAATGATAAAAAAAGAGCTAGTTTGCCTTTCTGAGGATTCAGATAACTTTTCCCATGGGATTTGACTAGAGACTGTACAAGGCAAGGATAGCTTTCCTTCCCTACCTGAAAATATCTGCTTAGGTTCACCCAGAGCTGAGAAGCTTCAGCTGATGCAAGTTATCCCATATGAAGTATGACTTTGTAATTTAAAATTAAACATAGTGCATAGCCAAACAGGAGCCAATTGCAGTTGCAGGGGCATTCCCTACCTTGGTGGAAGGCGCTCTGCACCTCAGTGAGGGCACACATTAGGACACCCAGGAGCAGCACTACAAGCTGTAGCTTTGCTTTCCTGCATTCTAACCTGTGGCCCCTGACTCCCAGCGCCTGTTCTGGCAGAGAGTCCAGGGGAAGCTGCCCTCCATCCTGGGGTACAGCAGAGAAAGGCACAGCCAGCAGCGGTGCAAAAGCCCCATGGCTGGGTCCGTCAGGTGCTGTGCTCTCTGTGCTCTCTCAAGCACCTTTCTGACTCCCAGCACAGCCCAGTCACTTGAGCACACACTCATCCATTTCTGGGTTGGAGATGAGGCTTGGAGTTCAAAAATTTCCTCAATCAACTGTTTTCTAATTTTCTAAAAAGCAAAGATGGTCTCTAAGCTTACACCAGCCCAAAAGTTTTAGCTTCATAGTAGGTTTTCCTCTTCCTAAGTTACACAGTCCTGGGATTTGAGAGGAGCTGATGTTTTGTATTCAGCTGATGTATTGTACTAGCCTACTCTGTGAATGCCATTATAAGAAGAAACAAACCTACACAACTGATAAAATAAGACACTAATTGTTGTATTTATTCCCCTGTGAAGGCACACTTTGGCACTATTAATTGTACTTAGTCACAATCTGTTCATCATCTAATTGTTTTCCACAGAGCTGAAAAGAACCAAATATTTACCCACATGAATTTATTAATATCTACTCATGAATCATAACTGCTCTATAATAAATTCTTTTTAAAGGCAAAAAAACACTGCAGAAAATAAAACGTGTTCAACCTTTGAACAGCGTTTGGGTGTCAGGGCCCCCTGGGTACCAGGAACCATGGGGGCCCTCCAGAGGTCCAGGGCTCATCCCACTGCCCTGGCCATGGCTGGTGCAGCCCCATGCCCAGGCATCCCTGTGGGTGCTGCAGCCATGGGGAAAAGGGCTCCATGCCCCACCATGTGGGCACCACAGAAGCTGTGGGGGCTCTCCAAATTGTGGGCCCAAGAAACTCACGGAGGATGAAAGCCTGGCCTCAGCTGGCATCTCTTCCAGACCTTTCTTTGGCTTGTCTTTGCTCTCAGGGTGGTATTTCTACCGCATTTAGCTTTAAGGCAGATGAAGTTTTTCAGTAGCACTGCTGGAGAGACACATTCTTTAATCCTCACCTGAATTAAACACATGAGCGGGCACTGCACTAATCAACCAGTTGGACTAATTGACTTTCCCAGCATGTCCTAGAAGAAATGTACCAAAATTACTGCTCTGATAATATACTAGATATTTTCACACTCTAAATGGAGAGTCCTCAAGTCCCCCAGAGAACTAGCCTTGCTGCAAAGGTCATGGGTGTGAGGTGGGATGGCAGCTCACATTAATCCCTGTTTCTTCCAGATACATTTGCCCCTTTATGATGTAAATTATTGTGATAATAGATGTGGCAAGTTATTTGAACATTCTGTAGGGAGAAAAATGTCAGACTTCTCTTTTAGTGGGAAGCAACATTTACCTTTTAACACACTGTGAAATATGTACAAACAATATGCATTTGTAACAATCCAAACACTCTGTATTTTTCAAAGGATTGTAAGAGTCAACTTCATGTTAAGAATTACAGTGGGTTTTTAACTTTTACGTTGAAAATAATGTAATCTCTCTCTACCTGAACAGAAAACTGGTACGATAGATATCTGAGTGTACTCCAAACTGAGCCTTATCAAGGCGCACACCCCACTGCCATGAGACGGGACCCTCAGTGCAGTTCTGTGACACATTTCATAGGAGACCCGGGCACATAAAGTGATGCCTGCAATTCAGAATGTGACTGGTGGGGCCAGGATCTAGGACAATCTCCTTGAGCTCCCCGTGAACCCAGACTCCCTCACTCCAAATCAGCACTACAGCTACACAAGGAGGGCCATAGCACCAGATCTGCCTGTATGACAGCAACACCTTTTTCCACCTTTGAACATTTTTAACATCCCTTTTTATTGCTGCTGCAATTTCTGAATAAAAATATGTGATTGTCAATTGAAAATTTAACCTTTGGGCCTAAAGATGTTCAAGACAATCATAGATGCAAAAAATTTGGTATGAAGTAAAGGATTTTGCCTTCTTCAGCTGCATTTAAAGGCTAGTCTTAACATTCATGGTCCAGTCAGATGGCTTCGGGAATGAATATGCAATGAATCCTATTTACCATTATTTCTGCCAATCAGTAAAATTTTTTCACTATGTTTCAAGAGAATCTTATCGATATAGAAGGTGGCTTTTAAGGTGAAGTTCTTAGAGCCTTATTCATTTGAGAATTATTGTTCATTTACTAAAACCATGGCATATTATACAAAATAAAAACATTCTAATACACAGTGGTAGAATAGAAACACTCTGTGTGAGTTTAAATTTGTTAATTTAAGCTCTCTTTTTCCCTTGGAAGTTATGTGGCTGGGAAAGCTCTAGAATATATGGCATGGATAGAAATGTAAATATTCTGGAGAAAATATCTTCTGCTTTGTCCTGGTGTTTGATAGCCAAAATTACAGATCTGAACATGCCCAGGAATATTTTTTTGATAAGCCAAAGTGAAATTTATCTCATTAAATTACTTAAAACACAAAGCACTAGAAAGTTGACTATGCATATGCAGGAAGTCCAGCAGATTAAGTACCTTGCTTGGGAAGACTGAAAATATGAAGAACTGTAGTTTTATAGTATGACAATACTCCAGAGTGACTGCTTCCCCAGAAGAAGATGAACTCCAGAAAACAAATTTATAAAGCCTGTAGAATCATTTCATTAAAAATGTACGCCCCAAAATTATCCCAAAGCAACACTAAATACTGTTTTCCTTCACCATTCACTGTGGCCAGCTGTGTAGGATCTCTGGGTAGAATTGCTACCACACTACACTTGACAACAAGAATGTGTCAACAAAATAAAATTTCCTGGCAGCAAATGCTCATTTTAACAATAAAAATCATTATCTCAACAAGTGATATCCTTACAAAAAAAGAGGGAAAACTACACTAATAACTTTGAGGACAATTTGGAAGATACTATAAAATTGGTGTGCTGGCATATCCAAATGATTATATACCTGGTTCACATACTTTTGTTGTGCATTCCTTGCTATGTTACGAGAATACTGGTTGACTAAATCTTCTAGCAAAGAGAACAAAGCACTAATAGTATCCACAGAGAGAGTGGACATCTCCCTCTATTTGGGGTCAATACCCTCACTCTTGCTTGGTCTGGATCCTGCTGAAAGACATGGTAAAACTATCCTGCATTGTAGCGTATGCAGAATTGCACTAGTATTTCCACACTCACATTCAAAAACACAGCCATGAGCTACAGCTTCATGCTGTACGTGGTAAGTGTGAAAGAGTAGAATTTGGCAGCGGAAGTCTGAAACCTACAAGGATTCACATCACGTTATACAAAAAAGCACACTGCACAATGGCAGAGTTTCATATTTGAAATAAATACAAAGGACTCACACTCCTCAGCAAACTGAAGTAACATGAAAAGCAGTTCTTTGGGAACATAATCCCTTTCTCGGTCAAGGATTGCCTGGCTTTCCTAACAGATAGACAGAGGGCTCACAGATCGTTCCACAGCCCCTCACCTTGTGTCTCTCAATGTGGTAAGAGCAGAAGACACTTAAGAGAAGACATTCTGTTGTGACAGGGACATTGTCGACATGATGTCCAGTCCACTATTTGACCTAAAAAGCACTTAATTACTGTGCCCTGAATGGTCCAAGCCATTCTGGTGGACAAAGACTGATTCTTTCTCTAAACCTCTGTGGGAGTTTTTGTCATGAACAACACTGAGTTAAACTGAGAGCTTAAACCAAATTGTGTGCCCCCTTTTGGAGAATTCAGGTTAGATGTGAAATCAGATCTTCAGATTAGACCAGTGCAACCTGATTATTCTATCTTATTTCTCCTCTTTTTTACTTTAATTTCTTTTGTTTTGGTTGTTTTTGGTTTTTAAACACCAACTGGTATATTTGAGGATTTCTTTAAAGATATTATTCTCTCTGGATAAATCATCTACTGCTGCCACCAAGAACTGAGCTGATTGCTGTTCTCTAATTCGATGCTGACATCCATTCACTGAGCTGGGTATGAGATGAGGAAGTTGAAAGATAAATGAAAAATTTTGCTAAGTTTTGTTATTAAGTAGATTCCATTACGCCTTGCATCTTTTCCTTCAGGGACATTGATTAAATTCTTCTGAAATCCAAAGAATCATACTTCAAGTCAGGAGCCATTTAAATGTGAAAAATGTTTCCTGCCAAGAGAAACCACAGGCAATGAAGAATAAAAATTGTCACAGCACAAGACACAAACAAATCCTTTGGAAAATTCCTCTGTGTTGCTTTCACTTGGATCAAAACCACATACCAGGTATACAAGTTATTGAGTCATTTTTGCTTTTTAATAAAATACTACAGCATTTGGTAAAAAAACCCCAAATATACCGATCAGACTTCTGATAATGTGAAGGCAGTTGAAATGTACAGGCAATGCATGTTGGCAAAAGGGAACAAAACCAGCAATACATATTTTTGTGTTAGGGAGGGAACAGTGAAAGAGGACACAGCAAGGAATACTGCTCTTCAAGATTAATAAAAACAATCTAGTTTTGCCCTTTGGGAAAGTAATTCAGCATCTGGTCTAGACTTGTTAGATCTCCTGCCTGGTTTTGCTTCCCAGTTCCGCTCAGGAATTGCTGTGACAAGCTGTGCAACCAGAGCACCAGTGCAACCAGATCAGACTTGGGGTAGAAGCCTGAATGGGACTGGGAGTGACAGCCAGACTGGCCAGCTCAAACCTAGCAGTTGGATGAATTTAATCAAGTCCTTATCCTCCAAAAGTGAATTTACGTAGACAAAGTGTGGGGGGTTGATATTTTTTTTTTAATCAAGGGCTAGAATATTTACATTCTCTGCATTTTTTCCATTACATTTATATTACAGTAGTCTCTATGGTTTACAATTTATTCAGGGTATACCTACTACATTCAAATTGAAGCAAGCTGTTTCACTAGTAAGCAATATTACTAATGACATTAGCTTCTTTCACAATTCTTATCATTGTTCCCTTTCTAAATGCCAAATTTTAATTTACAGAGCCAAAACTAATGCATTTGCATTTAACAATGTACTTTTTTCCTATCAAATTTGCAAAAAGCTGTATCCCATGGATTGTATTGGGTATTTTCTTTTTCACTGGGGACTAATGATGCCAAATGAACTGCAGTGTTTCAAGTAGGTCCCATGGTTTCAGTATCTTGTGATCCTGTGTAGTTAAGAACATCACAAAGTTTCAAAGATGGACGAAGAGAACAAAAAATTTTTCAAGCTGATTTTTTTCCTGAATACCCTTTGAAAATAAATATTTCCTAGAATTGCTAGCTTTATGTGTTTATTTGAAAAACTGACATATATAAGTAATGGCTGGGTACATGACCCTATACCTAAACTTGGCAAGAAGCTACAGAGCACTTGTTGCATGCTTAACCACACCTTCTTCTCTGCAAAGAAAACCAGAGGGGACTTTGGGGAACCACTTTGTTATTATTATTGTTCTACATCAAAGTTCAGTGTTCTGACCCATCTGGGTAATTTCCACGCCTGAACAGCCATCCGCTCCCCAAAGGACTCAGAATAACCACACTGAGGTATGTAATAAGCTGCAGTAACTTTGACATGGGCATGCACTGCCGCTGTAGCATCCCCATGGATGAGGTCAGTCCTGATCCACTATCCCCTCCCAGAGTGCTCACAATAAGGCTGTGCTGCTCCCATCGATGTGGAAGTGAATAGCTGCAAACCAGCATTCAGCACGGGTTTCTTTGTCCCTGGCACTTTCCAGGCTGAACTTTGTTACAGGCTATTAAAGGATAGCACTGAACTGCAAAGATGAGATTTCACTGTGATGTGAAACTCCCACAATAGAGTGGTAATTGAAATTGCAGGTTTCTGTGAAGGACTATTCATTGTGATACTTGGTTCCATTTAGAGGAGTGCCTTGCAAGAGAGAACTGTTGTCAAAAAATTATCCTCCCTCCCTTTCAGCTGTACCAAGGTAGGTAATTCAATCCCCTGGCAAGTTCTGAAGATGCGCAGCAGATGATGATCTGATACTTGAGTGGGTCCTGCTCAGACAGGAAGTCTGAAGGATCTTTGAAAAGAAGCATAGGAGTTACATATCAAACAACTGTAACTCTAAGGAAGTTTATTGTTCTGTGGTTGATTCGTGAAACAATTCTCGAAAGCGAAAAACCAGGGTGGTCCCACAAGCAGGTTGTGGAAATCACCCATCTCATGGAAGTTGTCCATCCACAATGAGCCCTTTTCTCTGAGGAGATGAGAACCATTTGTTAGAGCAGCAGGTAAAACCTCAAAAGCCCTTTGCAACTGTCTGTAGCCCAGTGCTAAACCTATAAATCAGATTCTCCACAACTGCTAGCCCAGAGTAAGGTTGGACACCCCAAGTGAAGAGTAGAAGAAGTACATCATGCCCAGAAATCAATATCCTTTCTCTGGGCCCGACCCACCCAGCCACACGAAATGAGTATGGAAACTAAAATCAGTTCAGGATTCCTTCTCCCCTTGTTTCTCTGGGATTTTTACACATCTTGCTACAGCTTGCTTGCATGGAGGAACTATATCCTGGTGACCAATGTTTGGCACTGAAGTAACAACTCTGTTCAGAAAAGGAGGGAGCAGAAATAAATTATCTGAATGTTTCCATGGTTTTATTCCTTAAAAAAGAAAGCACTATACCACAATAACAACATTCCTTCCAAAATCCTTGTGCAACTGGATTATAAGGGGAGACATGAATTAGCCCTGTAGCTCAGTGGGTTTTTCCCATTAGGCAAGCCTTATATATATTTCCACAAATCCATATTACAGTAACTTCCGGTATTTCAAGGCACAAGCAATGGCAGAAAAGCCATGAGCATCTCTACTGCCATCAGCAGCTTTACCATTCACTGAAGCTTCAGGGGAATTTCCACCTTTGAAGACATTTTGTGGAAGTTTAGTGTCGCTTTATGCTTTTTTGTGCAAGAGAAAACTCAGAGCTTTCTCAATGAATGTCAGGTGCTTCAGCAGAATGCTTAAAAACTGTTCTGTAATAGAAGGGAAAACATGTAAAGTGCAAAATGAAGGAATAAATGAAAAAGATGGAGAAAAACCGCTAAATTCTGGTCCTACCGTAGTCCAGAGCAGATCTGACTGGTTCATTTCAACCCAGTCATGCTCATCAGAACACCACATCAGAAATGTCAAATCTGACTATAATGAACACCTTAACAGTTTTGTGTTGCCTTTTGAAACAGCATGTGAATCTGTTAACGACCCCTTTAGCTTTTTTTCATTTCCTTTCTCCCTACATAATAAGCTTTGATGCTGGGAATGTATGAAGTTATTTCCATAAGGCTACAACTGTCTCCAGTTCATAACCTGCACGATTCTCCAGTGCAAAACAGCAGCCTGTAGCCCAGGTTTTGTTTCTGCACTTCTGCTTTTCACAGACCTTCCCCTCTGCTCTGCTCTTGTGAGACCTCACCTGGAGTACTGCATCCAGGGCTGGAGCTGCCCAAACAAGAAAGACATGGACCTGTTGGAACAAGTCAAGAGAAGGGCCAAAAAGTTGGTCACAGAGTGGGAGCACCTCTCCAATGAAGGAGACTGAGACAGCAAGGGCTGTTCTGACTGGAGAAGAGAAGGCTTTGGGGAGACCTCAGAGCAGCCATCCAGTACTTAAAGAGGGCTTGTAAGAAAGATGGAGAGGGACTTTAAACTGAAGGAGGGTAGATTTAGATATTAAGAAGGAAGTCTTTAGTATGAGGGTGGTGAGGCACTGAACAGCTTACCCAGAATGGTTAGGAACTCTCCATCCCTAGAGGTGCTCAAGACCAGGCCAGATGGCAATCTGAGTAACCTGGTCTAGTGGAAGGTGTTCCTGCTCCTGGCATGGGGGTTAGAGCTAGATGATTTTTATGATCCTTTCCAACCCAAACCATTCTATGATTCTATAATCCTATGGTTCTATGAAAATGCTTCAGTGGTGATTTAAAGGTAATCGAACTACATTAATTGGGAGTTTATATCTTGCTATGTTTATATAATTTTAGTGTGCAACAATAGGAAAACTGAAATCAATTTATCCACACACAATACAAGGATGCTTATTAGCTGTAACCACAGCTACTTATGAACATGAACTATTGCACATTAATGAATACTAAGGGGAAATACCAAAGCCAAGCAATTTGGAGTTATGGAAACATCCTTTTTACGGTCAGGCTGTAACAATTCATATAATGCTTTTCCATGCTGCATAGTAGAAGACAGCATTCAATTGACATGCAATCACAAATTAAAAATATGGGGTTTATGTCTGTCTGTTTATCTCCCTGTTGTCTACTCTCACAGTACCAGCCTATCTCCCAACATTTTATGAGTCCATCTCCAAGAAAACACTGATTTCTAGAGACACTTACAGTCACAAATCTCAGCCTCTCATCTTTGGGGAGGGGCCATCAGAAGGTGCCTGTCCCTTCTCAAAGACTACACTCAGAGCAAAGGTAACTGATTCATACTAGATGCCCTACTTAGGCAACAAAGTCAGGCAACAGAAAT
Source organism: Grallaria varia (assembly GCA_013396735.1). NCBI lineage: Eukaryota > Metazoa > Chordata > Aves > Passeriformes > Formicariidae > Grallaria > Grallaria varia. The sequence continues at coordinate 48,540 of VWZG01003613.1, forward strand.
CCCATTCTGACGTTTCCTCAACCCCTCGTATCCTCATCTTCCCTACTTCACTCTCCAGATAATCATAATGAGGAATGTTGTGAACGAGGTACAGTTGTTTAAGCGTCAAATTGGAGTATTTTTTCCCAATTTCTTTGAATTGCAATCAAATGTAAGGCAAAAAATCCTTTCTTCCTCTAGGAATGAAAGTGACAACCCTTTGAAAAACCTCACAAAAGCTGTCTTAAACAATTTCCTTTAGAGTTCACACTCTGAGGATCCCACACTGAGTGCATCTATATATGGGGAAAGCTACATGCCTGAAGGAAAAAAATGAAGTTTCTGGAAAAGAGAGATTGTAATTTGCAATGGATACTGTGATCAGACTGGGTATTGTATCGGACCTTCTTTACTATTTCTGTTCTCTCACTCTTTGTTCTCACATTTATTTTTGAATCCACTCTTACAAATCTGTGTTTAGTGTCGCTTTATTGGGACTGTTGTTTGAAAATAGAAACTTGACCATGAATTTTCCTGAAATCTGATCTACTCAAGTAATTTTCTTCAGGTTTTTTTGGGGGAAAAAAAAAAAAAAGAGAGAGAGTTAATTGTAAAATCTATGCACTCTGAGGGCTTCCAAACCCTAGTTTATAGGGAGCACAGAACAGGTCTGTAGAGCACAACAAATTCTTTCCCCCACTCTTGAAGTTTTGGTTGTCACAAAAGATTTTATTAAAGGTCACGCCCATGGGCAGTTTCAGCTCTGCGTTTATGTGAGCTAGGTTCCTAGTGTTGCCGAAGATGCATCTTTTTGGCATTTGGCAGAGTACTCCTGTTCAGCCCCATTCTCTGCCTGCAGGGATATAGGTGTGCATCTTCCCCCAGGGTGCTCCTGCGCGGCTGCAGGAGAAGTGAGGAGCTCTCAGATCCTCCACTTGGTGTTTGACTTTGTGTAAATATCTCAGTGGTAAATGAGACTACACATGGAATCAATTTCCATACATGATGCCCATCCTGGAGAACCTTTCCCCTGTCCTGACTCAAAATGACACTATCTCAGGCCATCCATCCTTTGGCCTTTCAGTGAGGGCATTCACTGCAGGCCTCGGCCATTAGGTGTACTCAGCTTAACCCAGGCAAGGATCTTAACCAGGAGTGATTGTTTTCAGCCACTGTTTTATGAGGAGGAACACTTTCCCAATGAGCCTTTCTCCTAATCTTGATCTACACAATGAAGTATAACTTACTTTATCATATACCACTGGAATGCCAGCTGTATCAGCGCTGTATGTTCTACTCCGAAGTTTTAGGTTCTTGGTCTCACTGAACTCACTCACACAAAGGTTGAACTTAACACCTGCTGTCATGCCATTAGTGTTACTGTTTTACTTTTTCTCTCTGCTGCTCTATTACCCTGCAAGGTATTAGTTATAGATACTTTTCTTTCTGAGGCCCAATCTAGAAGGGCTTTCTTACTGAAGACAGCCCTGTTTTCATGAAGCTTCTTGTGCTTCACCAGAATAAAAGCTTCCTGTCCCACATGGGGGAGAAAAGTGAAGTGCATGAAGATCTCCTTCAGAATTTGTTCAGACCTCTAAGTTTGCAACAGATGGTAAATTAGGCCTTTCAACAGAAGTGTTTCTTTTATTAATTTAAAATGCAGTTGAATTTGCTTCTTTGAAAACTCTTTTTAAATAAATCTTCTGAAAAACCTGAGCTGGTGCTTGGTCAGTGTCTAATGATCTGGAAAATTCCTGGTTCAGAACCAATTGCTCTGTGCATATCAGTGACAGAGATGCTCAGCCAGGCTGGTAAAAGACATGTGAGATGTTAGTTCATAGCAGAGAGAAAAGCTCTCCAAGAGTATCTTTGACTTCTTTGGTGTGAAATACATTTTATTGTTGCACTTCAGTGGGCTCAGCCTACTCCATTATGCTGACATTCAACCTATATAACACATGCATTGGATTGAAGGGATTGCTTTTTACTTCTGATTCTTATAAATTGCACAAACATCATGGGTAATTTCTCCTCACTTTTTTTTTGTCTGATTTTACTTTCACTGGACTTGCTCACACGGACCTTACATCTCAGAAAAGAGTGGGCAGAAAAAATCTGAATCAGTAAAAATGATGCTAGAAAAATCTGTACCTGATTTAAGTAAGCAAGGGGGAGATGAACGGGCTATAAGCAGATTCATACGGAAGACTGAGATCCAGGATATGCTGGTTTTGCTCTGTTTAACCACAAAATTCATATCTGGCTCAAAGTACTTTTCCTCATCATCTGTATCCCCATTTATGCAAGATATTAATTCTATTAGTCATTCCATATGAGAAAAAGCAAAAAAAGGATTGATTCAGAAACTGGAACAATGAATACCAAGGAATCACCTGCTGTTAGAATAAATGTAAATTAAGGCATCAGAGTTGGGAGAACTGCTTCCAGCAAGAACCAAAATCACACATCAGTACCACAGTCACAGTCAAGGAAGGTACCCAAGGATGGGTCGCAAACCATCCCTATTCAGATGTAAATGCATGTTTTACATGAAGCATGTATTTTAATCACACCTAGTTAGGTGTGTCTTTATCTGAATGAGATCTTGCACTTAGAAAATGTTAGTTCCAAATTATTAATATCCATTATTAATGGATATCTTATTGGATGCATGCTTATTGATATCAGATTAAGTATGCACAATTAAAGATCCTAATACATAGCACTGTCCTGTCCATGTCTGTCAATCTTGCCTGGAGTTACTTAAAAGTTAGCTCTCTTTTAAAAACTAAGACAATGATGGCATAAACTACCATTTCCCATGGAAAGACTGAGTGGAAGAGCCTGGGTGCAGAAACACCAACAAAATATTTTGTGACTACTACCATAACATTTCAAGGATTTCTTTATTAAGGCCTTTTTTCACGTTGTTTTTAAGTTGTTTCTACTGTCTGACAGCAAAAAACAACACTCTTGAAAAGTATCAAAATGCATTAGGTTAAAAGGATGCACTCCATTCTCAGTAGCTACAGTTGTTTAGAAAATGGATAAGGAAATCATTTTAATATCTCTCCTTTACTCAAGAGTAACCTCTCATAAAAGGTTTATTATTTATTCTTTCAGACTTTATTAAATATACAGCATGGCTTGCATCCTGCAGGTTACTTACTACATCTCATGATTAGCGAGAAATGCAATTATCTTTTAAAAAAAATTTGATAGTTACATCCCATTTTTGGAGGATATAACTGTTGTCTTTGTGCTGGAAAACAGTATTAACCTCAGGTTCCTCAAAACAGAATGGCCCAGAAATAATCACCTTGAAAGCTGACTTGACTTCTCTTACTGACTTTAAGCAAGTAGACAAATGTCTCTAAAACTGTCTAAGTGCGGCTTGGAGTGGTGGGCATGAATGGCTTTGGTATTTTGGGACTCATGTTACAAAAAAAAAAAAGTAATTAAACAATAACAGCAACAACTAAAACAACTAAAAACTAAAAAGGTTGTGTGGATATTGCTTATGTGATTGATATTTAAGACTGTAGGTACATGACATGTTCTCTTGATCACAGCAAGGCAGTTCTCAAGCCCCTGTGTTCTGGTATCTGCTGCCTGGCCTTGCACACCAGTTTTCCAAGGATCATTACATACTTGTCAACTGCTACAAGTAGTTTCCTCACTGGGATAACCTTTTCATTCTTATACCGGTTATAAATTTCCTGAAATACTTGTTCTGTAAAACTCTAATTTAGTGAAGTTATTTATCAATGGCAGACAAGGTCCCTCGATACCAGATTTTTCTATGAACAAGTTCTACTGTGTACATTTATCTTGCAGCTTTATTTCATGCTATTGATTTTAGAGTAAATGTGCTCCTTCTTGCAGACCAAGGCACACCACGGTACCTCCCACCTCCCTGTCTCTGCATCAGGCTGAACACTCAGTAGACTTCCCCCTTTTGCTCATTTATATACACAGCTATAAAATCCAGTGTGGCAAGCCCAGAACCTTGGTGTGAGAGGTCAAGGAAAGGATGAGAGGCACACCAGTGGTGTCACAAGGACTCTGAAGACACCATATGTGAGTTAGTCTGATCCTGCTTTCTGCCTGACCACCAGGAAAGAGACCCGCACCTGGAACCTGAATTGCATACCCCTCTCAGGACTTCAGTGGTCACTAGTTATGACAATAACACATTCACACAAGTTGCTTGAGCCTGTTCTTGCCATGCAACAGTCTCAAACTAGAGAGGTGAAAGTAACCTCTTCACCGTCCACTGGCAACCCAAAGGCTTCCTGTTCCCTGCAGCCCCAGCAGCTGCATGCCCCCAGCGCCAGCCCATGTTGCTCTCTTGCTTCCCAGTGCTTGTCTTAGAAAGACAAGTAACTACTGTCAAGATCAGCGACAACAGGAAAGGTAAAAATAGCAAACTTTCAGACATTAACATTACATCCTTAACTTTGCATACAAATCTTGATCTATTTTTGAGTGGCAGGACTGAGATTACATCAGTCCCTTGCTCTTTTCTTAGCCCTGTTGTGTATCACATATCACATGCACTTGAGCACAGCCTATCCATAGGAAGAACAAGCTCCCGTGTTATAAGAAGGGTATAATAACCAAGAAAATTACTTAAACTATATAATTTCTTGCGTCTGAGGAATATTTGATTATTTGTAAAAGTGAAACTTGCAACCTTCCCCACCGGGAAAACCTGTCCATATGGTGCTCATATACAACATACCCCTGTGAGATAGTAGTGCTGCTTACAAGACATACTTACACATAACACATCTAGCACAAGTGTTTGCTACCCTAAGATAACCTGTTAGCAATTAGAGCAGCGGCAGCTGTACTAAAATCATCCAGACAGTATTTGCATTAAGAAAAGCTTGATAGTACTTCTGACCATCCTGGTTTGCTGTCACCTCACTGTACTTGCAGGTGGAGTCCCTCTCTCAACCCTCACAGTTAGAATTAGTCTGAATTGGCTCTCCTGCTCTCCTGTTATTTTCCCAATATCCTTCTTCCCTATCTTAGAGGTTTGCAACAAATGGTAATCTATTCCCATCCTTGCAAGTCCACCAAGCTAAGCTGACAGCAAGATATTTTCAATTTGGATACAAAAGATGTCCACAATTGAAGTTATCCAGTAATAGCTGGATGTCACTACACATTCAGAAGACTTCATCATAACCCCCATGTGAATACCTGGGATTAAGCTATTGGCTTCTCAGGTATTCTGATTCCATCTGGCATGAAACACCACTCGATACATAAAAAGTGAAAAATTCCCACATACTGAGAAGAAGTCAGAAAAGAGAAACATCTTTGCACACTTTTTTATGTCTTGTTTGTAAATGTATTCCAGACTTCCACACCAGGAAAAAATGGAGTGAAAATGCATTTTGTATATGAGAGAACTGCTAAGCATTTGAATGCCATATTTTCCATTATCTGAGGGGGTAAGAGTGCCTAATTTTTCAAATAAAGGGCAGTATGACCACAGAATCATCAAATCATAGAATCATTTAGGTCGGAAAAGACCTTTAAAATCATCAAGTCCAATGATTACCCTACCACTGCCAGGTCCACCACTAAACCATGTCCCTAAGTGCCATTTCTACACATCTTTTAAATACCCCCAGAGGTGGTGACTCCACCACCTCCCTGGGCAGCCTGTTTCAGTGCTTGAAAACTCTTTTCATGAAGAAATTTTTCCTAATATCCAATCTAAACCTCCCCTGTCACAACATGAGGCCATTTTCTCTTGTCTTATTGCTTTTTACTTAGGAGAAGAGACCAACTCCCACCACAACATGATCTCCTTTCAGGCAGGTCTTCCCTGAGCTTCCTTTTCTCCAGGATAAAGAACCCCAGCTCCCTCAGCTGGTCCTCAGAAGACTTGTGTTCAAGACCTTTCACCAGCTTTGTTGTCCTTCTCTGGACACACAATTAAGATGTCTGGTCAAAAGTGATTGGTTTAGTTTAATTAGTCATTTAATCTGTTAGTTAGAGCCTGTAGATTTATTTCAAGATTTATTTCTAATTGTACTTGTTGACATTTATATCTGAGATGCTAATGTCCCTATGTAGTGTTAAATTACCTCTGAAATATTATTTTATACATTGATTAACTTGAAATTAATTGCACTGTGTTTCTTTTTATGAACTGATAACACAACCCCTTAAAGTCCCATCTCATTTGAAATTTTGTACTCAGCATGGAGTACACACTACTTGCTGCATGAGCACAGGTACTAGGAATTAGCCAGCTGGTTTTGTATAATTATATCAATTGCTTTTGCCTTTTGTCCTTTGGATAAGTTAGAACAGTTATGTCATAAAATATAACACTTAACATCAGACATTAGAGACGTAGTTTGCAAGCATTTATGTCATCTGTCATTACCAGAGAGAGTCAGGATTGGTAAAGCTTGTTAAACAGCTCCAGTATGTCCTGCACAAGTTTTAAGATCATTGTCTGAAATGCAAAAAACACAAGTGAACAAGTTTATGGTAATTTGATATATAGCTATTTTGCTTGACCCCAAAATGAAATGGCCTGTTTAATACTCAAGAAGGATTACCTTAAATATAAGTTAAATAAATTATGAAATAAAAGACTGAATATGTTTTATTTATAAGTTACCAAAATTAATTAGACAAAGTAAACTTTATACAGTTTGTTCTTTCAAAGAAGCTGCTGTGCAAGCAAACCATCAGAAAAGTAGATGGAGTCTTTTTCCTATAAGAAATTCAAATAGCACTGGGCAGTATTTTGTCCTTTTCCCACATTTATTGTCTCATGTGGATGTTCAGAACACAGACATCAGTTCAAAACAAAATCAGTTTACAGACCACAGCTAACTATAAGGCACGAACAGCTGCGTTGCAGCCAGAAATGTCTGTGCAGCAGTGGGAAAATAAATGACTTTGAGCAGCAAAAGCTCCAGTGTGCAAGGGCTCCCCACGTCCCCTCCGAGGCTCCACACAGAGGAGCAGGATGAGTCACAGAAGCAGTGAAATGGTGAGCCTGGAGATGGGGCTTCTTCCATCCCTCCAAGGCTCTCCCCAGGCTCTGGGAGCCCTCACTGATGCTCCCAGCAGCTTTGCCAGCACACCTTCGGTCCTGGGACATGGCTGCCCCTCAGCACTTCTCTGGGTGAGCTAAACTTCGAGGTTGAGATTACACAGGGTAATCAAATGACGAAAGAATAGAGGAGGAACAACAGGACCGGTATTTCAGCATTTTTTAGAAATCTTTTGTGGGATTTACAGCTGGTTAAGAGAAGATGTATGCTGATGGATATAAGCGCTATAGTAACCACAAATATGGCACCTTCTTTACTAGCAGATTTCCAGAGGTTCTGAAGCACAGGCTGAGAATCAAAGTGTTATGTGAGCAAACATCCCTCAGGACTGCTCTTGGACCAAGCATGAGGAAACATTGTGGTTTCAGCTATGAAAAACTAGAACATTTATAAGAAACTGATTAACAAAACACACCAACTGCATTCATCTGCCTGAACAAATTCTTCAGAAATTTGGGGAGGAAAGTAATCAATAATTCCACATTTTTATACATCTCAGTATCTTACTGACACCAGGTTCCCCATGGGGCAAGCCAGCCCACCCAGCCTGACAGATGCTGGTACACAGTGGTCTAGAGCAGCAGTGAGAGTACTTCTCAAAAGAAATGAAATTGCAATGAATCACTGTGATGAATATCCTGGGGCAACAGCTCATCCTGTGACGGACCATTTTAAAAATGTTTTTCTTTTCTGTCAATGAAATATTATCCTGTCAGAAAGCACCGATGAATGAGTTATTCTGAATATCACCTATCTCTGCAGGAAGATGAATCTGCCTCTTCCCAGGGAACACAATATGAGGCTTAGCAAGCCCATCCATGAACCAGGGCACATCTGAAGCACTTTAATCCAGACAGGCATATAGAGCAGCCTCTGGCTGGCATGGCTTTAGAAGAGCCAGACATCATATCCATGTGCAGTGTGCTCCCAAAGTCATCAGAATCATCAGGTGTAACAAAAAATTGCTCATACATGAAAAAAACAACAAGCTTGGGGATGTAAAACAAAGCACAGGGCTGTAAACCTGTTTCTAAATGAGCTAATCAAGGTAAAATCAGGATCATGTTTTCTAAGAGCATGACAAGGTTTCACAATGGAAATTGGGTCAGATCCATGTTTCTCATCTTAAGCAGAGGTTACCAGGACCCATTCAGAACATATATGCCATTGTCAGACATTTTATGAGTAAAGTAGATTTGGAAAATTAGATTGAAACTGGGAAAACATGATGCTTTTAAAGAGTGAAGAATGTTTCATATAAATCACGTGCCACTAAACTCACAGCAAGAAAAACAGGATGAAACATAACCTGCTCATAGCTGCACTTATGGAGCACCTTCTCTAAATAATTTGAGGCAGACTAGATCCTGTGAATCTATAATAGGTTGGGGCAGTCATTCTCATCCCTGGGAAACTCAGGTTTAGAAAGAAATCAGAGGAGATTGCTACAAAATGGGAAAGGATGGCTCCTGGTTCTGTCTCAGAATACCAATACTGAACAAGTCCTTGTCTTTAACACCTGTACCTCATCTAACTGTAACTGAAAGTCAGTCACCACTGACTTTGGGTACAATTTCATGGCACAAGGTCCTCTTCCATTTCTTTTGTAATTTAACAAAATGTTAGCACCTCATTAATGTTAACTGCGTTTCCCAGCAAATTTCTAATATTCATCCACTTCTGATGACAGCCCACAGTCTGTTGTTTCTGCGCGTCCTTGCCAAGATCCTTGAGCTAAGAAGTAATTAGTGTTGTCCATGTCTGGAAAGACAGAAGTTTGGAGAACTTCATCCTTCACACTGCAGCTTTGGCAGAGGAGAAGGAAGTCAAGACCCTCTGCCCACCCTTCCAGTACCTATCCCAGCACCATCCACACAGCTTCTGTCCCATGCATCCTAATGGCATGGAAGTGACCCAGTGGCATCCCTAAAATTCACTGGATGGGGCAGAGAATATATAGTCTGTCTTTTCTAGTGATGCAGCAGAATTTTTAGATCCATTTGAAAACTACTATTTTCTTTCTTTCCAAAGACCAGAAAGACTCGGGTTTACAGTGGTAGCTAATGGCACCTTCATAATAGCCTCATTAAAAATTTATTTTATGGTTCAGTTACACTAGCAAAGGGACTTGGATGTAAATTTGAACCCTTAAAGTGTTAGGATTACTAGGGATATATAAAAGGTACTTTGTAGGTGAGCTGGTTTTGTAGCAGTACCTACAAGTAGCTGATACCAAATGAAATTACTAATATTTTCAAATTTTTTTGCTAAAAAGAGCCTTCCTCATAGGTTTTTACCAATAGGTGATAACAAAGTTTCTTCCCTAAGACGACAGGCTTGGGACCCCAAGCCTCCTGCCCTGAAGGAGTTCACCTGGAGAGGAGAGCAAGGCTTAGTGCTCCAGCCCAGCTGCCTCACTGCTGCTGGGGAAGCCACGCCAGCAACAAGGGGGCTGTGAAAACTGGTGTTGGCAAGGGCAGAGACACTTGCAACACCTGTGTGATTAATTGCAAAACAGATGGCAAACCCTTAACCTTCATTAATCACATTAAGAATGGGAATTATTTTGCTTGTCGCTGCAATTAGGCTGTGTCAGAAGGAAACTTTTTCCATGTTGGCAATTGTTAATACTTCTGTTAATACTTAAATAATACTTCAAAGCATTATTTAACTAAACTTCATTTCACTATGAATAAGGCCCTCTCTCTTGCTCTTTTCACCCAATTGCCTGCATCATGCTGATAAAGGAGCTTTTGTCCCCCAGTTGTTTGGGGGTTTCTGGGGATTTTTTGGTAGTTATGCATTTTTTAATGTTTTTTTATTACATTGAATACTGAGCCTTCCCAGCCCCTGAATTGTTTTCTTTGCTGTAGAAACAGGAGGTAACAATGGCATGTAAGGAATCTTTCACAGCATCTGTGTTTCCCCTGAGTACTTGGGAGGACCACACAACTCTCCAGAAAACAAGAATTCTCTTTCACACAGACAAAAAAAGTCACTTAAGGTCTGGATCCATGCAAAAATTACAGATTTTTTGGAAATAAGTAAAAAAAAAAAAAAAAAAAAAAAAAAAAAAAAGACACATCAGGGAGTGCTTAGACAAGCCAGTGAAGACTAAGATTTGCAGCATCAGCAGGAGTTTGAATCTGGGTCTGCTGCCTTTCAGTCCTCAGGCCCCTCCCTCCCTCTCTCTGACCTCACTATAGTTAAAGCAAAAAACATCTCTAGGGAGGTCTTTCTGTAGAGATCTTCATCTTCTACCAACGTATATTTTGTGATGGAAAAATGTTTCATATATCAACCCTTCAGTTAATTGTAGTATTTCCAGGACACAAACATTTTTTAAATCCAAAAGTATTCTGAATCAACCTGGAGACTTTGTATCCAAAGATTTTTTTTTTCTAAATTTCAGCAGTCATCCATTAACTTATTGGGAATAATGGAGAGCATGTTGCTTCTTGTGTTACAGTGCTAATGTATTGCATTAATCAGATTTGGTAATTTTCTGTTTACAGGAAGCCAACATTTACCAGTCATTAGTCTTTATCCTTTTCATCCTTTTGCAGTAAGGAGTGATCTGTATTTTCTCCAGTGGAGCCACTGAGAATTGTAAGCCATACAGCCTTGAATCTGATATTATTCATGATGGGAACACTCTCTCAAATTAAATTATTGGAGAGAAATGTAAATCAATTATGTTTACAGCTCTCAACAAACAGAATTAAAATGTTCCACCAGTCTGCTTCGAATTCCTAATCATTTGTGCGATTAACCCAGTGTCTGGGGTTTGCAAGAAAGTATGAGATGAATTGGTTTCTCTTCATTACCTGACACAGTTCAGTTATTCCCGAGGTGTCCTAAAAAAAACAGGCAGCCAGCAAACTTCCCTTTAAAATAATTATCCCTCAAGAAATGGATAACACCTACTGCCATTCCTCAGGACCACGGTGCAGTGTATATGCAAGTCAGAAGGTCATGCTCTTGAGACGGCAAATGAAGCAAAATCAATCCCATGCCAAGAGTAAATGCATGGCCTGCCTGGCTCAGGTAAGGCTGCTCATGAATGACTGTGAGTAAAGGTAAGAAAATGGGGTGAATGATACACAGAAATGTAATTTTTGAAAATCATGAGCAATATGCAAAAATACGAAGCTCAGAGTGCCACTTGCCTCCCTACTACGACATTTTAACGCTGTTCTCTGCAGCAGCCACCTCCCATTGGTTCCATTTTATTTGCACCGGTACAATAAGGAGGTTTTGATGATCTTCAGGGTCTGTTTTTTCAATCACATTAAAAGACAATCCCTAACTCATACGTGTCATTGGTTCCTGGCTCTGAAGAGCCTTTTGGAGCAGGAGGAGTCTGCCTATGGCCCTCCCACAGGTCCAGTGCACGAGCTGACAGCCATGGGAGTTACATCCCAGCTGGAAAGGAGGTTGTAGTGAGGTGGAGGTCAGTCACTCCTCCCATATAACAAGTGACAGGAGAGGAAATGGCCTTAGGTTGAGCCAGGGAAGGTTTAGACTGGACATTACAAAAACTTTCTTCACAGAAAGAGTAGTTAAGCACTGCAACAGGCTGCCGAGGGATAGTGGCAAGAGTCTCCATCCCTGGAGGTATTTAAAACATGTGCACTTGGGGCACTTACAGACATGGTTTAGTGGTGGCCTTGGCCTTGGACTCAAAGATCTTAAGGGTCTTTTCTCACCTAAACTAATCTATGATTCTATGGTTCCATGTCTGAAGGACACACCAAGTGTCTTTCAGATATGCCTAAAAAAAAAAAAACAGGCCTGGAGCAGATTGCCTTTTGTACAGTGAGATACTGCCATTTTTAACATTACTATCCCTTTTGTCTTCCCAGCACTCGTGTGAAGCAGAAGCTGTGCCATCAGACACGTGGGAGACTCTGACAGAGTCCAAGGCGTAACAAGGCTCCCTAGGGAACGACCTTCCACAGAAACGCATCATTAAAGGAGGATCCAGCGCACTCATGCTGACCAAGAGCCCAGACACCTCTTCTGAGGTGCAATGTCTGAGTCAACTCTGCATGAGACATCAGCCTGAGCTGCTGGGCAGACTGCACTTGCTCCACTGCATGAAGAATCTGACCAGCTGGGAAGGAAAGGACCAGCCCTCACCAAAAGAAAAGAGATGGGCCACCACAGCTGCTGGAGCTCAGCACCTCCAGCTCTCTGGATGTGCCGGCTCCCATGGGACAAGCACTGCAGGCCCCTGCATGCAGCAGGAGTGCTGTTCTTTGAAAGAGCGGGCTGTGCTCAGCAGGCTTCATCCACCTCTGAATTTCAACAGCCCAGATCCTTCACATCCTTATGTAAATCTCTGCTCAGTCTAGACTGACAAAATACATACTTTGCACACAGCCTGCACTGATATCTACATACCTGGCATTTAGTGGCTTGACACACCAATAAAGTACCACATTTTTTATTCCAACCTTATAATCAGAAAGTCAGAATTACAGTAAATTGAATCTTTTCTATCTTCTGTTTTAAAAGGTCTAATTATTTTATTATTCAATGTATGTACATGCAGATAAGTAATAATTATTCATAGTATTATCCTGCATAATAGAGCCAGCTAATGCTCAGAGATAATAGCTCAGAGACAGCTCATTATGCCAATTTGTACAAAAATAACAGAATTATTTTTTTCTTCTGAACAAACTTGTTCTGGTTTGATAAGAGGAAGTTTCAATCACTTCTTTATTTGCTGAGAGATTAAACCAAAAGCAGCCAGTAAGGTGATTATTATTTTAATGATGAATCACCATGTGCAATGAAGGATTAGCCATCCAAAGGATTTGAAGATATATTCATGTAAGGCTATACATTCTTAAGACAAGGATGATACTGAAATTATTGCACATCTGTTTCTAAACAGCCTTTTTACAGAAATGTCCCTTAGGAGTTTGTCCTGCTAACAGCTGAGAAAACTGGGATGAACATGGAGAGGAGAAAATGGTGATAATTTCCAATATCTCAGAACCATGCAAGTTTGAGGCGCAGAAAACCAGTTCAGACATTGAGAGTTTTTGGTTTCACCAAGGCTGAACTTAGACCCCAAAGCAGGACAACTGCAACACAGGAGGTAGCTTTCCTACAAAAATAGCTTTGCTCCCTGATAACCCAATTGCCTGAAGTATCATGGTCTCTGGTGGATCTAGCAGCCTGTTGCCTTCAAAGTGGGTACGGAAGGGAGGTCCTGTGACAAAGAATGTTTTGTTTTTCCAGATCCACTGATTTTAAGTCCTCTTCATTCAGCTTCTCCTTATCTAATCCCTTGCTCCACTTTTGCCCTGAAATAAAAACTCTGTGAAAAAAAGCAGAAAATATAAAACAAATTAAACCAATGCTTGCCACTCGTCTCCTCTCTCCTACTCCAATTTGATTTTTCCTGCCTAGAGGCCATTGGCATGACGTGGCCTATGGCCATGGGCAAGACTATTGTGAGACCAAAGTTCCTGTCTAGGGGACTTGAAACATCAGCCAGTCCCATCATGCACAGTCAGCAATGCTGGGGAGACCCGGCAGATTGAGATAAAACCCCATGTCTGGTTAATAACCCTGTCTGTCTGTTCAAAAGTGTGACATTTCTGTCTCGTATTTAGCCACCACCTTCTCCCCACTAACTGTGTTTAGGAGTGGCTTTGAATCCTTCATACTGCCTGCCCTTGCTCTGTCACCTCCCTAGACAGGCAGGGGCCCTTGAGGCACCAAAGCAAGGGGAAGACTCATGATCTGTAGCACCTCAGTGGCACCCACAGGTCATGGTGCATGACCTATAGCAGAAGAACTGCCTGGTTAACATCACCAAGGGGCAACCACCTCCATCCCACACCATGTGCTGCCTTATTGGTATACAGACCTTCCTCCCTGTGGGAAAACCCTGTTCTGCTTCTGGCTGAGTACTGACGTAGAAGCACAAACACCCTCGGGTCCTGGGGGTGGTTTTGACTGGAGGATCACCAACTGTAGCATTCCTGCAAGGTCCTCCAGGATGTCACATCAACAGGGAGGCAGTTCACTGCCCACCTCACAGAACGACATGGGGATGGCCAGGACTGCAGCTGGGAGATTCCCTGGAGTCAGCTCTGCCCCAGAGCTGTGTCCCAGGAGCAGGGCATGGCCGGGCTGAGCAGCAAGAAGACTGACCCGCCACCACCTCCTTTTCTTGTGGGATGGGGCTACTGAGGCAGGGCCAGAGGCTCTAGCGAGACAACTTACTTTCAAGGAAGGAAAATAAGGCATAGAGGATGAACTAAACTAAAATCTCCATAGAAAAGGAAGACTTTAATTTCAATCTTTTCTGTCTTGCACCTCTTGGAGTCTTTCCTGCAGTGAAAAGAGAAAATCACTGCTATACTGAACACAATTTCATAACTCACTTCTGCTTTTGATGAAAAGATGTTCTCAGTGGGTTTTTTGTGCACCAGCATTTATGCATGTGCTCAGGGATTGGGAAGGTTCCCTTTAACCAAATGAAATACTGTTCTTGCCTCTAGACACACATTATGGATCATTGCAATTTCTATCTTGCAGCAAAGGAGCCTGAGACCATTAATTTGTCTGTGGCTCTTGTTTTTTTTCTCTCTGCCAGCTGTGTGAGGGTGATCAATGAGCAATGCTGCTCCTCAGCCGTGACTGTGCTGCTTTGATTCCGAGACCAGGTTGGTTCTCAGGCCAAGGTGCTGATGCCTCTCCTTCACTAACAAAAGCAGCAGAGGCCTGGCTCCATAGGGACAGGTGAATTTTGTCACCTTCTCCCCTGTATCTGGGGTTTATTGGAGGAATGGTGCTCACCTTTGTCCTGGATTCCAGTTAGTCGATGATTCTGCCAGTTGCAAATCTCATTTTTTCAGTGCTGATGGGTTTATTTTCCATGGATTAGAAAGGGCATTTTTATCATCTGAATTGCATGAGCCAGCAATACAATTCACTGGAATTTAGTACCTCTATAAATATTTCATAGAAAGATGCCAAGTACTATAAATTGTTTCATACAGCTGCCCCCAAACACCATGGAAGCACAGTGCACACCAAAGGCATTGGTAGGCCTGTGGTCCAAGGCCTAGGAGGAGCTGCCTGTCCCACTTGTTGGCAAGGGGAAGAAAATACACTGAAAACCTTGCTCGAACAAGGTATTCATCAGCATGCCAAGGCTCCATGACAGCTCTGAATTTTCATGGCATGCAATCTGAGCAGTATGTCATTGAAAGAGTAGAAAAAATCCATCATTATTTATGGCAGAGACTGAGTCTAGAGACAAGCCTCACTCCTGGAGCTCAGGGAGCCTTCTCCTGCACGCTGTCGGAGGCTGACCAGGGATGGTAGCTACAAGGGCAGTGGTACATGGAGCAGGATGTTCAGAGAGCAGCTGTCCTAAGAGCTTCTTCACGCCCTCTGCAGCCTCATGCATCTGTTTATCCCCACCTCTGACTATGCCCTCGAAAGGTTATCTCTGTGTTATGCCTCCTCTCCGCCTGCTGAGCAGCTGTACTTTTTATGCAGATGTTGTTTGGTACTTGCCACAAGGAGTAAGAATCATTTCTAAAAAAATGTTAGGGGCTTACTGCCCATGTTAATTAAAAGTTCATTTTTTATTTAAAGATGGGGCATTTTAAGGCCATGCTCTTTAAAATGTTCATGTTATAGGCACTATGGAGTGCCTTGAAGATGAAAAACACAACATCTAAGCAGCCTGTCCACACCAAAGAATCTGAGTAATTTCCAGAAAGGCTCACTTGCAGCCCAGGACAGATGGTAAAAAGGTTCCTTCCTAATCTTCTCTGCCGTATGTTAAAAATAATTCAGAAAAGCCACACAGATTCCTCAGAGTCATGACAGAACCCTCTGCTCATTTGCAAAGAGAAGACCTTTAGTGAGGAGGCCAGTGCAGTGGGTCCTGAGCTTCCCAAAGCTTCTGACATTGCAGTAAAATATTATCTTAATAATCTTAACCAGGCTTGCAAATCTTAAGCAGGTTTTCTTACCTGCAAAGGGGAAAAAAGACAAAGGACTGTGTTTTTTTCCAAGACAGTCCTTCCATTTTCTCAGCTGAAAAGCAAACAGTTCTGGTAAAGAAATGCCACCTTGGGACTGGAAAAACTACAATCAGAACAAACACAGAAGGGGACAGATTTGCTTTGATGCAATTTTCAGTTTCTTCCATCTTTCTTCCTCCCAAGGGAAAGGAAAAGGCTAGTTGTGGGCAAACCACCACAGTCAGGGGACGCTTTGCTGGTGTGTTACCTGGGGAAGAAATGAACCCTTTGCAGTCCAAATCTCAGCCTCCTGAGGGCAATGGGCAGAGTAACATCAGGAATTCCCTCTGGCTTGCTGTGCGATGTCATGCACAGGATGGACATGGCTGCCCTGAGCCTCCTGAAGTTGGTCATACTGCCCAGGGAGGAGCCAGGAGTGAGGACCACAGGGAATGACCCTGGGGACGGGTATCCCCTTTTCCATAGAGGACACTCCCTGGCTCCCACCAGGACACGTACTCCTTTGGACTTCAGAGTGGTGAGGCAAGGGTGAGACATCCAGTGATACATGATTTAGAGGGAAGCCAAATGAAAGACAGAGAGCGTGGTTTAGCTTAATCACAGCCATGCATCATGCCTTGTATTCCCAAAACATCCATGCTACAGCAATATCCTGTTAAGCATCGCAGCTATTGGAAAATAGCAATTGAAGCCCATAGGTAGCATTGATTTTTCATGTTTATAGCTCTCCCCACCTCCCTTTAGGCAGGGAATGAAATTTTCTCTTACAAATGCCTATACCGTCACTAATTAGTTATCAGTTTGTTTTAATGGAAGGGATTGTATGGTAATAATGAGACCCAGAAGTGATTATAAATCATACATAAGGTTCATGTGATGTGAAGAGCTGCACAAGTATCTAACTAAATATATTATGTTCAGGAGGAATAAATAACATTATTAATTGTCTAAGCCTTTTTGGTTTGGGGTTTGTTTTTTTGGGGGGGCTTTGTGGGATTTTTTTGTAGAATATAGCCCAGTCATTTTCAAATTTTTGAAGTATTAGTTACATATAGGAACTTTTTTGTAGTGGTCTAAAGAACCCTTGCCATCATTTTTTACAATTATTTCTGAACTTGAAGTAGCTACAAATTTTAACCCATGAAGTAGTTCTTACAGTAGTAAAGAGAAAAATTAGGCAGAGTTCTTTTAACTCACTGGATCACAACCAAAAGTGACTTCACCAATAACAGCACAACATTGTTAATATGTTCTTGAGTAGCAGAGGGAACATACTAGGAGGGAATCCCTCTGTGAGTAGGGAACAGGGACTTTGATCAGCTGAATTGGCCCGCAGCTCCTTACTACCTCTCTACAGCACACAAAAAGGGAAAATTCAAACCTTTTTAGCATCCTTCTTCAGCCCCAGCCGAGTCACATACTTAGGACTGGATGCAGGCAGACAGCATGCCTTGGGTTTGGCCACGTGCAGTTTAAACCCCAGTCTAGCTGGCAAAGCCTGTTGGAACACTGGTCTGTCATCCACGTGGGCTACTTACCAATTCCCGACATCACCACGTTATTTTTCATGTGAGTTTCTTGTACAAAGGAAGAGCATGGCCAGTTTCCATGGCTCTGGCAGACTTTCTATGCTACAGATTCTGTACAATATCCCACTAGAGTAAAGCTAAGTGAAATCCTGCCTTTGTCACATTCCCAACAGAGTATTGCCACCTTACAGTACAGTTGGTTTTCCTGTTAATCTCTCAGAATAGACATATATCACTATTTTAGATTCTGTACTAGTTGTTTCTCCAGTTAAAACCAGAAATAGGAATCTTTGGGGAAAAAAGAGTAAATATGTTAGCTCACTTAACACATGATTGAAATTTCACTTCAGCCCTCAAAGAGTGTAATTAGCATAAAACAGAAGGCTCATCTGTGCTGGAAATGGTGTTGCACATGGTGGTATTTCCACAAACTACTTACTAAGGGCTTTACAGTCCTAATACACAGTTGTCTCTATGTTCCTCAGCATTTATAACAAGTTGACAAATATTAAGGTACTAAAGGTCATTTTATTAAATGAAGATTCTTGTTTTATAGTCTCAAATACTAGCTTTGAAACTGTTGAGAGAGAGAGTAGATTAAATACTGAACTCCTCAGACACATGTATCAGTTGTACTTGTACATCAAGTAAATGAGCTAGTTGAAACACCTGACACTTACTCATAACACACTGCTACAAGTGGCAAAACCATTCAGTTCTCAGCCATTTATGCACTGAATTTAGGCACTGACTTACAGCTCTCAATTTCAAAGAACAAAGAATACTTTGTACTACACTTATGTAGTGGTTGCATCCAAATAAAATTAAATCCTGTGATCTTCATGTGCCTTAACTGGTAGACATAAACCACTGGAAAAGCTGGAAGGTCTTTGCATTGTCAAGGCTGTTCCCAGAGCAAAGCTGTGGACACTGAAACTGCTGAAAATGTTCCCACCAAAGCCAGTGGTTTTGCAGGAGATATATAACCTCCCTGAACAAGAGCAGATAATTTACAGGTGCAAATATTATCCCTTCTAAGACCAGCCATTTTATTTGTGCCAGTCTTGGCAGCAAGTTTCCTGACGTAGTTCAATAGAGAAGACCTCTCAACACCATCATTTCTCACTGTTAGGCTCTCAAATACCAAATGGTGGCACACAAAGCCTGGTCCAGCGCCAGGACATGGAGCAGTAGGAGGTGGGTCAGGTTGTTCTGTTTACTGAGCAAGCCATTCAAAATCTATATCCATCAGCAGGAAGGATTTACCTTGAAACCCTTTCCAAGAAGTCTGAAAATTGGCAGGTAAGCAGGACAGCCTGTAGGCACATCTTTTGCCCTAGAATGTGAGCTGGCTTTTTAAGTGATTCATCTTTCACCCTACATCAAAAGTACATATATCTTTGTGGTCGCACTTGGAGTAAAACAGCCTGCTGAGAAATTCAGTCTTCCCTCTGCTATAGAAAGGAAAAATTAAAATAACAGGCAGAGAAAGGCAGATCTCCTTCACTAACTGTTCACTTTTTACCTAGAAGGCAAGGAAAATTTGACCACTGACTCAGTGAATAGCCAGTATGCAAGAAATAGAATATCCACTAATAATTCTAAAAAGTTAAAAGCCAAATAGCTAAGAAATGAAACTTCTGCATAAATTCTACCCTCAATGTTACATTATCAATTTATTTTTAAGGAAGAAAATTGTCCTAATAGCTCTTGCTGGACAGCTAGTTACAAAAAGCATAACACACACAATATAGGCATAATAAAACACTGAAAGAACAACATTTTTAATTATTCTTTTAAAGATGTATAGCTTTGTATTTGCATATCAGAACTTGTAATTTTTAATAAGACAGATTTCTGAAAATTCTTTACTTGTTGATAAGACTTCAGCTTGTGCCTTTTCTAGCCACCTAAAACTTCAGCTCCCTCTAACTCCTACCAGCTGCCAGGGGAGCACATAAAATGTTACCACAGATAAGGTTTAGCCAAATCAACCAGTGAATTTTATCACCCTCTTTCAGTTCTAGAAGAGCCAAATGGATTAAAGATCAACAAAATATAAAGGATCTTTCTTAATGGATGAACTGAATAGAAAGCAGCCTTTTTAGGGTGGTAGGAGCTTTTCAGTGGTGAGCTGTGTAACAGCAATCCATCCAACACACAGAGAATGCAACTCAGAACTTTGTACTCCTTTCTAAAGTGATCAGAGCCATTTTTCATTATAAGGTGAGTAGCATCTTTCTTCTTTCTAAACAACTCTTTTGCTATTTGAAACAGCATGCTGCTTGTGGTTTTGAAGTATTTTTGATGGATACATTCCTCTGTTCATTGTTCTCAAACCCAGTGTAAAATTCCCCACAAAAAGTATCCTATACCTCAAAAGTAAAGAAACAGCACCTGTCATTCTGCGGCCAAGATGAGAAGCCCCTTGCCTTCCTCATTTTAACTGTCATTAAACACACTTGTAAATCAAAGAATTTCACTAATGCACAGCAGTCCTGGCACCGTGAAGCTTCCGTGGGGCCACTCGTGCCTACCACTTGCATAAGCCCCCCTAAGATCAGAGCATGCCTATTGCTGTCTCAAAACCAACAATCTTTAAAGATGCTTCATTCCTATTAGGGAATTTTGGCTTTTGTAGGAGTTGTTTTACATAAGAATACAAATATTGTACAAAATACAAGCCACTCTTGGGAATGAAAGATAAAAGCTGCTGGACTTACTAGAAAAGGAAGTGTATTTGTTAAGATGTCTACCCTCACCTCCCACTCTCTTTAAGTCTCATTATAAGCTTAAGTTTTTCACACCAAATCGCAGTTTTTCATTACTAATTTAGCCTCAAAAAATGTGCATTATCTAGGTGCATACATGAGTAGACAGATGCAAAACAAGTATTCTAACTAGTTGAATTGAACTAACAAGTTTCTCAAAGTGTGTTGATAAAAGTAACGGCACTTCAATTTGCAGTATTTGAAATAAATTTGAAGCAACTACTGACTGGAAAGCAGGCGCATGTGTACCAGCAATCAAGGAGGGAGACAAACACTTGTCAACACCCAAACATTGCTATTTGTATGAAAACAGAACAGTTAGTGATGCAATTAATGATCAGTGTACATCTGATGGAAGTGCAACAGAATACAACTGTATGCCCTAAACTGAAGTTGGATTAGATTTTGACAGACTTTGAACTTTCAAAAGAAAAAAGCTTTAACAATGTGTAAATGGCAGTATCAGAGACAATTTTCAAGCTTCCTGCATGCACATCCCATCTGCCTCCCACTTCGATGCTGTGGCAGGACTGAGGTACAGAGCAGGCAAGAAGGGAGCTGCCATTCTCTCCACCAATGTTCCTGAAGCACCAAGAATCAGGACTTGTGAACTTGAGCCTTGCAGTCTGGATGTCATCTCTGCCCTTCAGTTCTGTTTGGATTAGGTGATTGGGGGTAAAGGATGTTCCTATAGTACAAGCAACATAGGCTGGGGGTACCAGAAGCAGACGCAGCAAAGCAACCATGAGTGTTCCTCACACAGGAGTCTTGCAATTGGACTTTCAATAGACATGGGCAACCTGCAAGCTACAATCACATCAAAGAACTGGGAAGAGAGGCAAGGAAGAAAGAAAGAGGCTGCTTCCCAAATTACTCCCTCACCCCATTAGGATCCAGGAGCACAACTTTGGGAAACAGCATGTTGTTACAAATCAAGACAGACGGAAATGTGCTTACTTGTCAAAACTGTTATCCCCCAAGAGCAAAGAAATTATGTTGACTTGAACATGCTGTGGGTAACAGACAGGGAAAGATCCAGAAATAGAACAAAACAAATAATATAGAACTAGGTTTGGAAGATGAAATGAAAGCTGTCTTTTGCACAGAAAGGGATGTGCTTTTTCTTAACAGATAAAAACCTTTTTTTAGTCCCAACAGTAAGTTATAATAAGCACACATTGTCCAACTGAAGACAACCTATTAGAAATAAATTCCTAATGTTTGTCATGTACTATTACCAATAGGATAATTTCTGTGATTGAAACTGAAGGCATTTACAGATTCTGGTCTATAAAAAATACTGGATAATATGGGATATCAAGCTTTTAAAGAACCTTTGAATTCTAACTACAGCACAACCCACCCATGAAACGTTTTTAGAATTTCTGATCTGAGTCCAGCTTTGAAAAAATATCCAGAATGTCATTCATAAGACAGTGATTCCTTCTAGGTTAATTTAATAATGAGGTACATCTTTTATTTTTTAAGTACATTTCACAGCAAAGCTCAAGAAGAAAACCAATTTTACCAGCAGTATGTTTTTCTAATACTGCCCATTTCTTTCTATCAAAACAAATTGACTATGTACCATACATTTGTCTACTGAATCCACAACAGAAAATAAATGCTAATTGCATGTTTTCCATGAAGGAAGAGGATGATACATGAACAGAAAGATGTTTTGCCCTGTAGGTGCCAAGATTAAAACAAACCAAAATGAAACTAACAACTTCGTATTTTAAAAATGTCAATTTAATTTTATTGAAATCTTTCAGTCTTCACCATGCATTAGGAGGAAGAAAAAAAAAAAGGAGGAAAAAATACTGCAATAAACATGGAAGTGTTGTGTTATTCCATTTTACATTTATTGCTGCACAGAAAGCCAAACAGCCAAACAAGTTACGGCATCAGCAGCGCCCATTATTTCACAGAAACCACATTCAACTCCAACTGGAAAAAGAAGTTTCAAAATGCTTCCATATGCATTAAAACAATTTTTTAAATCTCTTAGGTTTTGTATTCTGAGTCTTTAGAAATGGTGATTTTTTTATTACGTTTGGTAGCCTCATCCATCAGTTCCTTCAGCTGCCCAATCTGTTCATCACGGAAGTCATTAAGTTTTTCTTCGGTGAGCTGGATTCCATATACCGTCTTTTCTCTCAGGTTTTGTTTGTCCTCACTGATTTGTTGCTGTATCAATGCTGCGTAGTTCTAATGAGGAAGGAATATAAAGGTCACAAAACTGACAAATGCAGAATTCAGGTCAACTTTTTTCAACATCATTTTACAGAAATAACATATTCTTACACAATTTCCTGCAAGAGTCTATTAACACAAATGACAAAAAAATTATAAGTTTAATATGAAAGAAAAGTAATTAAAACATTTCTACATTAAAACATCTACCGCCAATTTTATGCAGCTAATTTAAAATGCGTGTTATATATATACAGATAAATTTATGTCTTATCATGTGCTACTTCTGAAAACAAAACATAATTATAGCTCAAATACAACTACTAAAATAATGTTTTCTATCTAGCAAGATAACAAGAGAATTCACTTTTTAAACTGATACATATGGAAAAGTGTTATTCTTGAAATGTATTGGAAAAAGCAATCTATAGACAAATGTCCTGAAGCCTTTTTGCCTAACCACTCTCTGCATTTCTCAGAACTGATGAGGTCATTTGCATCCAGCCCCAGACTGTTCCAAAGGAGTCGAATTCAGTGACTGTGAGACTTCTGTCATTCTGCCAGTTTTTGGAAGAAGTTAGTTAACAAAATTAAAGTTTGGGGAGAATAAGAAGGGGTTTAAAGCACAAATACCTCAATATTGCATACTCATTCCCCAAAGGAAAGAAAAGGAAAACCCCCCTTTCTGCAGTGTTTTAAACATATGTTTGTTCAGACTTACTTACAATCCTGTTGCAACAGAAAGCATTTGGATCACGTATATTTGGATAACAGCATTTATGTCAGTGGATGGGCAACACAGTCAGTATGTATTACATCAATACCAGGCTGAGGAACACTAACAAAGCACAACTTTCTCCAGGGCAGAAATGGAAGTGGCCAATGGGTCACACCAGTAATGTGGGCATAGTTGGAAAATTGCTTTCTCACCACTTTGGAGCAATCTTTGACCATTACAACTCTTCTAAATTACAACACTCAAGGTTCTGCAAGGACAGCAGTTCTGCAAATGTAGTTCAGCTGGCGGTGCTCCCACTGACACTGCTGTGTCCAAGGCCCATCAGCATGGACACTGTGAGCTTCCCAGCTCCGTTTGCTCAGCAACAGCCCTGCTGCAGCAACTCTCAAAGAAGTTGTAGTGAGGGAATTTATCAAAAGCCTCATGGTGTGTGTACTTACCAAAGTCAGCGAACCTACTCAGTTAAGCACACATTTAAACACTGGGTTGGAAGAGAGCCTAAATGTCCATTTTTCTTAAGAGGAATTTAAAAACGAGCTCCAAAAGTTAATTATTTGAGAAAAATACAGGCTTCTCTCCCACTTCAGTGAGATATCCTTTAAAGCACCTTTTAAAGTTTCAAGCACAAGTCCAAATAAAGTGTAAGAAACTGAACTTTAAAAAAATCTGAATAATAAGAATGAGGACTGTTACATGGTAACACTTTTTTAAAGAAAGGATTAAATATCAGGAGTATTCAAAAACACAGCATTACAGCAATGAGATATAAGCATTATTTTAATTCCAAATTTTCTGCTAAAAGAAAACTCATTATTGCACACCGAATTGTTAATCCAATTACCAGCAAAGTAATTAAGGCCACTACTTCAGTTGTATGTCTTCTAATTCCAGAGGAGTGGGTGAGAAGGAAGAATGATACTCATGAGCATGTGATAAATTTCAAAATGACACCAATTACTAACATAAGTACACTACATTGTTAATGAACCATGTCAAGCCTCACTGAAGTCAGCAGGATCTTACCAGCCCTGTTGCAAAGCCTAATTCATGATTATTTGAAGAAATTAAGATAGCTGAGAACCTATCCACATGATGTCCTACCAGTGCAGGCTCCACAGCAGGAGAAAGTTCTCCCCATTACTAATGAACAACCACCTGGGAGCAGTCTGGGGCTACTGCAGCAGGCATGGGCTATGGTACTGAGAAATAACTGAAGTCCATTTAAAGAGCAGTTAGAATTTTACAAACTTTGTTGACAAGATCATCTTTTCCAAAAATATCAAATTAATTACTGGCAAAGGGTTTGCAAATTTTTTTTAATCAAAGCATCACATTTCACAGAGCAGCAGCGTTAAAGAATCCAGATGTCATAAGTGGTGGTCCTCAACAAAGCTGCAATGCCCACTCTCGCAGATGCCCTGCATCCAGACACACAGCAATGGACCATACTTCCCCCATTCCCTGATGCCAGGTGTTCTGCTTCGCTGCACTCCAATGTGCTCCCATCTGGACTGTCCCCACTGGCTCTTTTCCCCTACTCATTTTCTAGTGGAACAAATGTTTCATACATGCCAGAAAACCTCAATAGTTGCAGTTTCATATCAATTTGCAATGTGAACGGAAATTCAAAACTGGACCCTGGAAATACGCTGGGTTTTGGCTGGCTCATGACAGAAAAAGTAACTTTCTCACCTCACTCAACCAAAAGTCAGTGATGCACCAAAGAAAGTATGTTTCAGCCTTTACAAAAGTGCTGAAAAAAATCAACTATATGTCATATCTCATTTTCTCTGCCTGTGTTTCCAGATGAGGAATAAATAAAGCCTGGGATATTTAACTGTTTAACACATAACTGTTCCCTCAGAAATTCATACTGTTATTATGTGATCAGTGATTTGTGGAAAGGTACTATAATATTTGATGATATGTGGTAATTTAAGATTTGGCTTCTATACAGAAAATGTGCCACTTTGCTAACCACAGATGAACTTTAATATGCTGAGCTCCAAAGTTCTGTAATAGGTTTAAAAGCATAATGAAAAAAAAGGGTGGGACAGCTAACATTTTTACTTCCAATAATATAGCTTTGGTCACAAAATACGATGATCACAGTCCCTCTCAGGGAATAAGGAGCAGCATGTTCAGGTATGGTCTAGCTTTCATTAAACCTTAATAGATACAGAGCTTAACTATTTCCAGTGTCATCTGCCCTACCAGAAGAACTGAAACAAACCCTTGCTTAGCTTTCCCAAACAAGAAAAACTACTTCCCTTCTGCCTTTCACTTTCTATTACATATAACTGCATCTTCCAAATATGCCAGACCTCCTTTGCCAATCATGACACAAATCCTACGCAGATTTTTCAAGGGCAACTTATTCCAACAAAGGCTCACAAAACCAGAGACAGGAGACACAAAATGGAACACAAGTAAACCAGCACCCTCACAGGGCCAGGCTCAGCGTACACAAGGATGGCAGAGGGACACAGGTTTTCTCCTCCTTTGCACGGGTGGACACACAAGATCAGAATCAACTTTAAGGCAAGACAACCTCTCCTGACCATTTACCATCAGAGGAATGCCTGATTTATCCAGTACTAAATCCCAACATGCTGGCCATCCATATCACAGACACTTTCCCTGTCTTAAAGGAGGTCCAGGGTAACAGTGCATGGTACAGACTGGCCATGTCCCTGCACTGCCATCAGTATGTGCAGCCAAAAAGATATCCCAAAATACTCCATATCATCAGCACAGAGAGGCAGATCCCCCAACTGAAGGGTCTCCTTAAGAGATGCTGGTTCTGCCACAGATCACACTGGCATCTACACCACGCAAGCTGAATCCAACCATTTGGCTCTCTTAAAATCCTATGACATGATAAAATACTTGAACCTCTAAGTGATTTATACAAAAAACCATAAGGTGAGTATTTGCTGTAATCAATAACCACAGGGGTTTTGTTTACATTCACCAACTGAAGGGAATACACAGTTTTTATCTTCTGTCTGATTCATAAGCACTCACAGAACGCACAAATTCATTAAAAGGGGCAAGGGGATGGGTGAGATTTGAGGATTTAAAATACCACACATTACAGAAAGGCCGTCAGCCTTGTTTTCAAAGTTGAGAAAGGATTAAATAGAAAAATAAAAGCAAAATAAACACAACCAAAGCCCCACTCCCCAACTGCCAGATATATGGACTCTTACTCAGCCCAGTCCACACTGACAGACATTTATCTCATATGCAAATACAAAGTGCTGATAGACATTTATGCCTTAATCCTAAGATTAAATGAGTTAAGAGGCCATTTGGCCATTTTCACTGGAAAAAACAGTAATCATAATTTCTGTTTTCTTTGCATCCTCAATATGTATAATGCCACATTATAGAAAACCACTCCAAAAATCTCTGTAAGATTCATTTAGATAAAAAAGTCAGAGCAGATGTCTGTTCACAGTATCTGTACAATTCCCATTCTTGACAAATTTTCTCTTAAAAAAAGGTCAAAAATTTTTATCTTCCTTGAGCAATTGAAATATAAAGCTGAAGTATTCATACATTCCAAAACTCCTATATCCACTTTCAGCCATAGCACCAAGAAACAACATTACTTGGGCCAGATCAGAAAATGCTGCTCTGAGACATGTTAAACAATCAGGACAAAGTAAGGCACGAGAAAATGCTCCCAGATTATTTGAAATTTATTTTTCTCAGGGTGATGTTAAAAAAAAATAATTCCAGAGCATCTTCATACATTTTATCTGAAGCTGTAATTATAGTTAGAATTGCAGTAACAAACCCAGTAAAATTCTACCACACAAGCTCAGCTTAATACACTACAGTTAATATTGTCATACACTCAAGTACCCATTAAGCCATAACAACCTATATATCACCCTATAAGACCACTTAAAAGAGCCCATAAACATTTTTTAAATTGCATAAAATACAATTACTGCCAAATAAATTAACTGATGTGAATATACAGCTATGTATCCTCTAACAGGAACAATGCATTATCCATTTCAAAATTGAAATTTCAAACCACTTTTAGTTTTGTAAAGAACACAGCATGGTCACTTAAAAAAAAAAAGGTCAATATATTATAAAGGGTGCTGAGTAAGCCTTCCCCTCCTTTTGAAGATAACCATCAAATGGTATTTGAATGATACCAGGTAATGACATATGGCGGCATTATCAGAGTTTCTTATTTGGAAAATTAAAATAGTAATTGCTGGGAAAAGGGCAACAGAATGAAGATGAGAATTTTGCTCTGAGGCATCCTGCACAGCAGAGGATCTGTGGGGAATAAAGATGTCCAGGTCCCACTGCGAGTCTGGACAGAAGCTGAAAAAACAGCTTTTTCATCTGGCACTTAAATCACCTCAGCACCCATCATATATGTAACAGCAGACCGGGCATATACAAGGAAAAATAGCAACACTCTTATTTATTATAGAAACCAACATTTTTCCTCATGTTTTCTTGCCCTAGCATCTCCCTCATTAACAACATCACAGCACACATTACACCACCAACATCCTGGGTATCTACTAAGAGTGCAAAGTAATACCAAGTTTTCTGGCTTCAAAACCAAAAAGGTCTTCCCAGCACTAGCATGTTAAAGAAAGCCACAGAACAGCCCTTTAGCAGGTTTGGGTAAGGTAGCCATGGCTGCCAAGTCAGAGACCTGAGACGGTGCTGCCGCCCATAAAGGCTGCAACAACAGAGCTGAGCGGGTCACTACTCCTCACGCCCTGTGTTCACTGAAGTACCGGGGCAGCTAATGGACAGGGTACCAGTGGCTGTCCTATAGGCTACAGATGTACTTAGCTCTCCTGCTGAATGATTTACCTGTATCTCATGAGACTTCTCCACCCCCTTGTCACGGGGGAGCAGCTTGCGTGCCCTTATGAGTTTGTGAGCTATGCTGGCGGTGGCTGTGCCTCTGGTAGGGTCTCCCATGCTAGTCAGGTCTCAGCTGAAGGGTCAGACAAAGTGTGTCCATGGGCACGATGGGCTCACCAGCCTCCCAGCAACCATCCCAGGAGAAGGACAACTCTAACTCCAAACTCGGGCAGATGGAGCTCGCTTAGCCCTGTAAGGCCATCTAAGAGAAGGATACTCTAACTAAATCTACATCCTGAGGACTTCGCTGCCACCATCCAAGCTCGCTAGGCCCTGGCAGATGAACCTTAGGACTAAAGGGTGGGGCCAGTTCCGCGCACACTGCGTCTCACCTAAAAAATCCACTGCGCAGGCTCGATCTCATGAGAGCAATTTGGGTTTAGATCCTTCTGTTCTGGGATCTGTTTACCACCTTCTGACAGCTTAGATGTACAGAACAAAATGCCTTAAACAAGCTACAAAATCTGTCATTTCTGTGACACTTCAGACTTCAGCCACCCTTGACACTATCCATTAATAATGGAAAGGTTCCATTAAGCAAAAGTTAGGATACCCAGACTGAGTAGCTTAAGAGCAGTAATAAGAACACTAAGAAGATGCCTAGAAGTAAGAATCAAAAAGGATATCAGAAAGAGCATTCTTATTAATGCTGAAACATTACTCCTATTTAAAAACAAAAAAACACTTTACTCAGGAATTAAAGGAAATCACATTTTCATACAAAATTTTGAGACTCTCAGATTATATGAAAGAAGAAAAATAATTTTTAAATCATTTTTTCTAATGCAGCAACAGTGAAAATTGCATCCCTCCCGAGATGAGTTCCCTGTTCATCCCCTGTGTGTCACTACCTTTTGAGCAGGGCAGCTGAAGAATCCCCAAAGGGAAAAAAAATCAGAGCTAAATCAGAGTTGGTAACTCTCAGCCATTGTCCTCCCTCTCTGCTGAGGCAGCCATTACAGTGGCACACCAGAAAAGGAAGGAAAAACAGGGACAGCAGAGCAGAACAGTGTTCATTTAAGGAAAAAAAGCGGAAAAAGCTACAAAAGTGACACTGTTTGACAGATGCCAAACTAGTTCCTCAAGTATCCTTTAAGATCATTAGCATGGAGAACTCATCTCACTAAAGGATACATCTCTAACCCCAGAGAAAAACAATGCAGGTGAAATAAAATCCTCTCTTTTCTAACATACCCAATTGTAATTAATAAGAAGCTCTAAAACGTGTTGTCTGAAGAACAGCTTAGATAAGCTGTTTTGCATTTCAGTCCATTATTAGATGGAAGGATTTGCAGAAGCCACTTCAAGCCATGGGATAGTTTTGTACTTGCAATGGGACTACTTCCTACATCTAAATGTCACGTATCTAAATGCAGCTAGAATGTCGGTTGTCTTTGTGCTGATCACTGGAGAGAGAACATCTGTCTTAAACATGATGTGGACTGGATACACTCTCCTCCAGAGATGTGAGACTCATCACTGCAAAAGCAACCACGTGTCTCTCTTTGTATCCCTGGCAGCAGATGACTGTCTTCAGTAACTTCCTTGCTTATGGTAAAAGAAAGTGTTCATTAGTTATTTTGTTTTGTGCTTTTTTAATTACCAAAGGCAACAAAACTACCATTTCTCCTTGAATGAACCTACAATCTCTCCCCTGGAGTTTTGTCTTTTCCTAACACTGCTGAAATCAGACTCAGCAACATCCTGACGTGAAACACATGATAAAAACAAAGATTATAGTTTTCGTCTTTAGCCTTAGAAATAAGTTTGCATTACATATATTTTAATTTCTGGGGAGGAGAGACCACGTCACCATTTCTAACAATGCACAGAAGTAAAACAGATTTCTTCAGAACAATGTTACTGGCCCATAAAGAATGGAAGCAACCAGAAAACTTCACACTTTGCTAAATGTTAATCTGAAAGGAAAACCGGAGAACTTTAACAATACCATGCTTTCCCAGGATATGCAGGAAGGAAGGATACTAGAGTATGCAATTATCGATCAGATTTCAGGGAACCGATCACAGTAACACAATGATGCACATACTGTAACTACACAGAACTGTTAACATAAGGGGCTTGGGTGTTTTTTTTTTTCGTTGCTTGGCTCACTTGCAGTTTGGGAGGAGAGAATGAAAAATTGTTCAGCTAAAACGGAGCCAGGGAATAGAATTATGTAATACTTAGTAATCAGCATGGAGAATTATTATTTGATCAGGAAGGTATAAAATGGACTGCTTTTTTTGTACACAGTTAACTAATATTGTTAAACTGGAAGAAATTACATTTATTTAGAAGAATGTGAAAAAAAGCTCAAGTACTAACTCAGCTTCATTTATAGCTTAAATAATATGGTATTTTAATGTTCTTTTTTAATGTAAGACTTATGAGATCATAACTTGAGGTGAAAGTGGGAAGTTTATGGCCTGACCCTCAAGGTAAACATATATAAATGCTATTAAGTCCAAAATGGAACACAACACCATTAGAGTACATCAGAATGGTTACTGTCATTCACTGAAAAACAAGATGCGATTATTTCTTTCTTTCTGGATGCACAATACTTACACCAGTATTGTACATCAGGGCCAAAATACAGGTCACTAAAAGCTTTTCACTTCATCCGGTAACAGCCATAGTCTTTCAGATTCTCTCCACTTAGGTTATAAACTTCATCTCAGGCCTTAACTAAACAGCTTGAGCTCATTCTAGGAAATAAGAAAAGGGGAAAAAATGGAACATACTTGAGAGAAAAACAACATTTAAACAAAAACAAAATGGCCAATTAAGCTCTGAAAAGAGAGATTGGTCAGAAATGTAGGTGCAGCACAAGAAAGGAGGAAGATATGGGAGGCAGAATGAAAGGAATGGTCACTCAAGTGGGTTCCAAGGGCTCAAGAAAATCTTGTCATGGTTCTCTATCCCTGGACAGGTTGTATCATTCAAAGTGTGAGCTCCACTGAAAAAATATACTTTCTTAAGAAAGAATTAAAAAGAATATTCTTCTCTGAAGTACAAGTAAGTACTTGAAAGCCTTTTAAATTGGTACTGAAGACAAAAGGACTCAGAAGAGAAATATATTAAAAATCCCATTAGACTACACTTAACAATTTAAGAGCAAAAGAAGGAAAATTATTCAAACTGGACCTCCATCTCTACAAATTATGATGAAATTACACTGTTGCTAATACCAAACTCTAAGACTGCTGTGACTGGGTAAATAAGCTATAGAGCAGAAAAGTTAAATTTCAAGAACATTGTTTTGTATTTTCATACAAATCCCAATAAACCCTCAGCAATCTGCAAGATGGTTATTTCTTGACTCAGTTTCTATTTTGCCTTGACATTTTATGCTGTGCATGGCAGCCCTCTGGCTAACAAAAAAGCTGTTCTGCACACTTTTTTTACTGCTGATGTTTTGTCTGCCAAATACGTTATAATCTCATGAAATATTTAAGGATTTATAAAATACTCTTAATTTAAAGCAAGGCAAGGGAAAAAATTGGAAGTGATAGTATCAGTTTGTTTTTAGGAACTTAACTTCCTCAATGCATCAGTTATACTGCAATATTTCTATTTAAATATTAAGCTAGGAAATCTTGGCAAAGTGTTTTTACTGCAGATAATTCCCAAACAAATATCAACACTAAGTACAGGCATTTTACCTAAGAAAACCCTAAAGCAGCATAATCACACAACTATAATTAACGCTCACAATGCAAACATCACTTCCAGATTCCTCATCAATTCTTTAAATAGATAACAAGCATCTCAAATTTGCAGTTATTTCTTTCAGAAGTATTACTTCTAGATTTTCAAGGAAGACAATGATTTTATATCTACATATTCACAAAAGGAAAATAAAGCCTGTTTCCAAGACAACCACATCAGTTTCCAGACCGCTAGATACTAACTAAGAACACTCAGAAGATTGTATATCCCAGATGATGACACTTCAAAGACTTCCACACATGTTCTTCTACTCAATTCATACCTAATGAAGCACTTCAAGTGCACATATATACCCAAGAGAGATTGGGTATTCTTATTCTTCCATTAGTCACATTTCTAGAGGCTCATTAGAGCCAAAACCTTAAACTAACACAGTAACAAAGAAAAACTCAAGGACAAACAAAAAATTAATCCACTAATAGGCATCTTGTATTGATTTCTGTGACACCACAAATAACCCTTCTGCTGAGGGTGCACAGAATTTTTTACTTCAATGGACCTGTAGAAGAAATATGTGCTTGAATGAAATCAGTAAAAAGTCATGTGCAATATTTAATAAACACACTAGAAGGTCATTAGTGTATAAATGAGATTCATCTCCTAGGATAACTGACAGAAACTTCTCCAGTTTTAAATGAACACACTCTGTGTTCCAATACAATACATGGCATACTAACTTAGCAAAGTAAATCTGGCAACAGAAAACACTGAGTGAAAGGCTGATTTTCTTGGCCAGTATTATCATGATCCTTCCAGTAATCAGGGAGAGAGGCAAGCCTTACCTGAGTGCTTTTAAAACAGAAGAACAAGGAGTCATTGAAGTTTATCTGTGTGCTTCTTCAACAAGGCACAAACATTTTGAGGTGTGCTCTTCACAGAATACTATGTAGGAGATTGGCCATCAATAAAAGAAAGCCTACACACTGGTGAACTCATGATTTAAAAAATAAAAAAATATTGCTTCTGGAAAACACAGGTAAATTCTTATAAGGGTGGTACTTATCTGAGTATGACATTGAGTCTGGAACTTTTGAAAGTACTACGCTGAGAAATAACTCAGTGTATTTGGCCACAATCATTTGGTTAAAATTCAGTTCTTTTTGCTTTTCAATAGCAGCAATAGGACATCTCTATGAAAAGAAATGCTTATTGATGTAACTGACATTGTCCTTAAGACAACAAACAACATACTGGCTTATATTTGTAAACTCACTTTATGGAAAGAAGGCTGGTTACTGCAATTAACATTACTTCACAGTACTTCATAAAAAGCAAAAAATATTAACTCACTAATCTCTGTGCTAGACCCAGTACAAATTTTTAAAGTTCTTGTTGCTACAGCAAAATACGCTAAATGATGTTCAAGTTTTAGGCCAGAGCCCTGCTGCATATACACACAAACACACCTTCGTCAAATGAAATCAATGACATACCTAGTTTAAAAAGACTTCCATATCCTCCAAGCAAGAGAATAAGCCACAGCATTTCCTTCATCTTTAGTTTTATTGCTCTCAAAATTACAACAGAAAGTTCTTTACTCTGGTTTATTTTCCTAAAATATTGTGATATAACATACGGAGCCAGAAAGTCCTCTGAACTGCAAAGGGTTGCAGAATACCAGCAGACAAAAAAGGTCAGAGAAATTAAAAGTTCCCACTCTAAACACAGTTTTAAAATTGTACTTATTCTTTTAGCACTTTCTGAAGGTAAAAAGAACTCTAAAGCCTACACACCTATGTATCTTATCAAGGGTTCTTAACTTGCAGATTTTACGCAATCTCTGAGCTAACTTCAGAAATAACCACACAAGTTAAGTGAAGAAAACAAATGCGTAATTAATATTCCAAGAGCTGCTAAAAAGGAGCATCCATTTCTATTGACTACATCACAGCCATCAAATCTGAAAACCTAAAAAACTTCTGTAATCATCTCCAAGTCACTATTTATTATTTTATCCAATGGCTCTGACATTTAAGAGGATTTTTTTAGTGTCTGTCACAATACAGCAAGTGAGAGCTGGGCTGTCACAGGAGACTGGAGGGATTAAGCACAAAAGGAAAAAGGAAAATTCAGTCATCTGGTGAGCAAGTTTCAAAATTCAGTGAAGTACTGTAGAGACAGCTACTCTGAAAGCACTTCTGAAAAACTCCATAAAATATTCTGTACTGTTCTTGCCGAGATCAAATACATATCAAATTCAAGCCTGAACACATTCTCCTGTAATCTCTCTACAACAAATACTTCCAAATTAACTCACCTAAACCTTGTTCTATTCCTTCTTTTTTGTTTCTGCTATTGCAGGAAGTTTTCCAGCTATAAAAGGGAGCTTGCTGTGATTTAGCCAATGACGGGGAAAACAAGTTAGAGGAGAAATAAAGGATTGGAAATCAAGTAAGCCAAAGAGCTTAGAGCTGTATGTACTTCACTTTGAAATGAATACTCACTTAGCAAAACCCTAGGATTTTGCAGCAAAAATCCAGATTGCCTACTTATTCCTAAAAATTCTCACCCACCTAGAACCTCTCCTTTTAATCTCTGCAAACACAGGGTGTCTGGTCCCAAGCAAAAAAATATGTGTTGAACTGGAACAGAAGTCAAATTACCTCAATACTTTAAAGGAAAAGAATGTGAAAACACCAGAGCCAGGAAAATACCAGGGCAACATTTCAGAAATTCAGATGCACCATTTTCAGATTGGTCAAGCCAGCTTAGTTCTGTGCTCTGGCTGCCAGTCTCCCAGGCGCTTCCACAGCCAAGTGCCATGGTCTTCACTTAGAGGTAAACCATTAACATTTGTAGCAGAAGCAGCCTGTCTGTAGAGAAGATATCATAAATAGGAAGTGTCACCTACAAGTTCTACTTATGTGTCAAAAGCTCCCAAGACAAACTACTTCTGCTCTAAGTGATGCCATTTAATCATTTTGGTATGGTATATCCACATCTGCTTAGCTCTCTTGACACACTAATATAATAATACTTTTATGATTAGTGTCAATGCCAAACCACTGCACTGTTTATACTATATTGACACAACTTCTTTTTCTACTGTATACGGGAAGAGTTTTCAAACTGACTATATCATAAGTTCCAGAAAAATCTCTGCTCGCCATCTACTAATGATGCGAACAAGTAAGGTTTCTACCAGTCAAGACAATACTAAAATATACAAGAGGTTTCATTTGTGCTTCAAAACTTCTCAACACTAAGGAATTATCTCAACTTACATTTGCATGGCTTTAAAATTACCTTGGACTTAAAGTGATGCAGTACTGTATTAACAATAAAAACTTGAATTATTTTTGAGTTGTTCATACATCTTAATGGATCTTGCTTGCTAGCCAATTAAAATATGGAAAAGAAAGACTTGTGTAAATCTGCATACAAGTTAGGGCAGAACCTCATGAATCACACTGAATGGTAAACTGCCGCAGTCTGATGAGGAAGGGAAAAGGACGCAGCACTGCACAAAAGGGGTTCGCCATGAGGTTTGAGTCGTGATGCAATGCCATTTAATAAAGGTGAACAGGGGTTTTTAAGAACTCTGATGGGGGGGGTAACAAAAGTGGGGGTGGAACATGAGACAGACAACCAGGGAAACGAATCAGGATAGGGATACAGGCAAACAGGGGAGGGACTGGGGAAGGAAGCAGGGAGGCAGGGAACAAGCATGTCCACACGTGCCCAGGAAATACAAATCTCAAAGAAGCATCCACTGTACATAATCATAAACACAGGATAAAGGTAAGGTTTGCACAATAAAGTCTTCTCATTCACTGTAGTTATTATTCCATTCCTGAAATTGCTCCCATTCTGATCCTTGGCACTCCACAGTAAACTACGGGGTCTTTGTGACCAGGGGTTTATTTCTGTCTTGAAGGGGAGATGAATGTTAGCAAGCTTTACTGATCTGCACAGTGTTTCACATGCCTTTGAAAAAAAGTAATTTGTGAAGTCACCAGTCCAGGAGGGAGTTTAGAAGTTTAGACCAGTCCACCTAAACCTGTTTATTGATGTCGCAGAAACTTCTCCCACTCACAAGTATTACGAAGATGCAGCAGGTGAGCACAGCACACAGATGCTGCAGGTCATAGCTCTGAGCACCACCCCTGCACAGGAAAGCATCAGATTGCGAGGGTTCCTCTACCAACCCAGCATGTGCATCATTTCTATCACAAAAAGGATGGGGAGACTAGAATAAACAGTTGTTTACACCAAAACCCACTTGTGGGCTGCTTGCCAAACTGTCCCTATGGGCTGAACATTGAAAGCACCTGCACACACTGGTCTGAGGGCTATGGCCAGGTATCACTGGCCCTGAGCATGCTGAGCTTCCCAAAGGATCTCTGACCCGCAGGCACATGCACTACAGTAAATTCAACCATAAAGTCCACCTGCCGCTATAGTACAGGACTAGCCTTTACTACTGACTGCTGCCCTAGAAAACCACAACAAAACATAACACACCTTCTCTATGTCAAAACATACTATTTAAACATGCATTTTTATTATCTTGAAAGACAAAAACACTGAAAACAAGATCATACACCAATAGTGAGAAGTGATGGGATCAATTTTATTCTACTGTATTTATTTATGAGAAAGATGCAACAAATCTTCTTCACTGAGCTCTACTATACTCGTTACAGCAGATATTTTACAAATAACAGCTTTGCAAAACACCTTCCTTTACAGAACCCAGCTTGGTAATGCTTTATTTCAGGAGGTGGATAGAGAATTTCACTGGGAAAGTTCTGCCACAACTGCTGTCAAAATTATCATACCTATCTGAACTATTTTCAGAACCTATCTTCCATCAACAATGCTGCCTATAAACGAAAACAAACAAAAAGAAGTCATATTAGTCAGGAAAAAGGAAACCTTTGGCAAGTAACTTGGCAAGTTGTCAGTGATAGATGCATCACTGTACCAAAAGCTTTAATCAACAAATGGGACATGCTAAACAGTACAAGGGGTCATGAGAACTTCATCTCGCACCACAGAATTGAATTTCTAAAGGTGAAAAAAAAAAAAAAAGACAAAGTCAAACAACACAAATTCAACGTGCTTCTTCACATTGCAATTAAATCCACTGCACACTGCTGCATGCTTTCTGCTAGACTACTATATAAAATTCAAGTGAAACAGTTAAATCAATCTAGTTATTGCATCCTAAAATTGTACCACCATGAAAGACTGGAACTAAGTCTTTTGGACACCATGGAATTGATTTTCAAAAGAAAAATCTACACAAACTCATACTCTTTATTTATTCCCACTTACATTTGTTACTGTGCATTAAAAGCATGTATTTGTGCAAATAAGTGCACAAACAATCCATTAAAACACTACAATAAAAATTAATAATGATGTAGACAGCATTCACATCAGTGTAATACTGGTTTCCAAGCTCTTGCTAATTGCCATAAAAGTTTTTCCATCACAGTTACACTCTACAGTGTCTAGCACATTAATCCTCGTTTCAACCACACATGCAATTTATATGGCTGACTTGTGCCTCAATATAAAAACAGATAAACCAAACTACAGCATACTGAACAGGTTGTTGAGACATAGACACACCACCAACATCACACCTACACAGTTACATTTATATATAAACTTAAATTATTAGGCAAAACCCAACACAATTTTCAATTTTTTAGGACACAGTACTCTTGGATTAAAAGCACGTGATTAGATGAACTGCAAAGGATACCAACGTGTGTCAGTGATCATGTATTTTCAGAGTGCTGAGTTAGCACTCTTACTTCAATACCATTTAGCTGTGAATGCTGATTCAGGTTATAATTGACTGTTAGAACTGTAATCAGTTTTGCTTGAACTTGAGAAACTTTGGGAATCTTCTCAGCTAACATGTGAAAATTATACTTTAGGTCAAATCGTTTCTCCACATCCTCTACATAAAACAGCAAAAATCACAAGGGTTTGTGACCAGATGAGGCCACAAACAACCTGAGCTAAAATGGTCCTGCTCTGAGTAGGGGACTCCAGAGGCCCATTCTAGTCGAGGTCTTCCAGGCCACCTCTGTTTCATTGCTCCCTAAAAAGCCAAGATTAGTCCACATTATATTTTAATGACTATGCGCAAGTTAAAAATATTTAAAATACAAATACCAGGTTATTGATAAGACTTGACATTATGTTTTGAAGATTTAAGATTTTTTCAAAAGTTCCAGTACTGAATATATCATATTATATCAAAGAATTCTTTTCTATCCCCAGGCAGTTGTTTAAAAACAATTAAACCAACTACAAAATTCACTAAGACAAAAAAGGTTCACATATTTATGCCATTAGTAGTAGAATATTGTCATCATTCAATAATCAGCTGACATATTCCAACTGTATTAGAACATGAGTTTTTATTGAACACATGCATCAGCTGGTTTCCATCCTATTCTTTCAGAACAAACATAAAACTTCATTGGCAGCTATTTCTTAGAAAAGAAACAGACTGTATTTATAATTTTTCTCACTAAGTCAAAGTCATAGAAACTTTACTTGTACCATATGCAAGTGAAAACAAGAACAAAACCTCCTTTCCACTTAAAACACAATACACATTATGCAACAGTACCCCAAAAAATATCTGATCAACACATACAAGTAATACATCTTAACAGTTCACCAAATTTAAGCTCAACAACAACAAAGCATAAAGTAGAAATCCTCTAGACAAACTGGCATTACCCAAAAGGGAATTATGAGGAATTGTCCTTACTTGTCTTATCAAAGCAAAGCACAAGCATGAACAACAGCTGAACTATGTTCTCAAAAGGACACTGAAAGGGCTAATAGCAGTGAATGCTCTCTGAATTGAATCAGAAATGAAATTTTAAAGACATGTCAGTATTCAAATAACATTTTCCAGATCTATGATACGGAGTAACAAGACACATTTGACAATCCCTCCTGGTTAGAAAGACTGGAAGGGTGAGTTTTCTTCGTTTTCTTTTCCTTCCAGGAATATATTTTCCACCTACTCAGAGCAGAGCATTCTCAATTGCTGCTGTACAGACACAGCTTTGACAAGCAATTTCATTAAGGCCTAGAGAGTCTCCACTCATTTTACCAGACAAGCAACAGAATAGCGCTAGAGAGTTCAGAGCTTGTTTCTTAGACCAGCTCAATCTCCACACGGATTCCAGAGATGATGACTGTTGATTCAGAGAAAGTTCAATAAATCTAATGGTTGATGAGAATCTGATCATGCATGTGAGAAAGAATCCCGAACAAAAGCAGCACTTGCACTTGACAGCAGAGAAGTCAGAGCTCTGCCTGCAGTAATGACTTAAAGCAGTGCCAGGAAATGCTTTGAGAAGGCAGCAGATCTCAAACACCCACTCTGGGAGCTTGGTGTCATGGTACCTGGCACAAGTTTTGACCAAGGATAACCATCTTTCTGTGAAACAACTCACAGGTTCTGCTGGGACAGATCGGAAACTGCTCCCAGCAGTGGCCACCCTGCTTTGGAGCGTAAGAATTTAATAGCACGGACAAGGGTTGTTTCCCTGCCAGTTGCAAAGCAGCCTCAGGCACATCCAGTTCAGCAGTACAGACCCACCTTTAGGTCATCAGTGCTGGGGCCAAAGAGTCCCCAGCACGCCCTGCAAGAGGTGTATTCCCAAGCCAAATGCTTATTTCACACACG
Source organism: Grallaria varia (assembly GCA_013396735.1). NCBI lineage: Eukaryota > Metazoa > Chordata > Aves > Passeriformes > Formicariidae > Grallaria > Grallaria varia. Next base: position 88,195 of record VWZG01003613.1, read on the forward strand.
CTTTTGGCTTAGTATCTCCTCTGTGATGTGTAGTTTTTGTACTGGGTTAATTTTTCCCAAAACCTTATCACTCATCTATGAAGACTTCATGTGGCAGAGTACACAATTTAAAAGGGGTGGGATTTAGCAATATGTTGTGAAGTAGAATTAATACCAAGATTTGCTACAATGCAAACAGGCAAATGCTTAAGTTCTTCAACTGCAAAATTCAGATTCCTTTCTCTTAATCAAATACTCTGATACCTGAATGACTTTACCTTCACACTTCAGTAAAACAGCTGAAAGGAACTGCAACTTCACCTACAGCTGCTGCCCACTGAGAAGACTCTCCAGCACACTTGCAGTTTCAGAAGAACCCACTGAAATCGCCTTATGATTTCACCATGCTTTGCTGCAGGTCAAAGCCATTAAACACTTGATGAAGTACCCCTGAAATACACCATACATGTACACTGCACAGCTACAGATACATGAATACAGAAAAAAACCAATCCAAATGGGTTAGAAGTAGTTAACATTTAGAAAATTAAGTTTGTGAAACACCTGTTAACACTGCATAGTTGATACTAATCAATGCTACAGAAAATGTCATTAAGAGAAGCAAGTTTGTTGTAATGCCAAATGAAAACAAACGTTTCTTCCTGAAAATGATGCAAATAAAATCCAAAATATAAAATTTCCTAGGAAGAGCTGATGAAACCCAAACTATAGAACCCAAACTACAATTTAAAGGAGGACTTTCCCAGGAAAATGTAGAAATGCAATGACACTGGCACAGATGGCTGTTTTCACAGTTAATTCTCCAGGGCTCAAATTGCATCCCCAGATCTTCACACGTTTCCCATCAGCCACAAGAAAGTAGTCTGCATCATTTTTAAAGCTGAGGAGGAGAAATGTGTGTGAGTATATATATATATATATAAACACACATATCTATAACAGATCACCCTGGATTCATACAGATGAAAGGTCTCAGGGCTGGAAAGGTGGTATCTATCACCTCAGTCCAGGGTCTGCTGCACCTCTGTCCAACTATTATTTACCAATTATCAATTTAGTCTTCTACTGCAGAAGCCTACAGAGGCCAAGACAGGTCTTGCTCAAATCCAAAACACCAGCTGTTAAAAAGATGCCTGTTCAAAGTTTGGAGACAGCAGTATGTCACTATTCATGCCCCAGGATACCTAATCATAGGATAATGTCTTTCCAAAATTTAGAAAAGACAAACAACAGAATATTCTCACCAGGATTCCCTTGCTCAAGTCTCACTGCATAGCTTCTTCGCTCCTTCTAGCACTTAACAACTGGGCCATCTGTTTTCCAGTACGTATAAAGGCTTTGTAAGGATTTGACCTATTGCACATCGAGACTTCAGCTTCTACGTCTTCCTCATTACCCCTTTTCAGCAATTCAAATACAGACACCTTTCTACCTTCCATAGTGAAACTCCCTGGATCCCAAAAGTTTTATGGGTCAACTTCTATTCATCTAAAATACTGCTCTACACAAAACTTTGAAGAACAAAGGCACCTTATCCTACATACTACCATTTTTGCAGCACTGAGGTTTAATGCATCAGCAGGAAACAAACCTTTAAACAGCTCCATTGTAAAATAAAAATATTTAATTCTTTACAGCATAGGTTGTTCTTGCTGAGGGACATAAAGACAATCCCAGGCAGACTGCCATCAGTGTTTCTAAAAACAAGGTGTACCATGACTATTCTCCTCTATCAGGTCAAGTCTGGGAAACTAGTCTGCTGCTGAGGAGTGGCATCTGCTGGCAGAAAGGCACTCCACAAAAATCAAATTTACCAATAAAATTTAAAAGGAAAAAAAAAAGACAAATCAGAGTTCACATTATTCACCGTCTTCTTGACTGATGGGATGATGTTTTTCTCAATAATGGAAGGCCTTTCAGTTATACTGATGGTACCGAATTGCCCATGAACCAGAACACTGCTAGTGCTGCCTATGAGATTTCTTTTCACTAATCAATCAGCAGCAGAACTGAAGGACAAAATACATGTTTGTTATTTAATTAAAACCCTTCACATTGTGGACCTCTTAAATAAATTCTTACAATGACTCACTGTAATGGATGCTAAATAGTTTGCTAGGGTACTTCACTGTGAACAATCAACTGAGTTTAAAAATTCAAGAGGCCTAGAAAACAACTGAATATCATGATTTGCTGTACGCCTTAAAATTAATTCTAAGCATTAAATCAAATTTAAACTCCTGCAAATGAAGTACATACACAGAACAAGCCACTGAACAAGAACCAAAATATCCTTAATTTTAGACCAGCCTGCTTGTACCACAGCTTAAAGGTGACCTACCCTTTCCATGAGGTGTCATTCCTGGATCTGTGGCAATCTATAACTTTTTGGCTTAAAATATCATGGTGGATGACTGACACATGCCATATTCATTTTGAAAGGGCACAGAAAAAAGAGAAAGAGATTCAGTTTAAATGTTTTACCCATGTCCAGGAATGAGAGCAGGAATAAATATTGTTTTATACTGTATTTTCACTTTTAAAGAAAACTTCCTATTCTAAACAGCCCCATGCAAGACCAACATACTTTGCAACAGTATCTAAAATGTGGCATTACTAACAATAAAGTTTTTTAATTTGGTGAAAAAAAATCCCATGCATATTAGGCTATTCCTATATACTTCCAAAAATATAATCGCTTTAAGACTCAATAGATCCATTACATTAAAAAAATTAATAAAATTTTTAAAAATAGAGTTTTGTATCAACATACTGAGGTTCCATCTGCTCTGGGCATACTTTCCTGGGAACTGTCATGGCTGATCAGAATTTCATAATCACCCCTCTCAGTTGCCAGGTTATTCAGATGAAATAAGAGCAGAAAGCTATTGTGGTATTTATCTCCCTTCTTGATACCACAGTAGCAACCAAAGGTGTGCTTTTATGTCATGAATGTTATGATGTATCACACTTGACATCAGATCTGCACCTAAAGAAACACCTAGTTATCCAACTACCACTAACCAATGTTGATTGAAACACCAACAATCACCCAATTGGTAGACTTCTAGAAATTAAGAGTCTGCTGTTGGTAAACACAAGTCATGCTCACAGACTTGGCTCTGGTGTTCTCCTCGCTCCACTGAGGACCTGATCCCAGCACTTCCTAACTCCCTTCCAGCCCCACAACACTAGAAGCCTACAGGTGGAAACCAAGACGCTGCTGTACATGACTCAGTGCAGAGTCCAAGCCACAGCCCAGGCATGACCACTGATGGAGGTACTAAGGGTATTTCCTTGGGCCAAGAATGCTTCCTGGAAAATTTGTATCACTAGCCTACAGTAAAAGATGAGAACTTGAAAAGAAAGACTGCAACAGAGCAAAATAAAGAACAAAAGACTATACAGTATGCAAAAAAAAAACAAAAAAAAAACATCTATTAAGGAGTACAAAGAGAAGAAAGTATTTAAGGTGATAAACATACCAGAAAAAAAAGTCTGAGGAGAAGCAAATGAAGCAAACCTATCATGTTGGACTGTTTAACCACAAGGCTATGAGAAAAATACTTTGAAAGACTCCAAGAACTTTTCAACTGCAGGAAAAATGGAACTTTTACCATGCCAATCTCTGTCGAAAAATATAGATGAACCAAATGACAGAATTGTTAGGGTTGTAAGGGACCTCTGGAGTTCATCTCATTCAACCCCCAGGCCAAGGCAGGGTCACCAAGAGCAGGTTACAGAGGAACATGCCCAGGTGGATTTTGAATGCACTGGCAGCCCATAAAATTCCTAGAATGCAATTAGGATATTTTTTAAATTATGTAAATATGTGGAGGTTAGTGCAGGGTATGTATCTTGGGCTGGTTCCCCATTGGAGGTCTGTCTCATCTACAAATCCAATTGTGAAAAGCAATTTGAATAAAAATTATCACAAAATGAGAGATCAACACTCTCAAAAAGGAAATATGAAAGAGAATATAAAACACCTCTTTGAAGAGAGGTCAGATATATTTCTCCAACAGGGAAAAACCAAAATTGGCTTCAGAAAAGCAAACTTCAGCACCACTGAGAAACCAGAAGTGCCAGAGCCACTCTCTGAGGGATAACAGAGTGTTGTAGGTGTCCTTTTCCTGTGATAGGGTATTACAGGGTAGCCATGGCAAATACTGCAAACTATCAGGGTACCTGCTGCTGCGTTTCACTGCTGGGACAGCAAACTACCCCATGCGAATCCAAACAAAATGAGGACATTATGACTAAACCAGGCAGAAACCACAGGAAAGTGTTTTAATTGAAACGCATTCTCAAAATCTGCAGCAGTAGGTTAACAATTCTCAGTATGTATTTCAATAAATAATTTAACAATAATTGAATCTGTGAGAATTATAGTTTATATCTGAAAATTCAATACCCTACTTGTTTCTAGTATAGGAATGAGCCTTCACTATTTTAGTATTTGCTGCCATCATGTGTACACTTCAAAAACTGCAAACTTAAAAATAATACTCTTTTATCAAGTCAAAAATCAGCTGTGAGAGTACACACAAGGGCATTACATATTTCAGTTAGAAGGGAATGAAGTTTCAAGGATTGCTAATGTAACATGAATTCTTCCCTCAATAGAGATCACTTATTATAACCTCAATTCCATTACAAAGACCATATGCTTCCACTATGTAATCAAAAGAAGCAAGAAACTATTATAAGTAAATGGTATTTGGTGCCCCACCAAAAAAAAAAAAACAAAAACAATTGCTCTGGTTCTTTCCATGTAGATATCAAAACTACCAACAATTCAATACCTTCAGCCATGACATCTCCAAAGAAGCAATGGTGATGGGGATTTAAATTCAAGCCCTTCTACCAGGTTTCTTCTGGTTCAGAAAAGGAAAAAAGGAGAATTTTGCAGTGACCCAATGTTCATTTCCTATAAAATATGAAATAGAAAAGTTTAGCAAGAAGAAAAAAAAATATTGCGAAACAGCATAAAACTAGTTTATCGATTTTACATCATTCAGTAATTCCCACAGAACGAAGGGAGATGCATACATTTTCAGGGTCTGTTGTTAGCCAGTCTTGAAATATGGGTGCAAGACCATTTCAGAAGGTATCTTACAGATTTAGCTAGTCACTGCAGTGAGGAAAAAAGTGCATCATACTCTCTTTCACCTCAGACTCCGTCTCTCAACAATATCCCTGAAACAACAAAAAGCAGCGTATTAACACAACTCAAACTCCCCAAATATCAGTAAGCCTAAGATCCTACACTCAGAAACTCTGCTTCTGGTATCACTTCTAACATATTCATTAGAAATACCTTATTACTTAACATTACTTCTGGAAATTACCTTTAAAAGCTATAAATTCAAACACTTTAGCAGACACTATGATTAAATATCCTTTTCAAATTAGATCCTTCTAAAATTGAGTTTGAAACTGAGACACGGACACAAAAAATATTTCAGCAGAAATTTTCTGTTCGATGGATTGCCAAGAGTGAGCTGCATAAACAGCAGGATATCACTTAGAAAATGTATGTTGTAAATACAGTCAGCTTCAGCCTTAAAAGAGCCAAAGCTCTTGGCATTACAAAAGACAGCTAGAACAATATGAAGACTGATAAAGATGCTACTGAACACAAGACTATGAAGTCAAAATGCGAGGTTCAACTTCTTGCAAAAAATGATATTTGATTAAATGTAGTATTAGTGAACTGTATAAAAACCCTTTCATCCCTCAATGTGTATGTTCTAAGCACAGCTGTACATAGACAAACCCAGGGCTTTAAAAATCCTCCAATATGCATAACTCTACTTCTGCAGACACCTCACAGCATGCTGAAAGAAGAAAAGTTTCCAAACAATTACTCAAATGTGCTCCAGATGCCATTTTAACTTGCAGAAAATATCAATTTTGTGTCTACACAGGACAGAAAGGTACATCTATGCAGTACGCGCAATTACAGCACTCATAATATTATTGCAGTAATTACAAAATACGGTACTTGACAGCACTTGTAGAAAGTTGGCAGTGTTTACAGTGTTGATAGTGGAAATCCGCTGACAACATAGTAAAACCTACCATGCTTACAAAACACTACATGCTGACAATATTCACACAAGTAGCAAACAAATGCTAGAAGGAAGATGTCAATAAAATATAAACAAGGAGAAATCCTTATAAATTTGCAAATCCAATTCATATCCAGTTTTTCCGTCTGACCCACCACACAGTCATAAAATGCAATGAAGTTCAAACCTTGGTATCTTCCTCTGAAAACAGAGCCTGATAAGGTTCTCTCAGTTCTACTGTAAAGTACTTTAAGTACAAAACCCAGTCAGTTCTGTAACACTGAGGGGCAAAACAATCAGAATACCCATCTCCTCCTCTGTTTTTTCTTTTGCTGTTGTTTTTTGTTTGTTTGTTTACATGTAAGAGGAAGCAAGAAATCTAACAAGACTCACACTTGCACACATACAACTTATAGACAACTTCTTAAGACACCTTTTCTTTCTGTAACCTGTATCAAGTTAAACTTTTTGAAATGGCTGTCAAGTGATAAAAGAGGAATCATGCTAATTCACAGCAAATATGATAAACTGTTAATTTCAAAGAGTACTCAGGGATCTGAATGCATAAAATAACAGATTCCTGATCACTGCAGCTCTAATTTTAAAAAAATCTGGAGGCCCTGAGAATTATGTGCTATTACTTATATAACTCATACAGAATAAAGGCTTTTGATTCCCTAAGTTTCAAACACATACACAAGTACGATGGTATGTTAGCCAGTGTGGTTATGCACATGCTGTCTCGTATGGCTTGGACAAAATTTTATACCACCACTAGATGGAAACCTAATTACCTTTTAAACTAACAATCCTGTAAACATTCCATTACTGGTTCTGTTTCTACTGCGTCTGGCTATTTTCTCATTCAGAGATCTAATCACACACTGCTGTCACTATCCTGTACTCATTAGGAAGGTACCCACGGAGCAGTCACATACAAAATTTCTACAGTATCTCCAACTCCAAAAGCATTACAGAAACATGCCATGCTCAGTTCCTAGGCCAGTATACTCCCTGGAAGAAATAAACTGTTGCACACATAAATTTACCCCACTTCTACAGCAATTTAAACTTGTCAATCTAAGTTACAACTAATAAAAATTCCTGTACTCTGCCAAGAAATTTCAGTAGGGATTCAATTAATGACATTTTAAATATCAAAGCCATATTATCAAATCATCTGAAATTTATAAATCTATATGCACATCACATATTTATAGAAAGTCTCATCACTTTGATAGGGTAAGTGCAATGTACCATAGGCGACTGGCACATACAAGGGACTGACATTACTGTCTGATGTGACCCCTATGACTCTGATATTATTTCCTTCTGTGTCAAAACAGTTGTCAATAAAAACTTCAACTACCCAACAAACACGGTTGTCAAGACAGCCATCTGACCAGCTACATGCAATCACAGATATGATAACACAGAGATAATTGGCATAGCCACATGACAGAAACACTGAGAGTACTTAGGTCACATCTTATAAAATTTTGCATTTGGAAAATACAGTTAAGGTCTAAAACCAGTATATAAACAGGAAAAAAACACCCAACCCACCAAGAACTCACTGGCCTTAGCAGTAGGCAGATGAACCCGAAAGAGAATGACAGTGTTTTCCAGGTAAGAAGTACCACAAGCCCCTTCCTGCAACAGGCGTGCAGCACGCACAAGATAGAGGGTATCCACCAGTCTGCCCCAAGTCTCCCCACATGAGAAAGCCCCCAGACTGCCTGGACTCTCCATGGAAGAGAAGTGAACACAAGCTCCTGCTTCTAAATCCAAAGCTGAAAGAGCACTGAAAGGATGAAAGTGATGCCATCATATGAAAACGATGTTATTACCATTAAACTTTGCAATAGGGATCCATGTGGTCAACCTTTGCTTTTATTTCTTTGATCAAAAGGACAATTACACATGAATACTGGTTCAAGGAACTCTCCAAATCATGGGTGCACCCAGATAAATTTCATCTTACACAACAGTAAACTTAAATCTTACAGCAAGGCAGGCCACCAGGAATGCCAGGCCAGAGCAGCAGGCTGATTTCCTGCACCCAGTCATAACCAAATCCCGTATGTGCTTCAATTTATCAGACACAACTCCATGGCTCTCAGGAAAGTGTGAAATTCTTTCCTGCCTTTTGAGAAATATCAAACAAAATAGAGGAAACTGTCTCAAATTTAGTTCTTACAAATTAATAACCAGTGACCTCTTTTTGCGGGGGCTAAATACATAAGGCTCAGTAGGAATTTACTCTTAATAAAAAGGTTTTCACCCAGACACCCATAAAAAGAATTCAAAGCAAATTCTGGTATCCGGGAATGTTAACATGAAGTACTACTCTTAAATTCTATTTCACAAATTTTATTTAAGTCATAAAATGGCAAAAACCTTGAAGACATATTATACTTCCAACAACATGTATTTCTTTGTCAGGCAAAGAAAACATCACTTATATAATGTACTTCAATGAAATTGAGAGTGTAATACAGAAAGTCAACAGCAGTTTTAGACTTTCATAACCTATATTATTTACTTAAAGACAGCACAAAAAGCAACCCACATATCACATTCGCATCTCAGTCCGACTCCAGTAATGGACACAGCTCACTCTTCCATACTCTTTGATTATTTGCTCTTCAAACTCTCTTGTCAACATTTCAACATATTTCTGAGTGTCAGAAGCTTAAAAATAAAGGGGAGAAAAGATCATACTAGCCCAAAGAATTAAGAAACAAAAAGTTCTATAAGCGTATCCACTCACAAGCAGGAAAAGATACAATCAGGACACACTGTTGTAAGAAATACCATGACAGCATCTCACAATCATCCCATCCCAGCAAACTAAGTACTGCAAGGGACCTGGGTAACTGAAAACAAATTTGATGAAAGACAATTATTTGTATCACATCAAATATTATACCGATTCAAAAAATTTAGCCATTCCTGAGAGGCTACATGACCAGGTTCCTCAAACAGAGAGATACCATGGAATGACATGTTACCTTTCTTCTGAGCAGACAACAGCAGACGTCGACTCCCAAATCAGTCTCAGTTCATTTGAAAGGTTATAAAAAGGCTTTCTGAGTCGAGTGGCCAAAGAATTTCAAAGGTAGTTTATTCAACCTATTACATGTAAGCAAATGTTATGTAATTCTGCAGAATGATTCTGCTCATCTTAAGATAGACCAAGCCTTCTCATCTACGGGGTCAGGCTTTTTTAAAAGGCCAAGTACAAAATGGTCATTTTCAAAATTATAAAAGGAATTAGCTTAAATGTGAAACAAGTGGTTACTGAAATTACTTAGCTGAATGTTCTACCTTTTGTAACCTGGAATGAAGTAATCAATAGTATCTTAATATTATCTCTCTTAAGTATGCATTCTCATCAGTTACCATGTGATTTAGAAGGCTGTAGGACTAATTGACTTATAATACCTGTCAACATTAATTCAATAGCATTCCAAAGTAATAATCACTATCAATCTAATTATATCAGCAGTCTCCTGTAAATGAGTACCAATTAATTAAAATATTAAATATTTAGAAAATAGATAAGAACATGTATTAATAATTTATATACTCAATTTGAATCTATCTGAACAAGCATAATTCCTGAACAACAAAGCTTACTTTCTTTGTATCCCACTTCAACATGTTCCATCAGGTTTCAAGACATCAATCTAACACCAAAGAAAAAAGTCCTACTTATACTGTTCTACATACATAAGAGTATATGGACTTGCAGTCTATTACCAGTTTATTCACTTAAGAACTCTTCCAAGAATATTCAAATTACAGTTTTCCTATTTTGTAAATGCAAATAGGTCAGTTTGGGTTTTCTATAAAACTACATTTACCATGTGGTTGGGCTCTGACACTAAAGCCCTCAATTCCTGTGCATTCTAAACAAGTGGAGCCCTTCTCATCTCTTTACCAAAAACCTACGTGAATCATTCACATACTGAGGCAATATAATTAGGGAGTTTTTTACCTCTTTACCTCTTTTTTTTTTCTCCACTTTCTTTTTAAGGCTAATCTCCCTCCAGATTCTTCTGGAAGTTTCACAGGAAACAAAGGAAACCTGCTCAGCTTGTGAGAAACAATTACAGAATCATTTAGATTGGAAAAGACCTCCAAAATCATCAAATCCAACCTTTGACCAAACAGCACTTTATCAATTAGACCATGTCACTAAGTGCTAGGTCCAGTATTTCTCAGACACTTCCAGGGACAGTGATTGCACCACCTTCTTGGGCAGTCTGTTCCAATGTTTAATAACCCTTTCTGTGGCACAATTCTTCCTGATGTCCAACCTGAACTTCCCCTGGTACAGCTTGAGGCTACATCCTCTCCACCTGTTCTTAGTTGCCTGGGAGAAGAGGCTGAACCTCACTTTGCTACAACCTTAAGTCAACATGTCCAGTTCCTGTGAAACGGCACGATTTAAACACCAACCAGTGAAAAATCATTTATGGCAACCATAACGTGATTAAAATACCAGGCCTGTTTTCTAAACTACTAGCAAATATGAATCAAATTGGAGGACACAAAAGCACACCCCAGACTATGAAATAGTATAATTAAGCACATCCAGAAGGTCTGACTACCCAAAAAAAGCCTGAAGAGTTTTAATGATAGTCAGGTAGTTTCATGTTAAAGTAAGCCATCTTTGGAAATTGTCATTCAAAAAGCATTTGGGATGGCTTATTAAGATTATACTTTATATTGAAGTCCTCATTCAAAGTCAACAAACATTGATGCAATCATCATATCCATAATCTTTACCTTCTGATGAATATACATTGAGATACACTATTTTAATAAAAAATTATTAATACTAATTTTTTGTAACATGAGACATCATACCATTCTGTACCAGATGCCCTGCATGCAGGAGAAGACATGAAGAAAGAACATTTCCAGATGCAAGCTGAATATTGACAACATTGAATTGCATACAGCAAGCCATATGCTCAGCCTAATGAACAAGCAAATTGGTAAAAAGGTGCTTGATATGCAGCATGTCAAAATACTGTTAAAGAGCTGTAATTTTGCATTTTTCAAAATCAAATAAACTTAAATGGAAATTTAAACAATCATTTTGCATTAATGTTGTAGTGATTTGTTTAGGTGGATTTTTTGTTTGGTTTGTTTGGTTTAATAAACATACATATGAAGGCAAGAAGTATAGTTACGGTTCATGTACGTGAAGAAGTAGCATATCACTGCTTCATGCATCACTAACTGCTCAACTCTTAGGCCCTTCCTGAACTGGGTGCTTTGGAGGTACCCCAGCTCTGCAAGAACTGTCCTAGAACTTCCAGCCTATTTCTGGTCAAAAGAGTGTCCTGCTGCTCAGGAAGGGTGCAAAGAATAAAACCCAAGAGAAACAAGTGATGCACAATACAACTGCTCACCACGCAAGGAACAGTGCCCAGCCCATCTCCACGAAGCGATAGGCCCCACCTGGCCAACTCCCCCCAGTTCATACACTGAACATGATGTTCTATGGTATGGAATATCCCTCTGGACAGTTCAGGTCAGCTGTTCTGGCTATTCTCCCACCTTCCTGTGGACCTCCTCAGTGACAGAGCACAGGAATCTGAAAAGTCCTTGACTTAGAGTAAGTACTACTTAACAACTAAAACAGTACAGTATCAACATTATTCTCAGATTGAATCCAAAACACAGCACTGTACAAGTTACTAAAAAGAAAATTAACTCTATCCCAGCCAAAACCAGGACAGAGGACTCCAATATGAATTAGAGCCTAATTATAGTCTAGAGTTACCTAATCCACATTGTCTACAGTCCACCTTCCTCAATTATCTAGTTCAAGTCTTCAAGGGGCTGGGAACCACAGCATAGCATAAGATGAAAAGCAAGTCTCACAGGCCAAAAATGTCGAAGTCTTATTAAAATTCCACCCTTCAAACAGATTATTATTTGGGGTAGATAAAAAACCCAGAACAAAACAAAAATTAAAGATGAGAAGAGACATGTTAACTATGTGCTAATATCTCCCAGCATCTTGTTAGAAGACAGACATATTTGCAAAGTTCTTTATACTCACACACTCAAAACAGTTATTAAATTACTTTCCTTTCCTTGAACAAATCGTATCTAATAGCACTAAATGTCAGGTTTCAAAATTCAACTTCTGTTCCTTGTAGTCTAATTTTTGTCACAGTTTTCCCTATAATCTACTTTTGAAACATTTTAAAACTGAGAAGTATTTTCACTACTTTTTTACTTCACAGAAATGGCTAAAGATATTTCAATGTAAACATTTACTTCCTTTTATAAAACTAATTTAAGAAATATTTTAGCACTGAAAATAGTAACCTGTAACTTGTCTTTTTAGCTCACATTAAAATTGGAAGCAACGATGCGGAAACATTTCAGCAATATCAAGTAAACGGCAATTGAGAATTACAATAGCATCAGGCATTTGAGAGGTAGATACAAATTTCCCTGATTTGAGAATCTATCAGCTGGCAAGAGGCAATTAAAATACACTTATTCCTCTCCTGTGAAGAGAATACCAGGCAGCTTTCTCCCTGCTGGTTCCCAATGCTCTGGTCCAAGTTGCTTTACCCCACAAGATTTCAGCCACAACCGGTAAAAGGGACCGGTCAGTTCTGCCCCCATTACTGTTCAGCTGGTAAACCGGGAGGCAAAGGGTGCTGTCTATGTTAACCTGTTTTCACAGCAAAGCGGAATACAATTTTATTTTTCACAGAAAGGAAAAGAGTTTTGAGATTCAAAAATATTACCAAACCACAAGCTCAACGAGCATGAAAATTAATGGGAAGCTTGCCTAGAGATCCGTTTCTCACAGGTGAGTTCATGCTTTAGTTGAAGTTTCCCCTCTGGGAAGTGCCCATACATTTGTGTGTCATGTGTGTTTTTTGGGGTCTGCTAACACTCCAGCACCTGCTGGGGCTCAGGCATGTGGGGAAAGCACCTTACGAGTGTCTCTCCTCTGCTGCCTGTGAAACTTGGAGTGAACTCTTTTCCATTCTTGGCTCTAAGTTTCTAAGGGAAAGGCATGTTCAGCAGAGAGGAAATGTTCATATAAGGTTTGTTCAGTTAGGAAACACTGAAAAAATGCCACTCAAAAATGAAATACAAGTTCACGGGGAAGCTACCTACACCCATGTATTTAGGCAATTATACAATTAGCTACAGATGCAGTTATAAATATATATACATTTATACGGTGTAAGATTATAAACCATATAGATAATTCCGTGTATATATTTTTATATCTGTATATATAGCTCATTATGTAATTGTTGTCGTTCTGTTACATGCATAGCTACGATCGCACACATGTGAGGCAAGGAAACGAGAACCGTAAAAGACAATCCGCCCAGAAACGTGGAACTACAAGGAATTCTGCAGCTCCGTAAGGACTTCGCCCTTCAGGGGAGCGGGAGACCTCTGAGCCCTCCGTGCCCACCCCCGCCCGGCTGCCGCATCCCGCTGCCCCGACCCTGCCGGGCCTGCCTGCGCCCGCCGGCCCGGCCGGCCCGTCCCTCCCGCGGGGCGGCGGGCACTCGCCTCCCATTCCCGTAGGAAGCGCCGTGCCTCGGCGGGCACTCGCCTCCCATTCCCGTAGGAAGCGCCGTGCCTCGGCGGGCACTCGCCTCCCATTCCCGTAGGAAGCGCCGTGCCTCGGCGGGCACT